>JALBCR010004791.1:0-294141 GCA_030710515.1 Abscondita cerata | reverse complement strand
TAGGCCTGACACTAATTTTGAAATATAAGAAGGTGTCTTGCGTAGATACTGAGTCCTTTTTGTTGTTTGAATGCAATCTTATGGTTTCCGTCTTGTTCCACCATTTATTAATGCTTGGCTAGTGGGTTCATTTTGTCTGTTTCCATCTTGTTTTCAGTTGTGAGTTGTATGTTGGTTAAGTACGACCGCCTTGTTTATTGTAATGTTTTGTTGTTATCTGGTTTCTTCGTAGTTTTCTCAGTTTGCCGTTGATGGGTTGTGCTTTGTTGTCGGGGTCTTTTTTTTTTTGGCTAGTTGTCGAGTAGATGGTGGTTGTAGTTTGTAGTTAGTCTTCGACCGGATGGCGCTTGCAGTTTGTAGTTAATTGTCGACTGGATGGTGGTTGTAGTTAATTGTCGACTGGATGGTGGTTGTAGTTTGTAGTTAGTCTTCGACTGGATGGTGCTTGTAGTTTGTGGTTAATTGTCGACTGGATGGTGGTTGTAGTTAATTGTCGACTGGATGGTGGTTGTAGTTAATTGTCGACTGGATGGTGGTTGTGGAAAGCCAGTTAATTGTCGACTGGATGGTGGTTGTAGTTAATTGTCGACTGGATGGTGGTTGTAGTTTGTAGTTAGTCTTCGACCGGATGGCGCTTGCAGTTTGTAGTTAATTGTCGACTGGATGGTGGTTGTAGTTAATTGCCGACTGGATGGTGGTTGTAGTTAATTGTCGACTGGATGGTGGTTGTAGTTTGTAGTTAATTGTCGACTGGATGGTGGTTGTAGTTAATTGTCGACTGGATGGTGCTAGTAGTTAATTGCCGACTGGATGGTGGTTGTAGTTAATTGTCGACTGATGGTAGGTTGTCGTTTAAATCGGCTCGAAGGACTAATGTAAACCTTGCCCAAGTAATCGGTTGATTATCGGACAAAGTTTTAAGGCGATCACCCTTCAGCTTGATCTGGGGGTAGATGGATTACCCTGTTGATCTACGCTACCGAGGCAACTAACACGTCCACCGTGTCAAGTTCTACGGAAGGTAGTTAAGAATGACCAGACTTTTTGAGAATGATAATTTTATTAATAAATCGCAATGTTTATATACACTGAAATTGTGACGTAAATTATGAAAATATGCATTTCTAGTAACCTACATGCTATTATTATGCTTTTGTTGAATCCGTTTTTATATTGCTTTTTAAGCTTGTTTCACAACTATTACTAAATTGCCACTATTTGAAATAAGTAGTACGACAATAATTTTCGTATGTTTAAATTAACTTTTAAACAGGTTCCACATTATGTATTTGAGATCTATTTGGGCTAAACCTTACTTGTGTGCAGGACATAAATCAAAAGATGATGCTCAATTTAATTCCAGTATGAAATCTTCAGGACTTTACCAAGATATGCTAGTCATAGTTGATCGAGTGGCACGTAATTCTTGAAAAGTTTATTGCTCAATATGGACACCAATGTAGCAAGATGTTATAATTCAGTAGTGGCCAATCTCTATGCGGAGAAAACGAATAAACTAAAAATAAGTAAGACAACTGTCAAGAGAAATCTACAAAAAAGTGACCAAAGCGATCATTAGTGACCCGGTCAACTTACTAAATAATATAATTCCAGTAAGTCGAAGATTAGAGTTGACGCATTTAGCTCGTTGGAGGTTATTTTCGAAGCGGTAAAAGTGACTGACTGTTAGCGAGAGCACCTGCTGATGCTCCAATATGGCAATATTGATCAAGACCATTTTATTCAAATCTCCTGTCAAAATTCTGGTAAAACGGTTACTTAACTTTACTTTTCGAGGAAATGTGTCTACGCGATGGGGACACGATAATGAGATTGTAGCACCAATAGGAATTTGAAGAACAATCTAATATGAAAGTCAGCGAAAGCAGCCTCTTTATTGATCAAGATCATGGTTTTCTACCACGTCACCTGATGGAATTTTTAAATGGCGACTGAATAATTAAAATCAAGTAGTCCAGCTAGTGCTTCATAAATTTTACTGTTTGTAAGGTAATATGTAATTAAAAAACTTAAGTTTACTTTAATTCTAGATAATAATGAGGATGTACAAGCTTGAGAACAAACAAATCATGACTATTACTTATAAAGTACAAGGACAATTGTAAATTACGAATAGAAACTATTGTATATTTGAGCTATATGGACACCCAAAGATTTTTATCATGTGAAAAATTTTTCATGATGAACACTAAGCATAAAGTAAAGACAAACTTCTAACCTTCTTAATAAATGTTTTATGTCTGTAACTGGTGAAACAATTACTTAGACTTCACATTATAAAAGACTTGGGGAATGTAAGACGTGATTTATATAGTAAAATGATATTTTTAAATTTAATTATAGTAGCTTTAAACTCAATCCGCGTGTGCCAATAAAAGGAATTTCATACATACATAGGTTTAGTAATGCTCGCAACAAAGACTCGACTTTAAAAACAGTTACGTTATTCTTTTAAATTGTGTGTGAGACAGTATGCCCGCATGCCTAAAAATTTAAAGAATAAAGTTACCTTTAAACTTATTTTACATACCGTACAGTTATGCGACCTTACTATGATTTATAAATGAATATTTGTTTATTTATTTCTTATTAAAGTAGTTGTTGAACATTGTAAATGTTTATGACGGGTAGTTTTTGTTGGTTAGCAAAGTAAAATTAAAAAATTCCCTGTGTTCGAAAACGCATCTAGTGTGAAACCCGCCTAAAGATTTAGTTTATTTTTAATGGTGATTTATTAATTTTATAGGTAAACAATTCTTTTTATTTGGTTAAGCTTATCATGGGGGTTAATTTTTAAATATTGAAATATTTTGTAATAAAGTTTCAAAGCATAAAATAATTATTATTCAACATTTAGTTATTTGAACAAAATTTTGCATTTACTCTTAAGTTTTAAAATATGGTTTTATAGGTTTTGGCATTTAGCGGTAGTTTCCCACCCATAAAAATAAAAAGCGCCCCATGACACATATAGATTTTAAAGTGGAAGGTAAGAAATGTAATCCAAAATTTTCATGTTAAATCGGTGCGCATTCTGAAAGAAATGCCTTATTTTGAGCTTCATTTCTGGATTCTGCCGTTACTTACACCATCAAAAGGTGGTGTTATCGAAATATTCATTGTAAACGTAGATACATAAATTGATCGACAAAGCCGACAAAGGAATGCCGTGATAAGTGAACATGTGTATAGGAAGTTTGAACCTGATGTTAATGAATAATTGCGGTCTTTTTGGGATAAATATAAACCTGTTGAATTTTAAGATTCTACTGCTATAAAATGGAATTACTAATGAGATATTTGATACGTTAATTGTGACGACCCGACGATCGAAGCTAAATATTTATTAGACTTATTGATTTGAAACCAAATATGTAAAAAATAAATAAATTGAATATAGCTAATTATTGATAGTCTTAATTAATGCGTATTTTGTTGTGTATGTATAGTAGTGTAACATTTTCGATGTAAAATTGAGGATTTCAAGCATTTCCTCGAATTGATAGAGAAAAACATGGTCGGGACCCTTGGCCCTGATTTTTGACAAAATTCAATGGTATAAAACTTGCATTACTGAAGTAATAGCCAACCATGGTGTCCTATTTAAATATTATGCATACTTTGTCTGTGTAGCTTAAAAACGAATTAAGCTTAGACGTAAATTGAGTACGCTATTGAATTGTATATAAAAAATGGCACAAAAGTGTTTTGGTTAAAATAAAAATTTGTACAATACAAAAGTTATGAAGCTTTAAGGAAAACAACATAAATAACGCAAAACACTCTGTAATCTCCCAAACGAAGTCGAGATATCGAAGCGCTATTTAGGTTGGTTGAATTTGTCTTAAAAAATCGGCCAAGGGTCCCTGACCACGGTTCTTCTGATCAATTCGCGAAATACCTGAAATCCCGCAATTACATCGAAAATAGTACAGTGCGTTTCTGAAAATAGGGTCCACTTTTTAATATTTTCAAACACAGGTGTCGTTGTTTTGGCAAGAATTCACTGGATTTCTTGCACAATATAACAACATCATTAAAAAACAGGTCCCTATGGAAGCAGCGCTTAGGCAACTTCATAGATACAAGAAATGGGCAACGTTGTAAGCAAAATCCTTAATCTGTGGCACCAGAGCCATCTATTGAGTTTTACTAGAAGAGGTGGCTCCCATTTCAGAAACTCACCGTATATAGTTATGGGATTATTTATTCCAATTGATGAGAAATGTGAAAAATTCTCATGTTTTAAAATGTTTTGAAAGTGCCATCTGTTATTCAAAAGTTAAAATATTTTTAAAAATAAATAAGTAGCAATTTTGGTAAAACCGACACCGAATTTATTTTCAACCAACGCCTGTAGGTTATGTGAATGTATACAATATTAAGTCTTTATCGTCCTTAATATTAAAAAACGACTGTTTCAATTGCAATAATTTGTAAAACCTAAAGTACAGATTCTAATTCAGGTACCAAAGCGATGTCTTCCCTAAAAATAACAAATATGTTCACTATTAGTGCGTACAGATGACCTATTTAAGTATTTTTAGATAACTGTGAGGCATGATTTTTAAAAATCCAAGTAAATTTTATTATGGAAGGTAAGAAAATGTGAAAGTAATCTCTGTGAAACAAATTGCTATTTAAAATCACAGGCTCGTAGATATAAAGAAAACTCTCTATCAGAATACATTCCAAAAAATCTTATTCCAGAATCCTTTGAAGAATATGTTTCTATTTCACAAAAAAACATATAACTTGAATGAAAAAGGTCGCATTAGCTTTATTTTTACAAATCGCCGTCTGCCTATTATTATTTACTAAACAAAATGAATCTACCTTTACCTGCCGTTTCCAATAATTAGCAATTGGTTACGATTTTTCAAATTGAGAACGGTTGTAATCGTTAAAATTAAAAAAACTATTAATAATTAAATTTGGAACTATGACACAAACGATAAAGAATATGTCTTACTATTTCACGAAATGTTTATTAAAAAAATATTGACAGTACTCTCCAAAATTAGATTTAATTGAAGGGTTTGTTACATTATTTTAGATAATTATACAAAACGTATAATATAGGTACGCTCTGCCAGCGTTCAGGCAAAACAGATCACATATGTAGTTCTTCTGTCGTAGTTACTGCAGTCCATGTGCCCATCGGAAAACACTTTACGCATTGAACTCCACTTTTTCATCCTTCCCGAGTGTCGTCTGAAAACAGTCCCATGCAAAACATACACTCGGCATCTGCTTCATTATCATCTATAGAATCTGAATCGTCGTCCAAAAATTAATTCATCCGAATCTTCACTGTCACTGATAATTTTGGAAACTTTCCTTTCTATGACTTAGCTTTTTCGCACCACTTAATTTTATTGGTTTAACTTTCTTTTGTGGATTTCTTTCCTTTTCTTGCTCACGTAGACTACTTTCAAGTTCATCTTTGTACGGAGTACTTGTTATGACCCAGCTAGAACCTTTGACGAGTCTTTTCTGCCTTCAGTAAATGAGCAAGATGGTAAAGGATTAAAATCAGCAATTTTAACAATCACTTTTTTCACCATAAAACTGCACGTTTTAGTGGTGTTTGGTGAATTTGTTTTTTGATAATGGTGGTGTTGTATTATTTATATTCCTTTGAAGCTGGCATCTCTGCATCATCTTCTTGCTCATTTTCTGGCATCCTCTCTTCTTTGCCTTCGATAATAAAATCTATTTCTGTGAAAATGTTTCTGTTCATAGAAATATGCCAGCTTTACGAAAACCGTTCACAGAAACTTCAGCGTTTGCAGTTTTTAAATAGGCAGGACACATCAATGAACAGATTTGGTAAGAGCTGATATTTCGAACTGGATTGGGTCCTTTAACCATTTTTGAATTTCTTTGCGAGTAGTAAGTCTTGAATGACAGCTCTCAGATCTAATGGCTGCATCTTATGTGAACTGTGTGGGGGAAGGCACACAATGGTTACATAATTGCTGCGCGCTAAATCAATCACTTCCATATTCCCCGTATGGCTATAGTGTCCATCCAAAATGAGAAGAACCGGATCATCTTCTGGAAGGTTTTTACATTTTGAATAAAATGTTGCATCCACTTTAAAAAAAATGGGAGATTGGATCCACCTGATGGGTGACACGCAGCAATTGAACCAGGTGGGGACCCATCTAGTAGTTCAGGTTTCATGTGTTTGCGTGGAAAAACAAATAATGGGGGTACAAACCCCCAGCGGCATCATGCAAATGACAACTGTTGTCAATGCTCCTCGTTCGGCAGCGGTTATGCTCCAACTTACCTCTTTCCCTTTAAAGTTATGACACGTTAAATTTCTGACTGGACTGAAGTAATTCCAGTTTCGCTCTACATTGTAAACTCACGCAGGGTTATACTTTATTTTTTCCATTGCTGGCTCTAAATTGTCGAAGAACAATGCTACTTTTCAGGTGTAAAAGCCTTTGATTCGACCTTTTGAAACCCTCCTGTGGTTTTCGCAGAGACAATTCTGAATGACGCCATAAAATTTTTAGCCATTTCATTTTCTAGCTTGTCCATTTTTCTCCGGAAAAGGATGACTAAGTCCATTTTTTAAGCGCCAACTGATAGGCAAGATCTCATAATATCAGATCTAGATAAACCATAATATCGCCTATCCATCTCCAGGCAATAACTAACTAAATCTTGCTCCATCACCTCTATTTAATACTCAGTTTTCCCTATTTTAATACTAATGAGATGTTCTGGTTCGAGGTTCCGTTTAACGTAATTGTCTTCTAAAGTGGATTTTGGCACCGAAAATGTTTTGCAGCCTGAGATACCCCATATCTTTAGTCCTCACAGCCACGATGGCTTGCCGCATCTGTTCTGTTCCATCTTCTGTGTTTAACACCTTTGCAAAGCTTTATCTCGTATCTAATTGAAAAAAAGATTGATATAAAGTTGCAATAAAACTCAAGGTGTCCGAAATTAGGAATTTGTACGTTTTAGGTTAATTTTTCTGTAGCAATCATATTTCGAAAACTTAATGAATTCTAACATATGTATCATTTTCGGCAAGATCAAATCATGCCTAGGTAGTGTTTACAAAGAAATTTCTCATCAACTTACCAGGAAAATCTATGTTTAAAAAGCACTTCAAAAACTTCTGCCAAATAACAGCAACTCGTGTAATACTTTTGCTATCTCAGCGGAACTTTCTTGAAGTACTGAACTATACGTTACAGTTAGCTGTTAATACGGTGCACAAGCAGGCCCTAATATTTACCGCGAAGTTTGAAAGGTTTGGTGAAATCGGCTATCGAAATTATTCTATCCGAAAATAGGCGACCTCCACTACTTTACTATGGAGTAAAATTCATATTTTAAACCGCGTATACGACTAAAAATGTAAACTGATGATCATTTTGAACTTTGAGAGAACACGCAGAACTTTTTTAAAGAATAACTTTTTCGTAAAACTAGTAATAAAAAATTTCAACTTGCTACTGAATTTTGTATTTTTTTAAATGTAGTATGTATGTAAATGAGAAACATATTTACTAAATTGCGGTCACTTTTACAAGTCTCAAGTATATGTCATCATCCCAAAATTGCGTTTTATTGAAATTTCCCCAAAAATGCCAATCGGCGAAATAGCATTGACGTCATTAAAGATTTTCCCAAACTTTCTATAAAGATCCGGTACACGTTAACGCAGAGGTCACAGTGAAAGTGAAATTTAGTCATACCCGAGGGTGAATTTCAAGGTCACGCTCCATGCTATTCTACTTTAATGGTCAAATAAAGATAGTAAAAAATGACATAGTTGACACACTTCGTTTTATAAAAAATGATTCGCTTCAAAATCTCGAATGTGTGTGTTGTAAAATTTTGCACAGTTACTTTCATACCAGAAGTTATTGTTATAAAGGTTATTTGTTATTTCGCAAGGTTAGTTACTCTTTTACAAATATGTCTGGTCTTCCAAGTAATCAAATTGACTCTGTGGGTGTAACAAAAATACTGATGAGACTCAAAACGAAATATATGAATTTTTAAAGCGGATCTTTAAAAGCGTCCGAAATAGTACATGCTTGATGAAGCCAAATATATTGAATTCTTGTGTTCAAGAGAATTCTACATCTAATTGGATAAAACTCTTTCTCTTCTATTATGCTGTACTTATTCCGTGTGATGGTAATGGAGTTTCTAAATCTGTTTCATCGATTAGTAAAATAAAACTTAGCGATATGGAGAAATGAAGTTTTAGATTATTCAGTCTTAATAGTAAAGCGTTGTTTGTCATGTAAACAGAAAATCGCAAAGAAATTTATAAGTTTAAAACGGTTGAATCAAATTGTCTGATGAAGATATAAGAGTTGCCATTCGTCTACTTTGTCCTAAGGGTTCTCTTCTGAATCTCAATAGTAATACTCTTCTGACGATGATGATAGAATAGTATATTGTATTATATGAGGAGAAAATCACAGTTTTCATGTGAGTGGTAGAGCTGCGCGATGGTGGTACCCCGAGCGCTGATAATAACGAGCAATAAAACATGATTTTATCCTAAGTAATACACTATACTTTTTTCCACGACCAGTATATGTGTGTATCTGAGTTTTGTCAAAACTTAATTTAAGATTTACATGTCAGTTTGGCAATTAAAATAATTAGCTTGTTTTCATGACTACCAAACATTTTTTTATTCTCAATAAGGAACAATAATTATCAAGTTTACTTTTTATTTTAAGAGTAGAGTCGTTTTGAAAGATTTTCTGTGTTAGATAAATAAATGCTCGCTTTTAAATTAAAAACGAGCAACCAATCAGCTTTTTGCAACTACATTCAGTCAATTGGGGTTTTGTTACGCCACGAAAGTTTACCTTTTAAAAAATTATATATTTAATTTGTGAATTATTTAGTTTAATGCTGATATTATTTACAATTATTGTGCGATATACTTCGATGATTTAATCAATCACGCGCAACTTGCAGGAAATTGGTTTGATACCATTTCCTATGGAAAATCTTATCAAATGGATTTCTGCAAAAATATTTTCTGTCAATGTGGTTATTCACAATAATTACATCAGCAGTAAATCACATTCACGCATTGTCGCTGGATGTGGTTTAGATGGAATATGCGTGTAACAGGATATCCCAGATCATATAAAAGGACCCTTGAAATGTTATTCGAGTTAGTTAGTGCGTTTGTTACTTAGTTAGTATTCACTAAGCTTTATTAATTAAGTTACCAGTCGTAACATTGTAAATTAGAATATTAGTAAATTAGTAGTGGTGTTTGAGAAATGGCTATTATACTGTGTTTTGGTACCAATATTTATGTTGTTTTATCAAATGCTTTAATCTGAATATACAGAGTGTCCTTATGCATATCCGACACCCTGCATCAAGTCTAAAAATTCTAAGCGAAAAGTGGAAATAACATATACCAGTGTGTCCCAGGTTTGATGTTACAAGAGGTAATGGACTAAAATTCTGAATTTCATTTCAAGATTCTGGAATTGCTTCCTGCTTGGCGTGAAACAAATTTAAGAATTTTTTCGCATTTTGAAAACAAAATGGCCGTGACGGTGAAGCAAGAAGTATTTTCTTTTTCAGGTAAAGTACCTTTGGTTTGCGGTATGGAAAAATATTACTAAGAAAAGTTGTTCAAAATGACAAATCATGGCCGTATACCAAACTTCAGGACGATCTACCCATTTCCTTTAATTAAACTGTCTGATTTAAGGTCGATTTACATACAACGTGACGTGACAGTGCCGTGACCGGCCCGTGATGCAACCGACACCCTTAAAAATATTCTTCTAGGAATCTTAAATGGACTTGTTCATACATGTCCGGCGAGTGAACGTGCCAGTGATGAAAGTTTCGCAGTGACCGTACAGTGAATTTGAGATTAGTCTCGACGATATTTTTCCTTTATCACGGCCGTGATTTTTATATTATTTTGTACTCGTCTGAAGTTTTCTGGGTTTTCTTTTACGTTTTTTTTTGTGTATGTACAATTTTCCATATTTGTTTAAAGAAGATGAATGACGAAAACTAATAGAGTTAGTACGGAACTATCCCGTATTGTATGATCTGTCAATGCAAAAATATATGGACACAAATTTCAAGAACACTATCTGGCGAAAAATAGGGGACGAAATGAAAACAACTGGTAAGTAAAAAATGATATACATGTATATTTTTATATTAGATTATAATACATTTAATTTATTAAGCATTTAATACCATGGAAGTGACCCAGCATCAGATGCAAAATAGTCATTGAAACTCTTCTAACAGAAAATGCATCAGTCGTTGCATTCTCCTTGCAAACGTAAATTCTGTAGTGTTTGACCTGCACTTCTTGAATTATCTGTTTGCTGTGTAACGTAGTTATATGTATTTCGGTCATATTTTTAATAAAGTTATAGTAGGCAAGTGGACCAAATTATGTAATCTACATGTTTGGGAAAGGCCTGTATTCGCCGATTGTAAAGTCTAAATTTTTGAGATACACCACCAAAGGTGTTTTCTGATGTCCTTCTAGCTCGACTTAAACGATAGTTGAAGTTTCGCTTCCTATCATCCCAAATTATCTCCTGGATAAGGTCGCATTAAGTACGTTTTAGGAAATGCCTCGTCCCCAACAATAACGTATGGAACTTGAGTATCTGTATTTGGTATAACAGAATCTGCTGGAACATTTAATGATTTATTTTGAAGAGCTACGCCTAATTTTGATTTAGCAAAACTCCCCATCACTATTCTTGCCGTACGCCCCTATATCGACAGCAATAAAGTTACAGTGAGCGTCTACAAGAGCCAACAAAATTATAGAGAATGTTTTTTATAATTAAAAAACTGTGATCCGCTGTTCGGAGGAGCCTGAATAGTTACATGCTTTCCATCAATAGCTCCTATGCAGTTAGGAAAATTCCACATTTTATAAAATCATCAGCAATGGTCTTCCACATTTCCTCTGTCGGAGTAGGCATCATCTCGTCCTTCAGATTTTCATAAATTATCTTGCACGTTTCACGTACGATCTTATAAACTGTATGCCATGTCCCAACGATAGCTAAACGCCAATTGTGTTTAAAGCATCACCAGTGGCCAAATAGCTGGAAAAAAAAAAAGATAATATTAAGTAAAACAATTTATGTTGTTGGAAGATGGGAACGATAACTAACTATTTGTTTATATTTTTTCCAGGGATTCAAAGCCAAAACTAGGTGGGGCAATATTAGAGACAACTTCAGAAAATCTCTGAAGAAAACTAAAACTGTGAGTGGCCAAAAGACAAAAACACGAAGCCATACAAATATTCAAGAGCAGTTGAACTTTTTAAAAAATTCCTTCGATGACGGGAGACTATGATCTAGCACATTGATGCCGAAGTAACGAGCCAAGACTTCTCAGGTGATGATGAAGTTAGTGAATCACCTGAAAATGAAGAAAACACCCAAAACGACACAGTAGAAGATAATAATTCTGTGACTGTAGAGTTAAACAGTCCTACACCACAAAAAAAAAAAGAAAAGGTCAGTGCCAAACTCTCAACCTCCGAAAACTGCTGCTGCTACTGTTATGGAGTATTTCGTTAAAGAAATGAAAATATCGGCTTCTCACCTTCCACACCGCAGCATCCAGTTGACGCGTTTTTTAGCAGGCATAGCTCCAGCTCTGAAAAATTACCCCAACGGTATGGCATTACGCCAAAAAGCCGATATTTTGCTGCAGTTCAAAATATGAGTTGAAAATGATAATGGACCAAGAGCAGATTTTGGCACCACATCCAGCCTCGTGTTCTTCCCCACGGCACCGCTTTCAACAGCCTTCTATAGAGAGGTATCAGCAGTCTAATAACCCTCCACATTGGCTTCCCCACCTTCTGAGGACTCCAACACGAAACAAATTCATCTGCTGATGGAAATCAACAGGTAACTGCGCTCAATAATACTGACTGTTCATTACAAAATTATTTTCAAGAGATATACTGAATTATAAAATCTTAAAATAAATCATTATACAAAAACCAGTTCTTGTTACTTTTTTATGACCTTATAGTAGGTAGTTCAACAGTCACTTACCGCAAACAAACAGCTAGTCGTCTCTTGATGTGATAGCCTGTTCTGAAATGTGTGATGCTTGTTTAGATGAACTTCTAATTTGCTTAACAGTATGTTGAACGAATTTTCGGACATTCTAAAGTATTCATAAAACTCGCACCATCAACTATCAATTCGCCCATACAGAGGGCAAATTCTCCTTCTGTCGCTCTGGTTTTCCAGGCCTGATGAACCCACATTCGTTTTTTTTTTCACTGGAACTTCCTCTTCCTCTTCATCCAAAACTAGAGCAATCATTAACAATTCATCGTCCGAAAACATCGCCATACTGTAGGACACTCAAAAATGCACTGGAGAACGACGGGACAAACACGGTCCAGTGTGAATAGAAGTCACTGTGAGATCACATGGCCAATAGAATCACGGGCCGGTCACGGCACTGTCACGTCACGGTTGTATGTAAATCGACCTTTAGATTGAACAAAATAAATTATAGGTATCTAATTTATTTATTGAAATTTTATTTGTAAACCATTGAACCGAAACAAATGTGTATTTACCACAAATTTAACTTATAAACGTAACGAAGTTTGTACTGCAATAAATTATCTATTCAAAGCAACCGCCACCATTTCTACACATCTTTCTATGCGACGCACACTGGGGCACAGGAGCTTTAAAGTTGGCATTCAAATCAAAAAATACATTTCTACAAGGACTTTAGGTGTTAAGATGATTTGTAAATTACATAGTATTGCGCATAATAAACGCGCATACTCACAGATTTCACGCGTTATCTTTCACCCATAATGCCTGTCAATTCTACTTGCGCGCTCAAGACGATCGTGGTGTTTCTGTGTATAATCAGTTTTAATTCCTTGTTACCCTGTCTAATCAACATTAATTTAGAATTTGCAGTTATGGAACCGTCAAGTACAGGCACGTTTTAATAATTTTGATTATAATTTGTTGAATAAAATAACAAAATATCGAATAATACGTCACGCATTAATAAGCATCCTTATTAGTATATTATACTCCAAGGTTGTGGTGTCTGTCATTATTGCCTTAGCACCAGTTTATTTCTGATTACGGGGAGTCGGTAGCCCCGAATAAGGTGCGTAGGGCAATAACAACAAGACTTCATGAAATCTTGCCGTATATACTATTTTTCCACTACTAGCCAAATTTAAGCCAAAAATAAAAAATAAAATTTTTCTTGTAAAAATCAAGTAGCACAGGAATGCAAATAAATCAAAAAGCATTAAAAGCTACATACGTTGATAAACCAACTGCAACTGATTCACTAAACACTTGTGTGGTATATTTCACCTTCATTTTCTGAAAATTATTCGGAGTAATATGTAAATTAGTTGATTTAGGAGCCAATCGCAGCGGTTTAGATTTGTCTGACATGTAGAAATTTTAATGTCTTTCCAAGCTTTTTGTTATTAAAGATTATATTGTATTTAATCAAGTTATTTGCACTGACTTCAATAAATAGAGGACATCGAAGAAATAATAGATTTTCTTATCGTTTACGAGAAGGTATGGTTTCTCCGGTGATACATCTATCCTTTTAATTAGGTTTCGAAAATTTTACTACTGCCTAACATTGGCACCGCATTGTAGTTGTAACTTTCTATGCAGTTTAATACTATCGACTTCAATTTGTCACCTTTGCATATCGTATTTGTAAAGATGTAGCACAAGGGTTGTTTAACTTTTTTATATATAACTCTAACTATGATCACGTAGCAGTTTGAGCTGGCAAAAATTTAAAACCTTACTTTAAAATTAACATTTTGGGGCTCGTAAAATATAATTTTAGTGAAAATTGTTTGTATTCCTCTGTATATCTCCTGCGTCTTAGTGGTTTATTTTTTAAGTCCACTTGGGCTGTCACACTTTCGGGAAGCAATCGTTGAGATATGTTAACTTCAATTGAAGTGCTTTCTTTTCACGTTACAATTTAAGAATGTTCCTCCGTAATTTTCTTTACCTAAGAGTATTTGAGCTGCAAGCTTGAGTAGTTTTGGTATAGCTAGAGATGTTAACGGGCATTTATTGCTTCGCCAATATACCTTGCATCATTTGAATATTGGATTTCAGAAATTGACACTTGTAATTTATTTAGGAATGGCAAGTGTTCGCCACATACTCGTTAAGTTTTTTAGAGTCGACATTTTTATGCAACAGATCGGACCTTCTAGATTCTGTTAACCGTTCAAAACACCTAAATAAATAAATTCAGGTTATGTATTTGCGGTTATGGGATGGGGGCGAGAATTTTAAACTAATGACATTTTTTATTCAAATAATTTTATCGTGTTAGGTAATTTTAAGCAGCAAATAAGTTAAAGATAATCACCTGTATATACAAAATTATGTTTCACTCGTTATTGTTAAACAACTATTCTTAGATTCTCAAAAAAATTGAAATTGGCCATTATTAACCTACGTCAACAATAGAAAAAATTATTAACCACTAATAGAGAAATTCAACTTCTCAGTTGGCTAGGAGAGGCAATAATTGTCCACTTCACAGCTAGTAGTGGAAAATAGTAGATTATTTTACTAGGAGTTAAACAATATAATTGTTGAGCTTAAAAGTTTGTTGGCGAGGTGTTAACCGAGACAGCAAATTAAGCAAAACAATTATATTTTTTTAACTCCAAGTGAAATATATTATTTTTTCTTCAAGCGTTTATTGCTAGTTTTCGTGTGTTATTTTCAAATTTTCGAGATTGTTGAGTCTTATAGTGACTTTTATTCTCGACGAATCAAGTTGGTACTTTACTGTTACATTCATAATATGACATAACCGAGGTACCAACCTCTAAATAGTTGTGAAAACAAAATAACTCTTTTGCTTTTAATGTCTAGACAGTAAAAAAAGTTTTTAGCGTCTGCCAGTAGTTCAATAATATGACGTTTTATTGTCGCTTGAAGAAAAAATTGTTTATGTATCCAGGTCGATCCAGCATTTATTTTAATTTGATCATATTGTAGACCTAATTGAGAGTTTATAAAAAAAAAATTGTTAACTGCTCAAAAATGGTCAATTTTAATTTATTGGGTTGAACGCACATTAAAGCATAACTGTTTGAATCAAAAAGGTTTTTTACTTTTCACGTTTACTTCTTTTTATTTGAAGTTTTATACAAAAATATGGACAAAATGTATAGAAAATGTAATATAACTTTTATCTAAATTATTTTTACTTCCCCCATGGTAAATGTTCACCCTTACTTACCTTCCACTAATGACTTTATATGTAGGCTCATTCTGCGCGTTTTTAAAAGACGAAAAGTCTGTTGAATCAGAAACACAAATGCTGTCAGGAGAAGATGCATTAGCAAAGTTAATTGATGCTAAATTATTTCGCTATCAGTACGAAATAATTAGAAAAAAAGGCCCCAGAGAAATTTCCTTCATATAAAATTGTACAAACAACACAGAAAAAGTGTTATGCAGAACATAAGCATATTATATCTACTTCTACTTCTGCAAATGTCAACTTGCAAGCATTACTTGACCACACATCGAAAGTTTATTGCTTGTACAACAATGTGTAATGGAGACACTGAAAGATGAAGAACTGACGACAGTGGCGGCTTGTCCATATGGTCAATTGGTCAATGACCTCCCAAAATGTTGACAATATATAAAAAAATATTAATTATTACGTGTTTTATTAAAATAGGTAATTTACTCGCAAAAGTTGCAAGTATAATAACTTAAAATTTATCGGCCGTCGTTCGTAATTCATCCTCTTCAACCTTGGGCTGGCGGTGCAATTGTCCTCATTGAATTAGATCTACCCGAAAAACTCGAAAAACGTGCAGCGCCCGAATAAACGCAAACGTCCGAAACAATAATCAACTTTGGGTCATGAGCCGGATCCCGCAGTTTACGTTCACTTCGTATAGGGTGTACAACTACGCTCGATTTTTTGATTCGATTTTCGCGTGTTTTAAATCAATTTAAGAATTTATATTGATATGTTTTACTGTTGTTGTGTTGTTTTGTAAAAATACTATTTTTTGATTCGCGTGTGCATGCGCTATAATAGAAAATGTCGGTAGTACAGAAAATTAAACAACTAAAAGTGCTAACAAACTTAATTTTACAAAATTAGTTGAGTTCAAGGCAAATGGTCGTCCTTTGCCAGAACTAAGTTTACGACAAACTAGCAAAGACAAAAATAAAGATGTTCATCAGAAACTTTCGCAAGGTAATGTACGATTTAGCTAACTGGATATGTGGTTGTGAAGTATCAAATGTATTTTACTGTTTTGTTTGTTTATTATTTTCTAAAGACTCGTCAGACTCGCTATAGTCCAAATCCGGTGTCAGAGATTTAAAACATTTAAAAGAAATAAAAAAACATGCTTCGTCTGCAGAACACATGAAATGCTCGGTAAATTTTGCAACCGTAGGAAATGTTGATATTCGTATACAGCTAGACAATGCTTACAGAAAATCCCTTAGAGATTTTAATGAGAATGTTTCGAAAAATCGCTATATTTTGAACAAAATTGTAGATTGTATAAAATTTTGGGGTGCATTTGAGTTATTTATATTTTTTAAGTATGCCTATTTTTAAATTAATTTTTGACCTCCAGTATGATTGACCACGAGCCGCCACTGCTGGACGATATGACTCTTATTACAAAATGGGGGTTTGACGGAAGTTCTGGCCATAGTGCTTATAAACAAGCTTTTCATGGCATAGATAACAGTGATGCAGCGGTGTTTATAAAACCTATAGTACCAATTCGTCTAGTTTCGGTTCAAAATTATTTGAAGATTGAATTCATTAAAGAGTCTACTGCACTCTCTATTGCCGAAAAAAGGAGATTAGATGAAGAAATAAAAAAGTTCATACTAGTATAACAACAATTAATGATAGACAAGTTACGGTGAGTCATAAACTAATTTTTTCGATGATTGATTGTAAAGTCTGCAATGCTTTGACAAACACAACATCGACACAAAAATGTTTATATATGTGGGACCATATCAAAGTCGTTCAACAATGTTGATGAAATGATAGAAAGGCCAACAACAACCGAAAATATGCAATTCGGTCTTTCAACTACACGGTTGGATAAGATTTTTTGAATGTTTGTTGCATCTACCTTACAAACTACCAATTAAAAATGGTAGGAAAAAGGCAGCGATAAACAAATTGTGGCTCAAAATAAAAAGTAGAAATTCAATAAGAATTCAAAAGATTTCTTCGGTCTAATAGTAGATAAGCCCAACCCAGGATTTGGCAGTACTAATGATGGCAACACGGCAAGGAGATTTTTGAAAACTCGGAAATGTCTTCAGAAGTTACGAAAATTGATGAAAAAACTGCATATCATATTAATCGTTGTGGCTTCGAGACATGAGATTGATATTGAAAAATTTAGAAATGTTTGTCATAGTACTGCGAGATTATTTTATAGAGAAATATCCATGATACTGTATGCCATCCACTCTTCATAAATGTTTTATTCATGCCCCTAAAATTATTTCATCCGTTTTACTGCCTTAGGCCAATTAACAAGGGAAAGCGCAGGAACAAAGACTTAGTTATCTTAGTTCTGATCCCATAATAACCAATAAAAAGGGCATTACCTAAGAAAAAATTACAATACTACGGAGGCATTGGAATTGTTGAAATGTCCTTTTCTCTGTAATGTTCGAATAGCAAGTCCGGAATGAAAGCGAATGTGAAGACAAAACTGACAATGTTGATAACAGTAAAGAAAACTATTAAAAATTTATTGAGTTTATGTATTTTGTATTGCACATTTATTTTTTTTTGTTTCTTAATTTACATAGCTATAAGCGGTAGTAATTTTCTTGGCAAGAAGTGTTAATATTACATATGTTTTTATAAATATTACTTTTATTATGTGTTTTATTTACCTCTAATCACTTTTGCTTTACTTTTTTTAATACTGACTAATTCGAGGCCGTATATGATTTGATTCCAACTTTAAAGTTATCTTGCCCCAGTGTGCGACGTCTGAATCCTATGAAACTGTTCCGAATTTCCTCTATGCGTATTTGTGTTACTGCGTTCCTTATACTTTCTTTAAGGATTTCTCTACTGTTGGGTATTGGTTGAGAGTAAACCAATTGTTTGAGGCGACCCCATAAAAAGAAATCTAATATGGTGAGGTCGGGCGACCTTGGAGGCCACTCAATTGAACCATTTCTAGCTATCCACTTTTCTGAGAACACAGAATTTAGCCACTCAGCTACGCGTGCTGTCGAATGTGCAGGGCATCCTCTTGGAAAATACATTGCTTGTCTTTCTGTTAGCGGCAAGTCATCTAAGTAGTCTTCCCTGAATCCAATTATGCCAAAACGATATAAAACAGCACACCACACATTCACTTTTTGGTAATGCTGTCTTCTACAGTTGATCCGAAAGTTTGGATTTTCTGTAGACCAGTAGCGACAATTTTGAGAGGAAACAACGCCATTGGTAGTAAACGTTGCTTCGTCTGAGAATACAATGTTTTTATGAAAATTTTGTTCTTGAAGACATCGCTCCCCGATGGTAAGACAAAATAATAATCTACGACCTTCATCACCTTCTTCGATAGTGTGCACAAATTTTGGTTTGAATGCCTTTACATTGATCGACTTATAAATTCTTTGCAGTTCTGATTTACTAATATCGAGATTACGCGAACGTTTTCTTAATGATAGTCTGGGATGTTCATCCACCGAATCAAGGGCAAGAACAGTTGCGGTATCATTTTCGTCATATTTCTTTCTTTCTTTCTTAACGTTACCAACGCTGCCAGTTGCAAGATATTTTTTAGCTGTTCGCATGGCAGTCATACGTGTAAGATTGGTTTTGGGAAATTTTTCGGTAAACCGCTGCACCACTACTCTTAGGGCCGTTGGTCCAAGCCCGTAACACTGAACAAGTTAAATTCTCTGTTGTAACGATAACATAATCTAGCAGTAATATACTTTGAACTAGAGGCAGTTACTACAAATTACAATCTGACAGTACTTGGTATTATACTCAAAGATTGTTTTTTCATCGCCCTCCATTGTTATTTTCTTTATTTCACGCCGTTTGGTGTAAATTCCGAATTCGCAGATAAAGCTGAGTAATTTTTAAAAAATTTATCGTACATCAATGATATTATTAAGCTTTGTTGGTTAAATTTGTTGTAAATACTATTTGTTTCGTTCAATGGTCTACAAATAAAAATTTTAATAAATGAATTAGATACCTACAATTTATTTTGTTCAATCTAAAACAGACAGTTTAATGAAAGTAGGTAGATTGTCCTGAAGTTTGGTATACAGCCATGATTTGTCATTATGAACAACTTTTCTTAGTAACATTTTTCCATACCGCAAACCAAAAGGGTACTTTACCTGAAAAGAAAATAGTGCTTGCTTTACCGTCACGGCCATTTTGTTTTTCAAAAAACGAAAAATTTTTTAAAATTTGTTTCACGCCAAGCAGGGCTTAATTCCAAAATCTTGAAATGAAATTCAAAAAATTTTAGTCCATTACACCTCTTGTAACATCAATCCTGGGACACACTGTATGTTCGGTAACGTACCGTTTTCACACAATTCCCAAAAATATCACATTAGCGTAATAGTTTCCTCTCTGTGTCACTCATTTTGTTGAGCGTAGGTAAGACAGAGAGAAAAGGTCGTGCTTAACAAACGTTTTTACGCTCCGTTTGCAGAATGAGGCATTTCGTGGTGTACGCCTTCGATGTAAACAAACTTTGGACAGTCCCATGTAACTGGTGTTAGATTTTGTCGCGTCAAGCTGTCGAATTGGGAGACAAAAAAAAAAAAAGCAGAGTCGAGTAGTTGCCGGTCGTGGGAAGCGAACCCGCATAGGCGGTTACAGCCGAGCACGCTGTCCACCCTTCTATCGCGCTTCCTTTTAAATAGGCTGTCTGTAGCGAGTCGAATGAGGCAACCAGCGCTCATTGGCCAGCGATATTTTTGGGAATGTGTGAAAACGGTACGTTTCCCACCATATGTTATTTGGACTTTTCGTTTAGAATTTTGGGCTTGATGCAGGGTTTCCGGATGTAAAAATACACTGGGGACACCCTGTATACTGTTATATGTTAAAATGCTTTCTATAAACCAACTCCTCACAAATTCCGGTTGCAAGTCACGACCTCTCCAGCCTCCAAGCGAGTACCCCAATTAAACCAACCCCCGTACCGTGACAGTATATATACCGTTACTAGTAACGAAATGATTTTCTGCAGACCTTTAGATATGACAAATTTTCTCTAGTGGTTTATGACTACGAAATGTAAAGTTTTTATAGTGGTCGTGGAAAAAGCCATTATTTCATTTGCACCAGGTTCAGCAGGTGGTCTTGATTCCTTAATTCCACAACATCTGAAGGATTTAACTTGTAATAAACTTGCGACTATCTTCAAGGAATGTAATTAATGCTTTAGTTTTAGTAGGAAATTTAATGCTTGGAGGAATGTGCCTATTTGTCAAATTCTTTATTAAGCTTTGCTTTGCGCTTTGAATAAAATGAAATCCTTCCTATTGCAATGGGTTGTACATTAAGAAGGCTTATTTCCAAGATTGTTTGTTTTCGAATCACACAACAATTGCGAAACTATTTGCAACCGTTCCAATTTGGTTTTGCAATAAAATCCGGAGCTGAGGCAACAGTTCATTCTCCACGTAACTATGTTTTCTTTCTTCATAGTTACATCAAGTACTTTGAGAATAGATTTTTTAATGCATTTCACATGACTTCAAGAGGTACCTCTTCTATCTAAAGTTGAAGAAGTACTACCGGAATACTTTGTGTTCATTGATCAACTTTACCATAACCCAAAGATATCATCATGCAGATACGATACAATTGTTCCAAAGAGGTGTACAACAAGGAGATCCTCTTGGTCCGGTTTTATTTTGCCTTGTTCTGTAGCTCATAATTTCATCTTTACAATCGGAATTTAATTTCTGGTTTCTTGATGATGAAACATTAGATGGTGCACCGAAAATTTGATTGAAGACCAGAAACAAATTTTTAGTACATCGCACGAGTTTGGTCTTTCATTAAATTCAGCTAAATATGAAATAACTATTCTTTCAGATGAATGTTATTTTTCATAGACATTTTACAAAAATTTAACATTAACCTTGATATTAAGATTACAAATCTAAATTAGCTTATGCTTTTAAGCTGCCCGTTAACTAATCGAGATATTTCCGAAGCATTTGAAAAGAAAATTTTCGTTACCACGAGATTTTTAACTGGTTTAAAAGAACTTAGTTCTCATCAAGCTTTTTCTACTTAAAAACTCATTTGTAATTCCTCGACTGTCACATTTACTCCGCCGCGTTGGTGTGAACCTTTTATGTTAAAGAATTATGACACCCTCATATGGACCGATGTGGAAACTATTACAGTTTTCAGGATCAATTTTGCCGCCAATCAAACTTGCCTGTTCGTTTAGGAGGATTAGGAACTAGAAATGTTATGAGTTTAACGTATTCAGCTTTTTGGGTTCTTGGCCAATTAGCTGATTTAATGAAAACTGTTCTTCGTAAATTAATCATTGATTCCCCTGACCGTACTTATGGTGAAGCTTTGTCGACAGATTTTAACAGTGTTACAAGACATACAACATACACAAGAATCTGGAGCATAGTTGAATGCTTTGCGTTTATCTTCACTAGAAACACTTCTCGACGATTCTACGTGTTGAATCTCCATTGGCTTAAGAACTGGACAGCCTATTTGCGAGCCTCACAGATGTACTTGCGGAGATCTTATTGATATTTTCGGGCATCATGGCCTTTCTTGTCGTAAAAGTGCTGGAAAATAGTTCCATCATGGAGCGATTAATAATGTTTTGAAACCAGTTCTGGATTTCAAACAAATACCTTCTGTCTTAGATCCTCCTAGTTGCTTTAGAAATGATAGAAAAAGAACTGATGGCGTGTCCTTAATTCCTTGGCATCAAAGCAAAGCTTTACTTTAGGATGTAATTTATCGTGGCACTCTTTCTCTCTCTTTTTATCCTCCGTCTAAGAGTTTTGATGAAATTTTTTATGTATTTTAGTTTATTTTACAAAATTAAATTTTTTTCTATATTGTGTTTGAAACTTTATTAACTATTTAATTTTCCATTAATAATACACATTCATGGGAATATATTTATTGTTTATAATGGAAATCTTACTTTATTAAATTATGTTTGTGCTTTTGGCGTAGTTACTGCATCATTTAAACTAATTCAACTGATCCACCTCGTCTTGGATCAAAACTACCACTTAAATATCCCGAAGTTTTAGACATGGCAGTTACAGCTACGTATCCATCAGTCATTTTTATCTCGACGTCGTGACCTAGTCTCATCAACTCCTAAGAAGTTTCTGTAACAACAATGTTTTATTATCATTATGATTATTCATTTGTTTATTACTTCTCCAACGCCTAGTTCTGCTACAAGCGTTGGCGGGTATAATTGGTGGAGCAAACGTTTAGCAGAAATGGCTTTAGCTATAGGTTCTCCACAAAATAGATGTCTTAAAGTAACCTAAAAATTTCGTCAACGAGAAAACTCAAAATGAGAGACCAGAGACTATAATTACCAAAGCGCTTGCTACAGTACTTTTACTCCTCCCGCAGCGCCTATACCAAAGACAACATTTTGATTTTTGTCCATTACTATCATTGGAGCCATAGATGAAACGGGACGTTTTCCTGAGCAATAAAATTTGATGACAAATTGGGTACATCCCTTCTTCTACACTCGTTAGGAGTCGAAAAGTCACGCATCTCATCATTTAATACTATACCGGTAGAACCTGACATAAACGCAGCACCAAAACTAAAAATAAACTGTTAAACGGACGCGAGAACTAAAATCTAATTAAGAATACTTTTGCCCAATTGTACTTGTAACAACAGCTGCATCACCTTCAGTGCCAAACACTACAATATTTGAAGATCCGTGATCTGTTCCATAAGGTTTGGCCGCTCCATAGTATACAGGGTCTGGGTGAGTAAAAAATGAAATTCGTTTTCTCATTGCACTTGCGTAATTTTTTGTTATAATAGTATCAACTACCTGTAAATATATGTAAATGCAGTCGACTACTGAAAAAATAAAGAAAGAAACTTACGCAATTTACGCAAGGATCAAATACTCCATCGCCTAGACGAGTTCGTGCTGCCATACCAAATTTAAAAACTTCCACAATTTTGTGCCAGTTTTGTGTAGTATTTAAATTACCACACCTCACACTTCCCTCAAACATATTTAGCATTAGTAAAAGAACTGGACCAGAACCTGGAGCGTCAACTGAATACGCAATACGATCAGACGGTAATGTCGTACTTACAGGAACACCCCATATAGGACTATAACATCAATGCTAAATTTATGGTTTATATTTCCGCAAACTTACATATATTTTTTTAAATCATCCGCTGTTAAAATTCCACCAACGCTTTTCAAATTGGTTATTAATTTTTCAGATAACTCTCCACTGTACATAGCGCTTTCTCCTTTGTTAGCTATGATACATAAAGACCTCCCTAGTTGACAGTTCCGAATGGTGTCTCCTATTTTGTAGGGACATCCTGCATGGGTTTGTGCAGTAATCACTAAAAATTTAAAAATACACCTAATTCTTAAAATTATAATTATAATTAATTAAATAAAATTGTATTTAAAAGTTGTTTTTGGTGTCATTGATCTACAATCCTACATTTTAAAAACATTTTCGATATTATTTCTTGATCATATGATTAGAGGATTAGCTTTATAGTGCAATAAATAGAAATACATTTTTCACAAAATAATAGCAGGATACCGCCTGTGCCATGTAATTGTAAATAGTCTAAACTACCTTATAGTCATGTTTTATACTGAAAATGAATTGTCATTATATTGTTTATTAACATTTAAAAGCAAAAAAAACGTGATTTTTTCATTCTTTTTTCAGTTGAGCAAAAAGTAATGAACCAGCGTTGATGGTGTCAAAATAAAAGTTGTAGAGGATAAAATACGAATAAAATGAGCAATAACTCGTCTCGATCGGATAATAATTTTCCGTGAAAAATAAAAAAGTGAAATTTTTACGTTTTTCTTTAAAATTTGTAGATTGCGATTTAAATTTTTTAATGCAATATTTTCAACAGAGGTTGAATGATCATGTGGTGGTTTGATTTCAGAAATAAAAATATTTTTGAACGTAAAGTGGAAAGGAATAAAACGTATACTCTAATTTTTTCGATAAAATGATATTGACACGCAAAAATGCATGCAAAGATGACTGAAATTGACCGAGAGCGAGGAGGGATGGAGTGGTGGAGTACCCGGCCGCTAATGCGCCCTTATAATAGCAGTCAAACGGCGATAGCAAACCGGGTACCACCACCACTCTACTGTTTGCTCGTTATCGGTCAATTTCAGTCAAATTTGCATGCATTTTTTGCGTCTTAAATATCATTTTATTGAAAAATAAAAATATACGTTTTGTTCCTTTCTATTTCACGTTGAAAACTATTTTTTATTTCTGACAATTGGACCATCACTCGAGCATTTAGCTTCGATTGGAGATATTGCATTAAAAATTTAAATCGCAATATGCATAATCTAATTGCCCGACAATTTCAGGGTTTTGTACACATTTAGTACGAATAATTACCTTCTATTTCTCGAAAGGTATACGTTACATCTCAAAAAATGACCAATCTACGAATATTTAAAAAAAACCCTAAATATTCCACTTTTTCCAATTTTTCTTGGAAAATTATTATCCGATCAAGACGAGTTAACGCTCTTTTCATTTGTATTTGTATCCTCTACAAATTTTCTTTTTACATCATTAACGTTGGTTCATTACTTTTGACTCAACTGAAAAAAAGAATAAAAAAATCACGGTTTTTTACATTTCAATGTTAATAAACCGTATAATGACAATTGATTTTCGGTACAAAACATGACTATAGGTAGTTTATACTATTAACAATTACATGGTAAGGCGGTACTTTACTTTATTGACACAAATTTCGTTGTTTTGATTTTTGGTTTACTAGGTAAATTTATGTTACTTCAATAAAACCATTAAGCATTTAAGTCGTCATTAATTATTTTTTAATTACAAAATAGGCTAAAGATCAATCAACAATAATACTTATGTGCAGTTTTTGTCTGGTTAAGATTAACTTTCGGTTAATTTCCAAAGAAACATTTGTAATAATAATTATCACCATACAGTACCTTAACCTATAATTTAAGTTAACCAATGTTTGAAACACTGACCGTTAGAAAACTAAAAGACAACGTTAGGTTATTTTGAAAACGTACAGATTTAAAATCGGTCTCATTTATTTAGTATAAAATCATTGCTTCTAAACTAAACAAAATATTAGACACTAATCAAATTTTTATTATTAGCGATACAAAGTAGTATTACTGCAACTAATTTAAAATTTTATTGCATGGTTTTTAAATACATTCATAATTTTATAACGTTATGTCTTTATAACCCAGTATAACAGAATATTTAACATACAAACGAAGTGATAAAATCACGTACACTTTGCACGGCACCCTTTGAATATTTGTGCACATACTTCTGTTTAGAACGCAATCAAAATATCAATCCCACTACAGGTTCACATTATACAAATTAAATCTACTCCTCTCGATTGGCTTCCTGGACATCTAAAGTTCAGCAATACTTTGTATTATCTGTCCTGATTATCTGTTTTTCCATTATTTTGTTTTAATATTTCTTTAACCTACTATTTTTTCGTCATTGTCGTGATTGGCGCTGGGCCGGTCAGTATTCGTCATGCACTGCATGTGATGTTATACTTTTGTTCTTATTTACCTTCTATAAATGTTTACACACTTAAATAATATTATTATCATTTAATTAAATTAAGTAGTGAATACAGTTTGTTTGTTAGCTGCAAGCGTTAAAATAAAATTATCTGCAGTCTAAATAAAAGAACTGTTTATGTAAAACGTCTGGTTGAATTGAAAAAAATATCACGTATTGGGGTATATTATTACAGACATTCAGGCACCGCTAAGTAAATAACAGCGATACCTGGAAAATAAACTCAGTGATTTCGTGTGTGAACATTTATGAAGGACAAAATGAAAACAGGAAGACAGAGGGGAGAGTTATGATTGAGACGAAAGGACATTCGAAGTTAAAATGTTGAACTGTTAAGACGTAAGAATAAAAAGCGCGAGAATTCGGTGTTAAAAGAGAGAAGTGTGAGAACGTTAAAGTAAAAAGCGCGATAATTGAAGTTAAAATGTTGAACTGTTAAAACGTTAGAAGAAATAAAGTAAACACATAATAATTAAATTTGGTCGAGTGAAATTTTAAATCCATTAATTAAAGACGTTATGCAATTCCGAATGAACGTGTAAAAAGGAACTTAAAAGTAAATCTCCAAAAAGTGAATTAATATGATTGCGAATAAACAATTAAGATACCAGCGTTGTTGCAGCCGCGTTGTTTCAGCTTGCGTTGTGAGAAGATTGTTATAAACAATTAAAGAATTGGTAAAGAAAATGAATGGAAATAATGGGGAAAATGTTAACACCGAGGAAAGAAAGCAGTTCTTGCGTCCGACGGAGGAAGCAATGCGCGGAACTAAGTAAAATTTCGTCAAATGTTACAGGTTAGTCTTATAAAATTATGCGTTAAATATAAATAAAATTATTCAGTAGATTTATTTTGAAGCTAAATTTATAAAAATTTATTTAAAAACAAATTTAGAGTCTCATGCTAAATAAAAATGTGTTTATTAAAAAGCACATTAAAATCCATCGCAATATGAATACTAAAGTGCGTAAGTGTTGGCATGTTAAGGTTTTAGTGGTTTTTCTAAAGCTTGAAGCAAATGGTTTGCCTAGGCGAACCAATTCACAATTGCACACGGTTTCGTCACCACACTATACAGGTATATACGGATCTTCAGGGACACCATACATATTATTTACATCACAATACAAAATTAAAAAAATGTTCCATTACTACAAGTTTTGTGGTGATTTTAAATGATACTTTGTGAAAAATGATTTATAAGTAAAGGTAAAATTCAATGAAAGGAGGAATAAAGAACGGAAAGGTTGCGATAAAGAGAACTATTTAGAATTTAATAACCAGAATTTTCAGCCGACTTCATCATTGTGAACCTAGAATAGACAGACGCACTTATACCGATTTAACCTTAAGACTAACATTAATATGATTGTGAAAGCGCAAGTAAAGGGTAGAGGGCAAACGGGTGACAGTTCCTCAAAGCAATTGTAGGCGGAGGTTTTTTCACTGGCAGATGGGTAAGGGTTCCTCTAGGCAATTGTAGGCAGAGGTTCCTTAACCGGCAAATGGGTGACAGTTCCTCAAAGCAATTGTAGGCTGAGTAATTGCAGGAGGCAATTGTATATGCATTGTACGTGTTATACTTTGTGGTCTTAACAGGCATAATCATACTGACTTGTATCGTTCACCTGTATTGCAAGAATTTTAAACCAGACGATAATAATCGTTAAAAGAATTCTGATGCCTAAAATTTATTACTGTCTAGAAGTTGTTTTTATTAACGTATGCATTTTATTGACCTCTATCCTTGACGTGTATTGCATTCTATAAACATCGTAAGAATTTTAAACCAGACGATAATAATCGTTAAAAGAATTCTGTTGTTTAAAATTAATTGCTGTCTGAAAGTATTCATTTTATTGACCTGTGTTGTTTTGTATTTAAATCGTTGTCAGAATTTTGACCCTTAAATACCGTCTCAAGGTTGTCGTTGTACTATATAAGAGGGAGGGTTTGAAGCAGGAGTTCAGTATTGTTTCTGGTTCAGTCGTAAGTTGAACATTAAGTCGTTAAGGATGTAATGTGAAAACTGTGCAAAAACGTTTACGCGACGCGATAATTTAAAACGACATCAAATGTCATGGTGCACCGGTAAGAAACGTCTTGCCGACAATGAAGGTTGCTCTCAAAGACGTATTTTGTGAAATGTGTAACGTATATTATTGGAATCTTTAAAGAAGACCCTACGTCATAACAAGCATTCGTATGGTTTAATATGAAAAACAATCAAATCAAGTACCGTAATCATAACAGAAATTCAAACAGTAGAGTAACATTATAATATACAGTTACAGCTTTGCCTATCAGAATGGTTTTTATGTCAAAAATGTATGATGATTTTGAATATTAGATCAGAAACGTTTTATTTTTAGTTTAAACAAAATTTGAAGGTAATGATCATATATGAAACTCATGATTTCAAATTTTAATACGATTGCAAGTTACGACGTATCAATTACGAACCATTAAAATACTACAACAGAAACATTGACATAACCTTACTTGAAGTTACCACACCGTTTTGAATTTTTGTCAACTTTCTTTTTATTCAAATCAGTATTTTTCAATACTAATCACTTATTATATCGAAGCAGATTAAGTAAGTATATGATATTAACAATAGATTAATGATCAATATGATACCATAGGAATAGTTCTGATGACAAAGAAAATTGGAAGCCGAAACAGTTATTATGAAAGTAATGGGCTATTTTATGGGAGAACGTATCAACGATGCTGTATTGTTGCTTTTCACATCAGTTTTGCAGGTATTTTATGAATTAAAAGTACTATTTAATCTTACGGCTTAATTCATTATAGCAAACTGCAGAAGCATGTGGCGTTAACATAAATATTGTGTCTTCGATTAAAAAAAGAAATGAAGTGAAGGAGAGAACGAAGAGCCTGCAGTGCCAAAACAAAAATATAGGAAGTCAAAGTGACGTCGATAATTTTGTGAAAGATGTTAAACGAACAATTTACAATATGCATACCTAATAATTGTAAGTATTCCTCAAATTAGTTTTTTATAAATAATTGTGAATAATTTAGGGCAACATGTTACTGTTGCAACATGAAATTGCTACTGCTGGTGTATTTAACTTTAGCAAAAGCTGATTAACAAGATTCTTACATAATATTAGATTTTCCTCTAAACTTGATGATTGGAGACGTGGTTTATTTCAAAAAAACCACATAACAGCAATTCATGTTAGATTTTTACGAGAGTTTTTTCCTGAGAAGGATTTTGTATTATATGTTCCTGTCTATATGGATTAAATTTGGATATTTAGTAGAGATTCACCAAAAAGGAGTTGGCATGATGCTTCCAAACAAAGCATAAAGAAAAAACCACTTAGAGAAGGCAAAAGGTTTGTTCCGATTTCATACTTGCAAGTAATAAATTAAAATCTGTTTTTAGGTTTGTTGTACGTGCAGGAAACACAAACGGCTTTATCCTAATGCTTCACTTCTATGGTTTAAAAATGATTTGACAAAACAATTTAAGAAAAACTAGTTAAATTATATTAGACAAAGCCAGTTACCATTCAACACTAAGAGAAAATATACCCAATGCTTCATTGACGAAACAAGATTTGTGTACACTCATGAAATTTAAAACTTGGACACCACAATTTCTGTAAACAAAAGTTTGCACATTGTGAAGCGGGCTTAAGGGTATCATTTACAATTCTAACAGCAGGTAGTCTCAGCAGGGGTTATCTTATAGAAGGACTGTAGAATGAATCATTACACTAAGCACGTTTTAGAAAATAGGTAATTTACGTTGCTTACTTATTTTTTTCTTTAAAGAATATATTTGAAGGTATCGCTAATTAAACACCATAGCTCGATTAATTATCGAATCAAAATTTTGTTTAGGAAATGTTTACAAAATAAAATTAGAAATAATTTTGATTTAAAAAACGTCTACAAGCAATAACTTTTAAATTAAATCAAAAACTAAACATGGTTATTTGGGTTGACTGATTATTACTTATTTTTAAATAAATCTAACCTACTAATTATTGTAAGTTATTAAAAAAATCATTAAACTCTCTATTCATAATATTTAGTCCTTACAAAATGTATATTTTATGACGTTTCATTTTTTCTGTAGTTAATATAAAAGTGAAAATAAAAACTAAGGCAATTCTTATTGTCAACGTATATATTTAGTTTTTGACAAGAATTTATTACATAATTATAATTAAGATACCAAGTTATAGTTTAAAATTAAATGAAAACGTTTTTTTTAAATAAAGGTATTACTATATAAATAAATATAAGAAATCAATAATGGGTGTGACCTCCATTATTATTGATACATTCTTGGAGGCGTCTGCTCATTGACGCTATCAAGGTATCAATATAATTAATATTAATCGTTTCCCATGCGGTATCAATGGCTGCAATTAGTGCATTACGGTTTACTGGTATAAAATTTGGCCCTTGTTGTCTTCGGATAACAGCAAGTATTCGAGCCCAAACATTTTCGATAATGTTAAAATCTGGGCTTTTGCTGGCCAGGGTAACAGCTCCAAGTTATTTGCTTGTATCCAGTTGCGCACAACCTGCGAAGTATAGGGTCATCATATCCCGATAGTTAATTATCGAATGTTCCAAGAAAATATGTGTAAATAGTAAATGGAATCTACTAACGTAACGTTAAGTCGTTAATTATAGTTACATAACTCTCCTTTCATAAGATATAGTTCATATTAATATGCTTATTGTAAAGCTTCGTACACACCTGAACAACAAACCGAGGAACAAACAGAACAACGAACCGAACGGCAATCGGAACATTAATTTGGACGGTGCTACGTACGAATTTTAGAACAGATTCGCAAGTCCTGATTGTTCCACGAACGGTTTGCGGCGTTCCCGCAACTTGTCGGTTTTTCTCCGACATCAAAGAAAATGCGCGCGAATGCGTTTGCAGGTTTGGACGAATCTAAACAAAACGGCGAACAAACTTATGCGGGAGAATTAAATTATTTTTTTTGTCCTCCCTTTTGTGGGTTTGTTGTGTTTTAGGTAATATTATGGAGTTGACAGAAGAAAAATGTTTTAAATTAATCAGTGTTTAAGAATGCAAGAAAAAATGATGTCCCTATTAGCATCATTTGGGCGGGAAATTTCAAAATAAAAAAAGCGAAGTAAATTATAATTTTTACTCTTCTTTGTGCGTAAAAATTTGGTTGGCACTATCTTCTTGTTTTCCGCAATTTTCTCTTCTCAATAATAAATATATATGAACTGAAAACTACTGAAAATAATTATGGGAACAGCACAAACGTTCCGTTTGTTGTTCGGATTGTGGAAATCATAAAAGATCGTTTGTCGTTCTGTTTGACTTTCGGTTCGTTGTTATGTTTGTTGCTCGGTTTGTTGTTCAGGTGTGTACGAAGCTTTACAACTTAAGCAACAATTTTTGGCGAATAAAGATTAGTTTGTGATGTAATATTAGAAACACAAATTTATATCATATCAAATTTATGACAACTTAAAACCAAGAACGTGTATGTTATTGCTAAGAAATTATTAAGGAAAAAGCGCAATTGCAGTGTAAATATTTATAATTAGATATTTTCGAAAGTTTATAAGTCCTCTATTGTAATCTTAATACTTAAAAGAAAATCCTGTCCATTAGCATTATAAGGAAATGGCTTTTACTTTATGAATAAGTTTCAATAACAATAGAATATCCTTGCTTGTTTAATTTACTTCCTTTGAGTCATATTGCTCTAAGGGTTGTTACATTGGTCATTAGAAGTATGTAATAAATAAACAATTACCTACTGTTTGAGAAGGGGTAGTGTGAACCAATAAATAAAGTAAGAAATGTAAATTCCATTTTAGTTTAAAATTTCAAGTGTTGTGAAAATGCCACCTCATCTCGGTGCTGATTTGTTTCGGAATTAGCGGCGGGCCGTAGCGTGCGTGAAATTTCACGTATGTTAGATATACCAAAAAGCACCGTAGGGCATTACCGAGTAAAATGGAATCTTGAACACACTTTGGAAAGAGCCATCGGAAGTGGTAGACCTAAAGTATCTACACGTGCTCAAGATCTCGAGTTGTTTCATTACGTAACAGTACAACCATTTGCTACATACTCCAGGGCTATAGCAGATACACATTTTCCCGGATGCCGTATAACTGCACAAAAAGATTAAAGGAGATGGGAATAAAGAAGTATAATGCTGCTGCGAAAGAAGTTCTCAGTGACGAAAATATGAGACGTCGTCTGGAATTTGCAAGGCGATATGTGAACGAACCTTTGGAATTTTGGAATCGAGTGATTTTTAGCGACGAAAAAACGTTCAATAGCCGCAACGATGGACCACTAAAAGTTTTTAGAATGGAAGGAACTCGTTACGAAAATAATCACATATGTCCTAAAAACGAAGTGGTTATTTTTCTGTGAATGTGTGGGGTTGGGTTAGCGCGCGGGGTCCAGGAGTTTGTTGGGCTATCGATGGACGTCTTGATTCTGCTGCGTATTTAGATATTTTGGAAACTATTATGAAACCTTCAGTCGAAGTGTTTTATCCAGACGAAGATTATATTTTCCAACAAGTAAGTATTCTTATTTCACTATACTTTCTCCAAAAAATAGTTCGGGATCTGTTGAATTAACATTTTCATAATGTATTTTGTTGTTAAAGGACAACGCCCCTATTCATACTTCGCGGGTTGTGCGCAATTGGATACGAGAAAATAACTTGGAGCTGTTACCCTGGCCAGCAAAAGCCCAGATTTTAACATTATCGAAAATGTTTGGGCTCGAATACTTGCTGTTATCCGAAGACAACAAGGGCCAAATTTTATACCAGTAAACCGTAATGCACTAATTGCAGCCATTGATACCGCATGGGAAACGATTAATATTAATTATATTGATACCTTGATAGCGTCAATGAGCAGACGCCTCCAAGAATGTATCAATAATAATGGAGGTCACACCCATTATTGATTTCTTATATTTATTTATATAGTAATACCTTTATTTAAAAAAAACGTTTTCATTTAATTTTAAACTATAACTTGGTATCTTAATTATAATTATGTAATAAATTCTTGTCAAAAACTAAATATATACGTTGACAATAAGAATTGCCTTAGTTTTTATTTTCACTTTTATATTAACTACAGAAAAAAATGAAACGTCATAAAATATACATTTTGTAAGGACTAAATATTATGAATAGAGAGTTTAATGATTTTTTTAATAACTTACAATAATTAGTAGGTTAGATTTATTTAAAAATAAGTAATAATCAGTCAACCCAAATAACCATGTTTAGTTTTTTGATTTAATTTAAAAGTTATTGCTTGTAGACGTTTTTAAATCAAAATTATTTCTAATTTTATTTTGTAAACATTTCCTAAACAAAATTTTGATTCGATAATTAATCGAGCTATGGTGTTTAATTAGCGATACCTTCAAATATATTCTTTAAAGAAAAAATTAAGTAAGCAACGTAAATTACCTATTTTCTAAAACGTGCTTAGTGTAATGATTCATTCTACAGTCCTTCTATAAGATAACCCCTGCTGAGACTACCTGCTGTTAGAATTGTAAATGATACCCTTAAGCCCGCTTCACAATGTGCAAACTTTTGTTTACAGAAATTGTGGTGTCCAAGTTTTAAATTTCATGAGTGTACATTTTTATTAAAGCGTAATGTAATGCATGATTTATTAAAGCATAATGTAATCCATAATATTAAAACCAGAACTTTTACAGTTAGTTACCGAAAATTTATGAAATAGATGATTGATTTTGCGTTACATTCCAGTAACCACTCCGAATGGTGTACAATAGATAAAACAGTATTTAAATCAAATAATTGTTAAAATTTAGTGAAATCGGTACTTCAAAACTAAACGTTGAATTTAACACTAAAGTAACATTATTTTAAGAAGTTTTATACCCAAACATCTTGTTTGCATACATTAATTTATCATATACAGTAAAAGCTGTTTAATGTGATCACGGATAATGTTATCTGTCGGTTAGTGTTATCATTTTGACCGGGAACCGGTCGAAGTAAATTAATGGTTAAACGTGTTTCTTTAGAAAACACGTCGCTTATTTTAATCCTTATACAAAGACTAATGCCACTAATGCGGACTCTCGGTTTATTTATCACTTTCAAAGAATATCAAACACAGTGATCTCTTATTTTTTGAATAATTTTTTGTGAAGATTTAAATTTTTATTGTCTTTTAAACCACGTTATTTTCTTTTCACAGAAGGTGGGTGTTTTTGTAAATGTGCACTTAGTTTTGTGCATTCAAATTTATGTTTAGTTTATTTTTGTAGTTCGTACAATGTCGACGAAAAAAAGGATTGATCTCTCGTTAAAAGAGAAGGCGGAAATTATAGAAAAATACTGCCAAAAATGGGTCAAAGAAATGCAGCCGCGCAATTGAGAATCTCTCAACCCCTGCTGTGCAAAATTTTAAAATTGCGAGATGAAATCAAACACGCTCTAATCAACAATGCTAATGTTGAAAAGAAGAGACGCCGAACGGGAAAAGAGCCACAAGTTGAAGCTGCTCTAAAAGGTTGGTTTACTAAAGTTCGGGACAAGGATACATGAGTAAATGGACCTCTTCTCAGACAAAAAGCAGAAATGCTAGCACAAAAAATGGGAAAGAAAGGGTTTGTAGCTTCCGAAGGTTGGATGAATCGTTAGGCGAAAAGAGAAAAAATTATTTTCAAACGAAGTCACGGTGAACAGAGGGACGCTGATGTGAATGGCGCAAACGCTTGGATTGCAAACGAATGGCCGAAGATCATTGAAAAATATGACCCGTCTCAAATTTACAACGCCGATGAGACTGGAATTTACTTCGGAGCATTTTATGTTCAAAAGCGAGTCCACAAAAGGTTGTAAGGTTACCAAAGACAGATTGACAGTTCTTTGCACGGTCAATATGGCAGGAAAAAAAGAAAAACTCTTGGTGATAGGAAAAAGTACAAATCCACGATGCTTTAAAGGCGTGAAGGTTTTACCAACACAATATAAAGCCAATAAAAATGCTTGGATGACGTCATCAATATTCGGTGAATGGTTGGAAAATTTGGACAAAAAGTTAACACAAAGCATTGTTCTTTTAGTTGACAATTGTTCCGCTCATTCCGTAAATTTAACGTTCAAAAACATCAAATTGATCTTTCTTCCACCGAACACTACTTCGTTTATTCCACCTTGTGATCAAGATGTGTTACGAACATTTAAGGCATATTATCGACACCAGATGCGTTCTAGAATTTTAGAAAGTATTGACGAGAATGAAGGTGAAGAGAATGGATTAACCGCTAATGAACTAGCCAAAAAAATCAACGTTCTGGAAGCTCTGCACTTACTAAATAAGTCGTGGAAAAAAGTTTCAGTCGAAACCATAAAAAATTGTTTTTGGCACGGAGGATTTAGAGCTTCAAACGACGAAAATAGAGAAAGCGGAGGGATGATGAAAATTTGCGTTCGAATGACTTAACACAAGAGCAGTATGACGATTGGATAAACATCGACAGTGAACTGGTCGTGTCACAACCAATCACCGAAGAAGAAATTTGCGTAACAATCGTGAAGGAAAATTACAAAGGAACAAAAGAAGAATTGCTTCAAAATACGAATAAAGGTAATGATAACGAAGAAGAAATCATATGCCCAACTAACAAGGAAATACTTTTTCACGTTCATACCATTTTGTAATGTAATAACATTTTCTGTATGACGGACACAATTTGCCCAAAGTTCGTTTGAACAGTTTTGTAAAGTTTCGTCCCACATTGTCAACACATTTTCGTCTTTATATAGATCTCTTCCTACGTTCTTGTTATAATAGCCTTTAGCTTGTGCCCATATTAATTCGATAGCATTAAATTCGCAATGGTATGGTGGTAAGCGCAATACCTCATGTCCGTTACTTCTAATTAATTCATCTTCATATCGTTTTTCTTTGTTAATGTTCTTTGTTAAAGCAAATAATTCTGTTTTAAATAACGATGAATTGTATTCTATATTGTGATTTGTAAGCCAAGCAGCAATATCACTCTTCCTCCAGGAGGATGTTGGAAATTTTTTAATTAAAGTTGAATGATAAGGAGCATTGTCCATAATAATCAAGCATGGCTGTTCTAAATTGCACAACAAGTGTTCAACAAGCCATTTCTTAAATAATTCTGCATTCATTTCACCATTATATTCTTCTTTTTGTGATTTAGAAGCAAACACCAATGAAGTATTATTTATGAAACCCTTTTTCGATCTAGCATGTATCAAGATAAATCTTTTACCATCATATCCCTCAGGTTTCCTTACACTTCGTAGGTCATTATCTTGCCACGATTTTCCAGGATTGTCTTTTGAGTAAATCCTAGTTTCATCCATAAAACCAACTTGAAGTGGTGAGGGTTAGTTTAAATTATTTATGTAGCCTTTAAGACACTTTAGCCGAAGTTCTGCAATGCTGTTCTGCGATTAGATTCCTTTTTAAACTTGAACCCCATTCCGTGTAGTGTACGATTCAAACTGCTATTGCATAACAGAACATGATTTTTTCGAACTTCAGCATTTAGGGTTTTAATCGTAACATGTTTTTCTACAAGATAAAAAAATTTAAAGAAAATCCTTTTTTAAACATTGACTTACTTTGAGAATACATGTTATACAATGTATTTCTTATCAGCATTTTTGAAGTATCAGGTAAATTTTCAGTTTTTGGTTTATTTCGTGGTCTTGACTTACCAGGACTCTACAATATCGGATTACGTGTACTTCTTGTCTTTATTCGTTTAACAGTAGTAGGAGATATCCCTAATGCATCAGCTACACGCTGTAAAAGATATTAATAATTAATTAAAATCACATTTAATGCCTAAATCTTACCTCTTGCACAAAGGACAATGATATTAAAGGTCCATTGTTTTCCTTCTCCCTTTCGAAGTAGTCCAATAAATTCAACACAAATTGTTGAGATTGTGAACGTAAAGTTCTACCACTAACAGACATTGTAAACGCTTATCGTTAGTAAAACGTATATAGGAGTTCTGAAAAGAACTATTGTAAATAAATGGCAAAAATTATAACAAACACTAGAAGAAACGTAAACGACTTAAAGAGGTTATACGTTTAAGCCGGTAAGGTAGGTACCCAATAACATCAATAAATAATACTAAAGTCAAATTTGTTGTATAGCTTAATACAAGCATTAATTTTCTAGCAATCTCTTTCTATAACATGAAATTATTTGTAACGCAAGTCTTTACTTAAAACACAACCAAAAGTGTTTCCATCTTTGTCTGAATTACACACGTGAAATATGCTAATACTAGTTTTATTCGTCGTTACTAAATTCGTACATCGATGACGTAGGGGTCTTCTTTAAAGATTCCAATAATATATTCCGAGCGTGTGTTACTCTGCACATTTACGAAGTAACGCACATAAAGGCGCGTACAGATCTGAGCAAACGAACCGAATGAGCACTTCGAGCCGAATGAGCATTCGTTCGGGCATTTTTTTATTTTCCCGCACAGAAGCACATGAGCATGCATTCGAAGGCGCTCCATTAGTTCGCCGAATTGTTTTGTTATTTATTGTCAGCGTAGAAATGGAAAATCTAGGTACAGCTAGTGCTGCGTTTATAATTATTTATGAATTGCTGAAGAAGAAAAAAAGGCGCCGGCGTATTAGATGGTCATCACAATTATTTCTTCAAAGAAGTCGAGATTGGAGCCTTAACAGTTCTTTTATTTTGCATGATATCCGAAGTGACCCCGACGGGAAGAGATTTAAAAACTTTACAAGAATGTCGGAAAGTGATTTTTCATTCCTGTTAAATGCAATCACGGATAAAATATCCAGAAGAGGTACTTACGTCCGAAAGGCGATTCCTGCAGAGGAACGCTTGGCATTAACATTACGATTCCTCGCAAGTGGTAATTCATTTACAAGTTTACAGTACATGTGGAAAATATCCAAACAACTGATATCGAAATTGTTCCTGAAGTCTGCCAGGCTCTTGTTGATCTTTTGAAAGAAAATATCAAGGTAAGTTTAGGTATGTTTTATTCAAAGAACTTATATTTTTACAAAATATTTCAAAACCAATAAACAATATGCACTTCTTTCACGGGTGCTAATTGAAAGAAACTCTAAACATAAACAGAATTAGTATAGCTCAGAACTGAGAACATCAGAAATATTATGCATACTATCATCTTCAGCTTCATAGCCATGGAAGAACGATGCCACGCTTGAAATGAAATCATGTAGAGAGCTCTGAGGAGTTGAGATAGTAGATGGGGGTTGTGGGGATTGAGAGTTTTGAACAGAAAAATTGGAGTGTGAAGCACGATTTGGGTACAAGAAGTTGGAGCCTAACGCTGGTTGATGTTGATATGCAGTTGCAAGCTGGGTGGTTGGTCCGGATGAAGTAGCTGCAGCTCCACGGTTATTGAATAGAGTCATTTCCAATTCAAATATCACAGAGCTAATTCTTTGTTTTGCAATTGCACGAAGTTGGGGATCTAATTTGCGAATTTCTGTTGCTACGTAATCACCAAAGGTAGTACACTCATCCTGTATTTTTGGTGGAATAAAGTTGCCGCTGCCGCTGTTTGCAGGTAATTAAAAGCCAATTCAACCCTCGAATCAGTGTCATTTTTCTTGCGTTTGATTAGCTGCGGACGTTTCGGCGACTTGAACGCTTTAGTTTGCTGATGACGCTCATGTATGTTTACAAGTTGGGCTTCGGTATTCTCTGATACTAAGTAAGGGCTCCTTTCTGTTTCGTATTTCTTCGCCGTCTCCTTCTATAGTGATGTTATCGTCTTCACTACTTCCAGATTGCAAACTCTAAATAACAAAACATATTATGAATAATTAAGAATAATAAAATGTAATATATGAGAAATCTACCATGTTTTATTTTGTTTATTGCAGTTGCCAACATCTCCTGCAGAGTGGGAAAACATTGCAAAACAATTTGAGAATGTGTGGAATTTTCCTAACTGCTTGGGAGCGATAGACGGAAAACATGTCGTAATATAAGAGCCCATTAAAAGCGGCAGTAATTTTATTAATTATAAATCGCAGTTCAGTATTGTACTTATGGCACTAGTGGATGCTGACTACAATTTCACCTTCGTAGACATTGGTTGTCAAGGAGTCTTCAACAATTGCGCTCTGTATGAAAAGATTGAAGACGGTTCATTGAATACTCCTTCACCTAAACCTCTTTCTACAAGAGTATTCAATTATCGGCTCAGCAGATCACGCCGTAGAGTTGAAAATGCGTTTGGAATAGCTTCCAGTGTGTTCCGTATTTTAAGAAAACCACTACTTTGAAACCAGAGAAAGCAGCCTTGGTAGTAATGACGGTTGTTTGTCTGCATAATTTTCTACGGAGAAGTAGAACTTTGAAACATTTGTACTCTCCGGTTGGGTCTTTTGATGTCGAGAATGAAGGTGAAATAATTCCTAGAACATGGCGAGTTGAAGAAATGGGACGTTCCTCTCTGCTACCCTTGAAGAATGTACCACAAACAAACAGCTACAGCAATAAGGAACGAGTTTGCGAGTTATTTCAAAAGGCCTGGGGCAGTAACGTGGCAAAGTAAATATGTGTAATCGATTATTTGATAAAATTTTGTAGACAGCGAAGAAAACTGGGAGGTGTTAAGGTACAAACAATATTCGGTCCGTCTAAATTTGGGAGGGCGATGGGTGATTCCTCCAATTTGTTCTTAGTAAAGCAGCAAATTATTACAGTTTATATAATAAGCTTACTTTTGTTTCAATATTGTTCCTCAATAGTTCAATAGTGAGCCTGTTTTTTGCTGTCCCAATAATGAACTCTTAAGTTGTGTATACACGTAATATTAATTAAACTGAGATTTTAAAGAATTTCGTTTTTGGTTTAGAGTTTTGATTGTATAGGTACGCTATTTTGTTTGTTTTCAGACATTCAAATAAACCGAAAAACATACTTACATCCATCGTTTTTCTGGGTTCATCCCTTTCGCCTAAAAACTGCAGACTATCATAGGCAAACCACTTTGATACGTAAATTTCATCGGCACCTGCGAAATAGGATTAAAAGTAATTTGAAGTAAATCTCAAATAAATTCTAACTCACCTTTTCCTGTTCCAATATGTTTTTTAGTTTTCGCCTTTTCCCTTCGGTAAGATCCCTTTAGACTCTCTATTTTTTTTTTGATTTCGTTCACATTTCAGCAATTTCCCCCCAATATCCTCTTTTTTAATTTTATTGTAATAAAACTCGTGTTTAACTTTCCACAATATAGACCTTCTTTCAAAATCTTTAATTAATAACAAACACTTGTCTTGCAAAAAATCCATTTTGTACGGAGCCGTTCGGAGTGTTCCGTTCGCGCGTAGCTAAATCCGTCCAGACTGAGCACAAATATCCTTGATGGACCGACAACTTTCGCATCGACTGGCGCACCGAATGAGCCTTTTTAGCGCGGTGCGTGCATACGTCCATATCTGAATGCTCATTCGGCGCGAAGTGCTCAATCGGTTCGTTTGCTCAGATTTGTACGCGCCTTAAGAAAAACGCGTTCGTTATAATACGGAATCAAAAAAATTGCTGCCGCGTTTGGTAATAAAATAGTGAGTTATAGAGTTAGCGGTAATAAACAGTACGTGGATATTAACGAGTTTGGCATGATATTCGGGAAAAATTTTTAGCTCTTGTACAAAGCATCATTGATTTGCACAAATCGATAAAAGTATTTGGAATGTTTCGGAGTATATTTTTTGTCGACTAAAATGGATAGTGAAATAAAATCGTTTAATACCAAAAATAAAATTATCAGTATGACCTCCGAATTGTATGAAATATACAAAATATTTTTATAAAACAAAAAATGTCGAAATTTCAAGAAAGAGATTCTGGATGGTCTTTAGTAAATATTATATACAGGGTGATTCAGCTAACCCGTTCATTAGAAGTTTATGGACTTCCCGTTGAAATATTTGTTTAAAAATTTGGAATAGGGGATTGCTCAAAATTTCTATTTAATTAAAATATTTCAGCTCTTCTAGCACTTTCGGTTACACCGGAAGTGGCTACCAACTTTCTTATTTTAAATTGAATGATATATTTTTTTTTGTATATTTGGATTCTACGCTAAAATCTGAGTTACTTTTATGTAGCACAACCTGTATGAAAAATCAATAGATTTTGAGATATTCTCATTTTTTTGAGAAAAATTGGTTTTGTAGTATTGTTTTTAAACGCTTATCAATGATTGAAAAAGAAAGTTATAGTAACAAAATTTGGGTTATATTTAGGAGGACTGTTAAGTTTTTAAATGATGTGTAATTTGATATCGCATTATTTACAGAGTGTTCAAAATGTTTGGCTAAATCTGACTAACTTCAACTGTCCAAATGTCAATTTTTTTTAATGGAACACCCTTTATCTTGTTGCTCTATCTATGTGATGGAGAATTAAGTGGTCTTTCAATCTTCATAAGGGTTCCCTATACCTATCTGTTACCATTTTCCTGTTATCGATGTACTTACATTCGACACACAATATTTTTCTATTTTAATGAATAATTTCTGACTAATGGCCTGTGGAAATTAAAACAATGTGCCTTATTTATCAAACTTGTAAACGTCGACGTGATACATTATACACGATATGGAAATCCACCAAGAATATTCGAATGAAGACATACTAAATTTATTTTTATTCATGGAGAATGTTACAAAATTATTGAAAGACCTTGCCGTTTACTTAACGAGAGACATCTACATTTATGGCCTCTAAATAAAATTACATTGCAAAAAATAAAAGCAAATTAATGTAATTATCAATTTAGCAACTGTTTGATATGCCGTGCGTGGTTTTCTAAGCACAATAAAAGTCTTCTGTTAACTTCAGCTATTGTGGATTTTTGAACCATTTGCACATCTACTTCAGCGAAGGCAATTCGAACCCTATGTAATAAGTCATCTCTGTTATGGTCTGGCCTTGAATATACTTTAGTCTTGACATACCCCCATAAAAAAAATCCAGGGGTGTTAGGTCAGGTGATTTGGGAGGCCATAGAGATGGACCATTGCGTCCAAACCAACGATCTTCGAGCATATGGGATAATTATTGATTAACCTAATGGGTTGAATGGGCTGGAGCACCATCCATTTGGTACCAACATAAATTTAGAAGATTTAGGGGTAAATTTTTCAAAAAATTTGAAACCACTTCTCTAAGCATTTCTAAATATTTGCGAGAATTTAAATTTTCATCATACACTTCAAAACAAACACGATTATCCATAATTAAACAAAAACATTAAAACTAAATGTGTCTTGAAAGTGACCTTCGCGCACCATCCGAGGATTTTGTTCTGCCCAATAATGCCAATTTTTCCTATTAATGATTCCTTCTCTACTAAATTTTGACTCATCGGTCCAAATAATTTTTTCAAAAATTTGGGTCTTCCTGCGTTTTCAATAAAATGCTTTCACAAAATGCTACACGACGTATTTCGTCACCTGGGCGGAAAGCTTGTAGTTTTATAATAGAAAAGCATGCATTTTACGTTGTGCCAAAATTCTCTGTATTGACGAGTAGGACAGTCCCAAATCTTTAGACGCAGCTCTGATCGATGCATGTGGATTTGCATTAAAATATGCCAATACATTTATTTCGTTGTCTTCATCACCGGTGACTACCTTGGGCGTGTTCTAGTACATTGAATTCCAAATTGTTTAAAATTTGCTTCTATTCTCTTAAACGTAGTTTTATTTAGAGGTCGCAAGTGTGGATATCTCTCGTTAAACAAACGGCAAGTTCTTTCAATAATTTTGTAACATTCTCCATGAATAAAAAATAAATTTAGTTTGTCTTCATTCGAATATTCTTGGTGGATTTCCATATCGTGTATAATGTGCCAAGTCGACGTTTACAAGTTTGATAAATAAGGTACATTGTTTTAATTTTCACAGGCCACTAGTCAGAAATTATTTAATAAAATAGAGAAATATTGTGTATCGAATGTAAATACATCGATAGCAGGAAAATGGTACCAGATAGGTATAGGGAACCCTTATAAAGATTGAAAGACCACTTAATTCTCCATCACTAGAGTAACAAGATATAGGGTGTTCCATTAAAAAGTTGACTTTTTGGCAGTTGAAGTTAGTCAGATTTAGTTAAACATTTTGAACACCTTGTAAATAATGAGATGTCAAATTACACATCATTTAAAAACTTAACAGTCCTCCAAAGTATAGCCCAAATTTTGTTACTATAACTTTCTTTTTCAATCATCGACAAGCGTTTGAAAACAATATTGCAATGCATTTACTTCGATAAACGCATTGCTCACGCTTTACTTTTCTTTTGTTCGCTCTAAACTGGAATACGGCAGCATTAGTTGGAATCCATATTATGAATGTCACAAATTTTAATTGAGGGTATTCAAAGAAAGGTATTAAAATATTTGTGGTATAAAACTAATGGTGTTTATCCTGAAAGAGGCATTTTAAACCAAGTTTTGCTGAATACGTTTTAACTGCACTCTTGTGAAGTTAGAAGAGTTTGTGCGGCCTGACGTTTCTTTACAATATTCTCCACAATAAAATTGATTGTCCAGATATTTTATCAACCATTTGTTTTCATGTACCCAAAATCTTTACTAGACAAAATAAATCGTTTCATATCCCTCTCTATAAGACTAATACCTTAATAAAATCCCTCATATTCATAATGTGCATACAATTTAATAATATTTGCAGTGAAACTGATATCAATGCCGACAGTCTTCAAAAAATCCTCCAAGCTTTCTATACAACTTGCAAATAGGCTTTTCTGTTGTTGAACTTGTATTTTTTTTAGTACTGTAATGTAATAAGATAACATGTGTCTTTTGATTAGCTGAATTGTATTCTTATTTATTTAATTAATTTATATCTATTTATTTGTACCGAACTTTTTTTCTTTTTGTATGTTGTATTTTGTATTTTGCATTCTGTATTTTGTATTTCGCATTTTGCCCTACAATTGGCTACCGCTGTTGGGTAATATCAACATTCAAAATTCTGATAACGCTTGCTTTGCGTGGGCCATAACGTCTGGTTTTTACGAACAGAAAGGATAATCTCAAAGAACTTCGTCGTATCCCGATTATCGAACTGTCGGATTCAATTTTTCAAATATAAAATTTCCAGTGCAATTAAGTGATGTACCGACGTTTGAACGTTTAAATAACATATCTGTAAATGTGTACGACGACTCGGGAGATAGTCATTATTGTTGGATCAAAAACTTATCTCGTTTGATTTCATCGCAAAAGTCTCGTAACGAACATAAAAAATATATATGTGAAGGATGTATAGTACATTTTTCGGTCGAAACAGATCTCATTCGACATCAAAAAATGACGATTGCAACAAAGTGTAAGTAAATTTTCCAACTGTCGCGATGAAAATAAACAAATATGGAAAAGAGGTGAGAGAAAACTTGTTGGAGTTTAAAAATTTGGAAAAACAATTGAAACTCACATATTCAATAAAATTTAAACAAAAAACTTACTTAAGTTCCTCATCATCTGTTGTACGTTCTTCCTGAAGGAACATCACCGACTCTAAATAGGGACAAAGTGGAAAACCTTGTTTGCATAATTGCGCGGCTGGCTGTATCAAATCAGCCCAAGGAAGTTTACCATATTCTTCATGGGCCCACCAGCAGCCCCGAACAAGTCCAGGAACGCAAACGGTCTTACCTCCTGCAATTTAAATGTATTTTCTCTGTAATATAAATACTGAGTAACACACTTTCTGCGACGGGATTCGCCATTTTTTCGACTGTACTTTCGTTTGCTGCACCTGGTGCAGCTCCTCTAGCGGTTATCGTCTTCACTTCTCTGCAAACGTTGTCATAAACTGTAAACATGCAACTACCTCCGATTCCTGTAGCGTGTGGATGCACCACGCCTTCGATAAATAGAGCAGCGATTGCGGCATCAACAGCAGACCCACCTTTTGCTAATATTTCCCTATAAAATAGACAGTGTAAAGTATTCGGTATATATTGGTAAACAACTTCAAAAAGTAAATTTTAATATAATAAAAGAATTGTGATTTGACTAACAGCCGACTAACAGCCCTTTGAAGAAGACATCGTTATAAGAGTTTTCTTTCAATCATTCAAAAATGACGTTACTTAAAAGTTTCAAACTTTGTATAATGATTAAACGATTACAAACCCGTCATTTGCAGTAATTATTTTTTCACAACCACCAGAAGCGTATCAGTAGGGGGAGGTCAACGGGTATTTTTATTAAAAATGTTTTATTTTTACTTTTTTTTTGTATCTGACACCAAATTTGAGAAATTCAAGATAATTTTCACAAAAAATGTCCTCCTCTTTGTAATTGATATCATGAACCGTTTTCGAGAAAAATAAATTTAAACTTTTTGTGTTTGTGTTTGGTTTCTTATTTAATTTTGTATCGAAATCGATGAAAAAAAGTAGAGCATCGTATTTGAAAAAATCGAGTTTTTGTGGTTTGAAATTGTCTTGTTTGGAAATTAAATTTCAGACACCCTGTAGAAGCTATATCATTTTGTATAACTGCGATAAAAAAATAATACTTCTGCTGCTATGCTATATCTGCAAAGGTAACGACAGTATATGACGTCAAGCGTGACGTTACAAATGTAAAAAAATATCGTAAAGTTAAAATATCTGAAGAACGGCTACAGTTAGGTATAGGGAATGTTGATGAAAATTCACCTAAAATTAGCAGCTAAAACCGAAAAAGCCATAAAAAATATGTAATCGTATTTGAAATAACAGAGTATGTGTGCACCTCCTGTGTTTCCGGAAGTGTCGCCATTTTGAAAATATTTTTATTAGAAAGATCACAACAAACTTCGGCCAACAACAACAAAATTTTAGAGCTATACGATTTCCCCATCCCTAGATTCTTCTAATGTATGGTTCCAAACATTCACCCTGTAGAAACATTCAGGAATACGAAAGTTTTAGAACCGCCAACATTCTGACTTATTCTCGTAACTCCAATGGCGTAACAATATGTTGAGGAACTAATGTCAATTTATCAGTATTATTAGTGTAGTTAAATCTTAAAAAAGTGAATTATTATTATTTATTTAGTCTTAACAATTAAAATAGTTAATAATTAACCATTTATTATTTTCGTAATGAAGTTAAAATGTGTTTGAAAAATATAAAAATATTCAAATGGCAACTTCTTCTTGATCTAATTTTAAATAAATAGGATATAGTGGTTTGTCGAGTATGTAAAGGAGAAGAATAATGAATGAAATACAATTACAGAAGGATGAGTATTGCAATATAAAGTATAAACATTCTACATTGTATGGGATTAAGTCACTTTGGCGAATGCATTTACGTACGTGATCGTTAACGCGGGTGGACATCTAGGTCTCGCAACACTTATTGATTGTATATGATGTATATACAATGATATCGATATATATATATATACAGGGTGGCCCATTAGTGGGAGGAAGGTGGATATCTCGGAAAATATTAAAGTTAGAAAAAACCTTTTGCATTGAAAGTTGTGCAAATCAATAAGCTGCACATTTTAAAATTATTTTTGTTTATACCGGGTGTTCCATAAAAGTGCGACATATCAAATTTATGTTTTTTAAATGAAACCACCCATTTTTATTGCAAATTTGGATGTCTTGGGAAATTCTAATGTGAGTTTATACGTTATACAGAGTGTCTAAAATGGAGAATTTTTGCATTATTTCACTTTTTCCGGAAAAATTGACGTTTCCAAAAAATTAAATAACTCAGTTATCCTGAAATTTATGTAACTGCGATTTCGTAGCTTTAATATGCATTACATGTGCTAACTAAAACTAGTTGTTCACCTTTCTAACCTTGCTAAGTTTTGAGTAATCAATTATTTAAATTGAACTTCTTAAATTTATGGATAGCTTGATTTTTTCAAATGTCACCACTTAATTTTTTATGTGCCGTTGAACGTAGAATCTCATAAGCTTTCTAACTGTAATATTGTAGGTATCTAACTCTTACTCAAAATCGTAAAAATTGTAAGAGTTAGATACATACAACCTTATCATTAGAATGCTTATGAAATTTCACGTTCAAAGACACATAAAAAATTAGGTGGTGCCATTTGAAAAAATCAAGTTATCCATGAAATTAGGAAGTTCAATTTAAATAACTGATTCTTCAAAACCAAGCGAGGTTGGAAAGGTGAACAACAAGCTGTAGTTAGCACATGTAATGCATATTAAAGCTGCGAAATTGTAGTTGGATACATTCCAGGATAACTGAGTTATTTAATTTTTTCGAAAAGTTAATTTTTACGGAAAAAGTAAAATAATGCGAAAACCCTCTATTTTAGACACTATGTATAATGCATAAAGTCACATTAGAATTTCCCAAGGAATCTAAATTTATAATAAAAAATGGGTAGTTCCATTTAAAAAAACATAACTTTAGTATGTCGCACTTTTATGGAACACTCTGTATAAACAAAAATAATTTTAAAATGTGTAGCTCATTGATTTGCACAACTTTAATTGCAAAATTTTTTTCTAACCATAATATTTTCCGAGATATCCATCTTCCTCGCACTAATGGGCCACCCTGTATATAAATGAATGTGTGTGTGTTTGTTTGTTTGTTTGTCTTCGAACTCCTCCTAAACCGTTAGTCCGATTGGAATGAAATTTTACACACTTCCTCAGGTCGATCCAGAATAGGTCACGAACGTTTGATTTTCGCAATTGCCCTCGCGGTTTCCGCGGAAATCGCGAAAAACCGCGTAATTTACCACTGTTTAGCCGTTTTTCGTCGCACAGTGGGTGTGCATGTTTCTGAGGAGGTCGAAATGTATGGTGCGAAGGTAGCCAAAAGATGTACCTTTCCAACAAAAAAAAATTTTTCGATCAGACGCATACTTTCGGAGATATGATTTCAGTGATACTTTTTCGCTTTTCTTCGCGAGGAAACGGATTAAAATCAGATAACTGCTGACAATTCTTTTATTTGGCGTAGCGAAGCGCGCCGGGACAGCTAGTAAGTAATAAAAAGGAAATTATTGTGAAAATAAAGATGGCGGAGAAATTCTTAGAATAAACGAAATGTGGGGAACACAAAAAATAAAAGGAAATTAATCGGAAAAGTGCAAATGGGTTTCCCCCAAGTCTAAACCAAGGTAAACTTAGGATACTAGTAATATGATAATAAATGTTAAAGTCAGAGGTATATTAGAAAGTTGGTCGAAAGAAGAATATTGTAGTAGGACAGGTAAGAAGAGTCGGAGAAAAACAATCAGATAGTATTTAAGAGTGAGATGGTAAGGTGGATCTTCAAAAAATAAGTAAAAAGTGTAAAATGTATAGGGATAGATAGATATGGGATAGAACGAGTGGGAAAAAAATTACACGGTGAGGTACGACAATAAAGACGAAGAACAGATTAAGAAATTAGAGCAGAAGGGGAATAAAATAATTAGGGAGGTATCGAGTGTAACAGAAAGAGTATTTGGAAAAAACTTAGAGAAAAGAAAGTAGATATTTGAGAAAATAGTGAAACGTGTGTTGATGTATGGAGCGGAGGTATAAGTATAGAAAGAGTGGGAGAAATTCTAGACGATACAAGAAAAGTATTGGGAGTGGACACTAGAATTGGAAACGGAAACACCAGGTTATATAGTAGAAGAGGCACTGAAACTGACAGGAATGCAGTAAAATAAGAGCTGAGGAAAGAGGTAGAAAAGGGTTGGAAGGTGGCGGAAAAAAAATAGATGGAAGAAAACAAAAAGAAATAATAATAATAGAATGAAGAAAATAGTTAGAAAATGTTATTTTTTGTTTTTTCTTTTTATTGTGTTATTTTAAGATTGTAAATTTATAAAAGAAAATTGAGTCATTTGTTAATAATAAGACAAATAAATTGAATTGAATTGAGTGGAAAAATTAGAAAGAAAATAAGTATTAGAGATGGTCATTAAAGTGAGATAGAGAAATGCAGCAATAAAATTGGGGGAAAAATGACTTAAAAAATTAAGGGTACAAGACGGTCATGAGAAATGAAGAAAGGGAGGAAAGTACAATTTAGTTGGAATGAAGTGGAGAGACTAAAATTAGAATTAAAAAATGAAGGAAGGCAATATGATATGAAAAAGTACTGCTAAATATTAGAACAGAAGGAATGAATAAAGAAAAGGATATTGTAAGAAGGGATAAAGATACGTAGGTTTAAGAAAAAGAGTTAACATTTGTATTAAGAAAAATAATACATGTAGAAGAAAACAAGGTGCAATATATGATGGAAGAGTGTGAAGAGTTGTAAAGGAAGAAAGAGAAAGATAGGCGGTACTGTGTGATGTAGGAAAAGTAAAAGAATGGACAATAAAATTATAAAAAAAAATTATTTGTCTAAAAAACAGATAATATATGTATTTACAAAAAACTAGAAAAAAATCAAACTTACTTTCCTACTTCAGCGCTCTGCACCGAATTTGTTACGATACCTCCACGGGCACAAGGGCAACCTCTGTAAAAAAATTGTGTTAGCGGTTTAGGACATTGGGGTTGCACAACTTTAGATGGGTGACTATAGCGATAAGCTAGAACAACAAACGTTTTTTTTATAAACGAATGATGGATCCGTTTAATGTATTGGAATTATTAATTAATAAAATATATCTATATCTTTTTGAAAAAAGTATTAATTTTTGAATAAGAATAATTTATTATTATTGTTAACGTTTTTATTTTTGTACAGATTTTGTCCGAAGATGATTTTAATTTAATTATAAAATCGAAACCGGTTACAATTTAAAAAATAGAAGTATTGGCTGACATAGATATATTTTATTAACAAACGTTTTGCCACATTACTGTTTTAACGACATGTGCTTTTGGTTACAGCGTGGTCAATAGATAATTTTTTAAATAAAAAAAAATATTTTATGATAAAATAATGTAAAAACCAAATGTAATAATGCCAACTTCCTATTGAGTGCAACAAATATAATAACACTATTCTGGACTTCCATTGCCTATATTTTAATTTAATTGAATAAACACAACGTTTCAATTGCTATTGAATCTGCAATCGTCTTCAGGTGAATACTAACAAACTTAAATACTACTGTAACTTATATACTAATACAAAGTTAGTGAAGCGATCAAGTGTACAAAGTTAATGAATGGGGACGTTACCGTAAACTAAGATTAGTCAGGCGTCTAATTAAGGGTTTCGACACATTGTTAATCTCTACGCTAGATTGACTAAAGACATTCTTGTTGTTTTCGATAAACGCTGCTTCTTTAAATTTTCTCTTGTACCAGTGCTCTTCTCGGTGTATAATTCTTGCCTCCGACCATTTCATATTGTGATGTTTTTCCCACGGGTTATGGGCAATGCCGGATTCCTCTCTGCGTATGGGTTTTATGTTCCTTCAACCTGATATCTAAGGGTCTTTTAGTTTCTCCTACGTATGACTGGCCGCATTCACATGGGACTTCGTAGATGCAATTCTTGAAGTCACGGCTGTTGTCTGGTCTAGTTTTGGAGATCATGCTACCAATAGTTCTTGATGATCTGAATACCGTGTTAATGTCATAATTTCTTCCTATCCGTTTTATTTTCTCAGATAATCCTATGACATATGCAATGCTGAGTAGTGTTTTGGGTTTCTCTTCGGTCATGGCTGGTTGGTTCTTAGAGAGTTGTAGAGCAGTTTCTACCACTCGTTTCGGGTAACCATTTTGTTTAAGGTCTCTTCTGATGTTCTTGATTTCTTCTTGTAGTCCTACCTCTGTATTACATAGTCTGTGACCTCTGTCGACTAAAGATTTAATAATCCCTTTGAAATCCGGCATTGCCCAACACTCCTGGGAAAAACATCACAAAATGAAATGGTCGGAGGCAAGAATCATACACCGAGAAGAGCACTGGTACAAGAGAAAAAAATTTAAAGGAGCAGCGTTTATCGAAAACAACAAGAATGTCTTTAGTCAACCCAGCGTAGAGATTAACAATGTGTGGAAACCCTTAATTAGACGCCTGACTAATCTTAGTTTACGGTAACGTCCCCCTTCATTAACTTTGTACACTTGATCGCTTTACTAACTTTGTATTAGTATATAAGTTACAGTAGTCTTTAAGTTTGTTAGTATTCACCTGAAGACGATTGCAGATTCAATAGCAATTGAAACGTTGTGATTATTCAATTAAACTAAAATATAGACAATGGAAGTCCAGAATAGTGTTATTATTTCAAACATAACATTGTCTAAACCATTCAAACGTACGTTGCAACAAATATGCTTTTTGCACATATTGGACACAACATTTTGTCGACGATCGAAAAACTAAAAAAATAAATAAAATAAAACTGATAAATTGCTTATTGCACTCATGAAAAAAAAATGAAACTTTTGGCACGTAGTCACTTTTTGCACGATCGTATAAAAAACTATTAATACATTATAAGTATTTTTTTCTAATGTTTTATAACTACATATTTCTTCTCTTTATACGTCGTTGTTGTTTGACGAAGTTTAATGTGGTTTAAGCAGAATTATATACATACATTTTAGCTTTGAAATATGATTGATAATTTTTAAAACCCCCAAGATATAATACGACTATAAAAACTAAAGTAATGCTTATTATTTATTCATTATTATAATTACAAGACGAAGGAAAGAAAAATAAGATTTGTACGCTTGCCGTTGAAAATTCACCCCATGACTTTGGGAGTTTTTAATTTTTCGAATTTTTTCGGAATTTTTCTTTTTCTTTTTTTAGACTCAGTTTCAGATGGTAAGTCTATATTGTTTTCTACGCAAATATTTTCCGCTTCAGAGAAAACTGTTAAAAATTTGCATTTTTCTCGTCAATTCTCATCTTCTTTATGGTTTCCAAAAGGGAGCTAATGAGTGTATTAGCGCTGACTATATTTGATGTTAATCGTTGAAAATAATCACTGACACCTTTAAACAATTCAAAATTTTTGCAAACATGCACAGTGAAAAAATAAACTTTATTTGGAGAAGTAAACCAACAGCTTCAGAATATCGATCAGTTTTTTCATTAATTAAATTATTTAACAAAATTAAAATTTCACTAATCACTTTTTTTACTGTCCACCGGGTATAACAAGAATGTTAAAGTTCAGTTAGTTTCTTAGTGGGATTTATGCTTTGTTGAATTTTAATCAATTTAGAATGTATTGTAGAACCTGACACAAAACAGTAGAAAGTGTCCAAAATGTTAAAAAATTAATGACTGTAATGATAATTTTTACACACATCGACTAAAACTAAGTTTAAACGATGAGTGTAACAATGTACGTATATAGCTTGTGACACTTCATCTCTAAATAACTTCTGTACTTCGTTTAAACGTCCACTCATAACGTTCGGGCAATAAATTTTTAATATCAATATTACATGCAGACAGAACATTTTTAATATGGTTAAAAAGAGATAAAGTATCTAGATCCTCTGAACCTTGAAATCCCAAAAAACGCTCGTAAACTACACCATCTAACTCTTTTCTTTGGTGGTCTCGTCACACATAATTGCAAAGCACAATCTACTTCGGAAGTAATTTGTTTCAAAATTGATTTTGACAATATATGTAAAATTTCGCCCTGAATCTTGTGACTTGTATATTTCGCATTTTTTTTAATGAAATTTCGTTATGTTTCGCCATCAAGTGTAATAATACATCCATGGTCCATGCAGTAATTTAGAAATATTTATAAAAAACAAACAGAATAAAATGCTTAATGTAACCAAACAACACGTTTTAAACTTTAGAGCTATAATTTTTAATTTATGGTTACATTTCCAACAATATTATAATGGGAATAACGTTTGAGAGGCTACAACGCTGTGTCAGGAAATGTAATTAGATACCAATAACGTGTGTATGTGTGGGTGAAAAATTTTTGGGTTTGTGTTTTTGTTAAACAAAATTAGTAAGTACGAATTTATTTAAAAAAATATTGAATGTTTGAGTGCATTTCAAATTTCAATTGAAAGTTTACTGAAACTTTTATTCGTGTTTTGCACTTATTACATTCACAGATATTTTCTACTCTATCATCGTACTTATCTTATATAATTTATTAGTAAAAAATGTTTTAAATTCAGTATTTTGTTGAAAGTTAACTTCATCAGCGGGGTGTGGACTAGTAATTATAATTACCGTATCAATTACATCACGTAGAGAACCGATAAAACTTGGCGCCTTATAAGAACTCACTCGACTCGGCCCCGTAGTTTATGCAAACAAGGTTAATTTATACGCGGAATATCAACAGGAAAGGTCAAATAATCAAAACTGTACATCATAAAATGACCATAACTTTAAACACAAGCATTACTCAACGAAATAATAAGAAAATAAAATACCCAAGCTAAGCATTTCAACAAAGACTGTTAATAGTTAATAAAAAATATTATTGCCACTTGATACCGAAAATTTAATTTTATTTTGGGTACAGTATTCGAAGAAAAAATAGAAATCTTTGAAATACTTTCTGGGTGGGCCAAAGATTTTTCGGGTGGGTCCGGGCCCACCTTGGCCACTGATTAAAATGCACAATTCTGTGTCGACAACCAGTTCCTTTCACAGACGAATTCGAACTAACTTTTAGTTAGAAAGAATTTTCTTAACCCTCGGGCGGGCGCGCCAGCGGCAAAATGCAGCAGTTTTAGATTTTATTCTTAAAACTAAAATATACTGGGCTCTACGGTATTGAGCTTCTATGTATTCGATGTTTATGGTATTGGCTCCCCCTACTTTCAACCTTGACCACAAGTGCATTTCCGTTCAATTGTGTGAGACGTTAGTTCAGAAGCAGTTCGAGTTTGCGGTGTGTTTGCCGCTGCGCGCCCTATCATGTAAGTTTTTTTATTGATATTTATTTTAACACATTTTGTTGTTTTCAAATTTCTGCATGCGTCCCTGCATTTCTTTATATATTAAAGCCCATACTTCAGTCTCACCAAATAAATAGCACGTTTATATTGCATTTTAGGTCGCGTAAAGGGTTAACACCAGAAGAATTAGAAAAAGCTTTAGAAGACGTCGTTAGAGAGTTAGCTGAAGAGAGAGATGATGATGCGAGAGAAGAAATCAATTTTGAGCTGGATAGTGACGATAATGACAGCGATATCAAGACAGAAGAAATTATAACCAAAGATTTATACAGCAGCGATTCTGAGCAGTCAGCAGACGAATTTGACGAGATCTCAGACGATGACAATCAAAGTCAAATTGAAGATGATTACCGTTTTTTTATAGGACGATGATGAGACACTTTGGATAAGTAAACCTATTTCAAACGGAAAAACAAAAGCCAAAAATATCATAAAATATTACCTGGTCCCAAAGCAAGTGCTAGAAATATTCATAGAGAAATCGATGCATTTAGTTTGTTTATTACTGACGAAATGGTTAAAGATATTGTAAGAAATACAAACCTATTTATAGAGAAGGAACGACTTGACATAAACTATTCAAGAGAGAGTGATTGCAGAGACACAACAAAAACTGAAATTAGAGCTCTATTAGGTGCATTATTTTTGATTGGGACAAAAAAAGGAGGTCATACCAATTGCCTAGAGCTGTGGGATTCTGATGGTATAGGAATGATTATTTTGAGAGCTCTTTTTAGTTACAAACGTTTCAAATTTTTACTGCGTGCTTTGCGCTTCGATAATTTGCATACGCGAGAACAAAGGAAACAGAGTGACAAGTTAGCTCCAATTAGAACATTCCATAATAATTTCATCAACAACTGCATGGTTCATTTTATTTTGAGTGAGTTTGTAACAATTGATGAGATGCTTCATGGGTTTAGAGGACGCTGTTCGTTTGTCCAATATATTCCAAATAAACCTGCAAGGTACGGCATTAAAATGTATGCCCTTTGTGACGCCAAGACATTCTATACTTACAATCTTAAAATTTATTGTGAAAAGCAAGTTCCAGGACCATATGAAACATCAAACAAAGCGGAAGACATTGTAAAGAGACTAGTCATACCGATAGACAAATCCAATAGAAACGTTACCACAGACAATTACTACACAAGTTATCCACTTGCGCAGTATCTGTTAACAAAAGAACTCACCATGCTGGGAATACTGAAAAAAAAATATAAGAGAGATACCTCCGCAATTCCAACCGAATAAAAATAGGGAACTGCAGTCATCTGTGTTTAGTTTCCAAGACGATATTTGTCTCGTTTCAACGGTTCCCAAAAAGAACAAAACGGTGCTTTTTCTCTCAACAATGAACAGCTCCTCAGATGTAGATGACGAAACCAAAAAGCCACTTGTAAATTTAGATTACAATTCCACAAAAGGAGGTCTCGACACAGTCGACCAAGTGTGTGCTTCCTATAGCACTTCTAGAATTACAGGAAGGTGACCGTTAACAGTTTTCTTCAGACATCTAGATATATGTGGCATAAACTCAAAAGTAATTTTCAGATTTAACAACATTGAAAACAAACACAGAAGAAGAATTTTTTTTAAATCTGGCACTACAATAGATGGAGGACCATCTGAAAGACAGGGCTCTAATAAAAACACTTCTACGGGATGTTTCCGCATTTTTATGTAACTACAAAGTGGACGAATTACAATGTAAACCAGAAACAAGGCCAGGTATTTGCTACATTTGTGGTACTCATAAGAATAACAGAATTTCAGAAAAGTCAGTTTGCCATGATTACGGGAAAAATGTTTTGAAAAAACATAGCAATATTATTGTTAAGTGTTTGCCATGCATGCAGAAAGAACAAGGCATGAAAAAAGAATGATATTATTTTGTTTTTTTTATTTTTGAATTTACTTATATTACAAGTGTATAAACTTTTACTTACAGTTCCAACTTTTTTTGTTATTTTGTAAAAAGCGTTAAGTATTTTTTTAAATAATAAAATCGTTAAGAATGATATATCGTCTTAGTTCACCACATATATACATTTCTTTGTAATCTACAGGCTAAAAACTGCAAAAAACCGACTGCGGTGTAAATGCCGCAACGCGCCCGCCCGTGTAATTCTAAAAGACGCGCCCGCCGGAGGGTACGTGACGCAGGATATGCATCGATGCATTTTGTCACCCTTATTTATAATACGTTAGAAAAGACTGAGGCAATAACACTTAAGGGGTCAATATTCAGATTAATTTTTGTAACTTATGGTTACATTTCTAACATAATTGTTTAATACTTCATTGATTGTAGGAATAAACCCTGAATATTAATGATTATAAATAATTATGTAAGGTAATAAGGTGTTTTTTGACGGTACTGTTTTGTAAACATATAACGTTAAGTGTATTTGAATTTTAGAATTTTTTTGGAAAACATACATTCTTTTTAACCCTTTCCCTACCCACTGATGCCAAATGGAGTCACAGCTGCTTTACAGAAATTTTTCTTGCTTAAAATTTTAAAATACGTAGGTTTCTTCATGTTGCAATGTTAAATGTTGTACATATCAGATGGCATAGGGTAATTAGAGCCGACTCTTGGATAGTGTTTTGTAAAAAACTCAGTTGATTTTGTTTCATGCTACAGCAAGTCAAACCTGCATTTTTGCATTTTGTGAACAAGGTAAGTAACAGCAATTTTCTTTTTGTAATTTTTCGCCGGGGAGTTGAAACCCTTTTGTCACGTGTGTGATGTTGCAGAAGTGGATAACAATCAAATTTGTCCAAATACCTCCTCCGTTATATCTGACTCCAATTGGAGTCATTGGGAAGTCTACTACATTGAATAGCATTTGCGGTAGGTTCCACTAAAACTATTTTTACGTCAAAAAGGGGAAATTAATCTACATATTTGCAGATGTCTTGTGTCGGACTTAACGAGAAGAAAGAAAACACCTTCTGTTACTTGCGGAAGGTGATATCTCTGACATTGAAATATTGAATGAAGACACATCCGACGAAGAGGAGCTTGGTTTGCTGGAGGGTGAAGATGAAGTGGTAAATGGGGACGTTTTTCAGCTTCCTGGGACAAATGCCATAAGCGTAGAGGTCGAAGAAATTTCACCAACTGGTAATATTGACCCCAGTCTTGATGTATAAGATAGTGAACCTGACGATGAGGATGATTTACCTCTGGCCCGTTTGGTGAAACGTCGTCGCCAACGCGTGAAGAAAGGAAAGAAAGAAGTCGATTGGAAATGGAAAAAACAGGATTTGGAAAGCGTTGATTCAACGTGTAACATTGCATTCACGACTCCTGAAAATATTGGCACTCCGTTGAGTACTTCAAAAATTGTTTGATGATGACATTGTAAACAATTTAATCGATCAAACAAATCTATATTCCACTCAGAAAACTGAAACTTCTATAAATACTAACTAAAATAATTTTTTGGGGATTTACATTATCAGTGGCATAGTGCAAATGCCAAGCTACCGTATGTACTGGGCTAACGAAACCAGATATTCCGTAATTGCCGACGTAATGCCAAGGAATCGTTTTGAAAAGCTGAAATCCAATCTACATATCAATGATAATTCGAAAATGAAACAACGCACTGATCCTGCCTATGACAAGCTCTTCAAAGTACGTCCATTTATAGATGCTGTCAAACAAAACTTTGCTACACTTGAGCCCGAGGAACACAATTCGGTCGACGAGATAATGATCCCCTTCAAAGGGCACTCTTCTCTAAAACAATACATAAAAAATAAACCACATAAGTGGGGCATAAAGGTCTTTGCTAGAGCTGGAATAAGAGGTATAGTATACCAGTTCGAAATTTATACTGGAAAAGGAACTATTGAGGACGATCAAACCGAATTGGTAATTAGCGGATAATTTACACGAATAATTTTTTTACATCCATCAATTTGTTCCTCTCATTGAAAGATTTGGGCATTCTTGGTGTAGGTACTGTCCGAACAAATAGACTAAAGGGATACAAACCGAAAGACGACCAAGTACTCAAACAAGAAGAACGGGGTTCTTTTGATCAGTACACTGCGACAAAAAAAAATGTCACAGCCGTAAAATGGTTTGTTAATAAATCGGTCACTTTAGTATCTACATACGTTGGTGCCGAACCTATTGAAAATTTGAAAAGATGGTTCCAAGCCGAAAAAAGAATGTGGAAGTTCCACGGCCGAATATTGTAAAGATTTACAACACTAATATGGGAGGAGGGACCTCAATGTTATGTTAGTGGCCTTATATCGTACCAAAATTGGGGTAAAAAGATATTACTTGAAAATTTTCTACCATTTACTGGATGTTTGCATCATGAACGCGTGGTTGTTGTATCGGAGGCTTTGCAAGCTTTTGGGTATATCAAAACACAAAACACTCATTGTTTTCCGAAGCGAAATTGGACAGGCACTATTGCGTTGTTTTCCAGTTAATATTAGAAAACGTGGACGTCACAGTTCAAGAGAAGGAACTCCGACTAAACAAATTTCAAGAAATCCTGCAATTCCGCAGCCCATTGAAAATGTTAGGTACGATAAGAAAGACCATTGGCCACAACATCTCGAGCCTAAAATGAGATGCCGCCACTACCAAGCATACACGAGGTTAAAGTGTGAAAAATGTGGTATATCATTTCAAGTAAATTGGTTTCAGTTCTAATTTTATTTTTTTCTTTACCAATGACGTCCATATTCCCAATGATTCCATATAGCATCAAGCAAAATTTTGGTCAAAAAAGGTCAAACAATCGTTTTTCTATTTTTCTCTAACTTACATTACTAAGACTAACCGAGTAGAGCAAAAAAAATTTTTTTCGGAAGACAAAAATTAATTTGGGAACGAAAGGGTTTAATAAATAGGATTATAAAAAGGCTTTATGATTACAAAGAGTTTACACACAAATAGTGTTTTTAGGTGTGTCCTAAGTCTAAAATTTTTTACAACAAAAAATAACAATCTTTACAATAAGGTTCCTTATTGTAAAGTTTGTTTTTCAAATTCAAGTTTATTTTTTCAACATTAACTCAATTTCTTTCCGACAAATACAAAAAATTTAAATTTTGTATTGCTTTAACTGTTTACAATATAGCTTGAGAAGAAAATGCTGCACAATGAATATCTCACATTCATTTCTGAGCTAAAACGTCTAGCGTCGAAAGATATTTGGCTAAAACGTCCTAGAAGCCAAATGTCCTAACATCAATTACTTAATTAAATTTAGTAGCACCTATATGGTGTTTTCACAAAATGAATAAACTTTTGATTATGTAAATGAACACAAAATGATTCTAATACAATATGTGACAAATGATTGTATTCATTGATAAATTATTTAAAAATGTGCCATACATCACTTCTTATCAGTTATTGTAAATGTAAATCGGTATATGGTATTAAGATATTGTTTTTGCAAAATCTTCATCATCTTTATAAACAGAAATATATTAAAACATGCAACTTGAACAGCTATGCCAAAAATGATATCTTACATTTTGGGAACTCCTTCGGGACAAGGATTTTCCGGTTCGGGTGGAGGTGAGCTGCTACAACAGTCTGGCAGAATAAAAAGGGCCGGAAGCAAATACAGATACTTCCTGAAATTAATAAATTAGTTAAAAATTCGAACAAATTTTTATGTAGATTATGACTAAAGACTGGGTACTTTTTCTTCATTTTAAGGTTTTATTATTTAAATAATCAATAATATTTATTTACTTACATGTTATTTATGAATTTTTATAATATTTTTGTTGTATTTTAATTTAGAATTTTGAATGTATTTTTAGATGACGAAATATGAGACTGACATTTTTATGAAACTTACCTACTATCAAAAATAAAATGTGAAGATCACAATTTTAAAGGCAACTTCACATAGACCAGTAGCGAGCAAAAAAATTGTCGTATGATTTTCCTCACGTAAAGGCTCTGAGGAACGTTAGCAAGTATGGTGGTCGTCAGGTGTCAGCTTTCTTTTGAGTCGTATTAAAAAATACTTTTTTAGAAGTAGAAAAATACACTTATTTGTGTATCATTGCTTTTAGGTTTATAGTTATCAAGTTCCCTGATGAACCCAATAGAACACCACTTTAAAATTCACTCGAAATTACGTAGAGATTTTTTGAAAAGAATCGATCACCGAGCAAATTTAAAAAACGGATTCCTTGCATGCAAATTCCAACGAAAACAACATTTTTATGTTTTAAGACCCTTTTGTTACCGAAACGATCGTTACCTTATTGCTATCAGTGTACGCTTCATCAACGACCTTTAGTATAAAGACGTCATCTAAATTTTGAGTTTTCCAGATGATGAAAAAACACATTTGTTGAATGTGCCGATACGACTTTCTAATTTTCTATTCGGTGATCAAAGGACCATAAGTTTTCGTAAGAATTATGTTACTATCGGTTTCTGTGGTTACACCTACAAAACAAACAAAAGATTCAATTGTTAACCTCTTCCGCTCCAGGCGTTATTTTAAAGTACGGTTACACACACCAGTTACTAACTTTTTTAATAAACAGAAATCTTTAAAGTTCTACATTAAATACCTATATAAGTAAAACTTAAAAAAAAATAAAATGTGATCGTGGAAGGTTTTTATTTTGTGAAAAATAATAATCATTCACCACAGTATCCACATATGGATATTTGCAAATAACTAAGAAATATACTTTTTCTAAACATTTTATTTGCAAAATAAACACGAAAATAATTCTAAACACTAGGACAATCTTATGTAACTCAAAATATAAAAATGATAAACCTATTTATGAAAAATGTTCATTCGAGCAGATGCCGGGATTGTCAGTACAGCCAATGCAGCATTTTCTTGTTAGTTTTCTTATGCCTTGTTTCTTACAGATCACACACACTTTCCGCAAGGCTCGTTTTTTCCCATCTTCTTTTGGAAATTCTGCCATTCCGTGAAATGCTTTTGATGTAGTTGACTGACTTTCTTCCGACATTTTTCTATAACCTTCACTGTACTTCATGAGAATATCTCGACAACATAATTTCGTATATGTATACATTGAAACCTTTTTGTCGTGTGCTTGAGTATATAAGATCTTTGAATTTAGCAACATCTGCTGTAGTAGATGAAGACTAACTTTTGTAAACCAAGTATATGACTTTCGTAGAGGGCTATACGGTTCTGTGTCAACAGCATCAACCGATTCCATGTTTTGGTTATAAAATTCTATGTGCTTTGGTTTATTGTAATACACTGTATCTCCTCCAACTTTATACCGTTGTTTTTCGCAAAAACAACTAGCATGGGTAGTGGTTAAAACGTAAACATCCTTTTGTCTTTGCAACGTACTAGAAGTAACATTTCTTTACGAACAAAACATGCTTGATTTAGTTCTAAAGGTATTTCGGTCAATTTTTTTGGGACACCCCTGTTTGTCCTGATGGTTCTCGTAATGTAAGTGTTCTAATTTAGCAAGAATTCAGCTAGACGCTTTGAATTGTAATAATTATCAACAATAACTTCCCTATGAGTATTGAGAACATTTGGACAGAGATGTATAACTATTTTTTCAGAAAATGAAAGATTTTCTGTGCCGGGTATATGTGATAAATCATATATATTTTTACCAATATATATGCAAAAGTTCCATGTTCCAGGTTAGGCGCGCTAGGACATAAAGAAAATATCTTGATGCCAAATCTGCTTCGTTTGGTTTTTATATATTGCCGGAAATGAAGACGGCCTTTGTATAACATCAACTGTTCATCGATAGCAAAGGTTGAACCAGGATCTACTAAGGATTGGCAATTTTCCCGTAATAGCGCCATAAATACTCCTAATCTAGTTAGTGGAACTTGAGGTCTTACGAGATCGGGAGGTGAAAATCTAATAAATTTTAAAAGTCACAAGAAACGATTGCGGCTCATTACGGATTTGTGAAAAACAGCTGGCCCATAGAATAGGTTACCCTTGCTCCAGTAGTCAGAAATTTGTGGACATTTTACCAGACCCGTTAGAAAGTGCAAAGCGATAAATACGTACATTTCTTTTGTTTCTACTAGTTTGAATACAAGACCAAAAATTTTAAATGTTGTTGGATTCTCTTCAAAATACATTTCTGCTCTCCTGTTGGTCCATTCACATAATTTCGCAACAATACTAGGGCTTACAAAACTTTCAAAACATATAGTCCGTAAAATGTAAGATTCGTATTTTCGGATTAGCGCTTCATTCAACTGCCACAGGTAGAAAGTATATCTATTTCGTTTCCTCCTACAGCGTATGATGTAGGCAGAAAAAGTAGAATGTTTTAACGCGACGGGCGGTGAACTAACACCTTCACTACACGTAACGAGATATCGTACATTTAAACATTTGGTTAGAAAGAGACAACAAAACGAATGGTATGTTGCAGTTTAACCAGTAAATACTCACATAAATTCGCTTTAAAGCGGTATTGAAAATGTTTCTAGCGTAAAGTGCATAACTTGTAATTCTAAATATATTTATGTTAATCATTTGAAACAATGCTTTAATGACCTTTTTCTAAAACAAATTAGATAATGACGTTACCGTAATTATTTCTTTTAATGAGTTACACATATTTTTAAATACAGTAATAACATTAACCTTCATTTATCTTGGCAGAAAGTATAAATTCAACTAATGAAGTGAATTATTGTTTACTTATTATTAAGTAAGTACATGCTTACTAATAGAAAGTTAATAAAACCAAAGTTACGTTTTCCAAACATTCAAACTGTTCAATCTCATATTTATGATTTTGTGTTAATCCAAATAAAAGTTTAAGTAGTAAATATTTTAATCAACCACTAAACAACAGTAGTACAACATATCGTACATAATTATAGAAATAAATATTTACAAAAATTACACAAAGCATTGATAAATAGGTACAAATTAAAAAACAAATATGTTTTAAACCATGTCCTCTGTATCTGCATATAAATCATCTTCCGAATCACTGCTTCCAACAGAAATGATTAATGGTGTTACCTCGACATCTAATAATTGCTCTCGTGACCACCCCTGTACTATAACTTTTTCAGTATGTAAAATTGTTTTTTCCACACTGCACTATCACACTGTTGCAGAGATTCTTCCCACATGTGTTACACACTAGCATCCGAATATCCATCTCTACCGATGTGTTTGTCGTAATAGGACTTGCAGATCCCCAAATGTGTTCAATTGCATTAAATTGACAATGGTAGGGTGGTAGTCGAAGAATAAAGTGACCATGTTCTTGAATAATGTTGTCCACTACGTAGCGTTTTTCTATTGCATGTTTCTTTGCAAGATTCAAAAGATTTATCTTTAAATCTTTTTCGGAAAAAGATATATTTTTATTTTTCAACCACTCCTGTATTTCTTGTTTTTCCAAGCAGTCGACGGCATTCGTTCCATAAGACGGGAATGATAAGACGCGTTGTCCATAATTATCAAAGACGGATTGCATAGCTTTGGTAATAACTGTTCTGTTAACCATTTTTCAAAACCGTAGAGTCCATATTATCGTGGTAGTCTGATGTTTTAGATTTTGCAACAAATACTAAACTTGCACCTTCTATAAAATCATCAGAATTTCCAGCGTGCAAAATAATATACCTTTTCCCAGTTGAAGAATATTGGGCATTTTTAACAGTATTTGGAGTATCATCTTGCCAAGATCTTTTAGGTGATCCTCTGGAAAATATCCACATTTCATCCAGAAACACAACAGATAAAGGTGATTCTGCATTCATGTTCTGTATATATTGTTTTAGAAATTTAACACGCGCAAATACAACACTGTTCTTTTCGCACAGCGCTCTCCGATTACAGTCTTTCTTATACTTAAAACCAATATCACTCAAAATCTTACTTATGGTCGGTCTAGATGCTTCTAACAAGCCTTTAACATGTAACGTATGTTTAAGCGCATCTAACGTGACATGTTTCTTTTGTACGTACATGTCATACAGTACATCCCTTATTGTATGTTTTAATCCTTCTGGTATATCAGTAGTTTTATATTTTTTCCGACATCTCTTGTTCCTTTTAGGCAATGGAGTGTTAGTTTTTTCACTAGCAATGATCTTTTTAATGTGTCAACTGATATTTTTAAAGCATCACATGTTCTTCGCTGCACTGCCATAACACTACATAAAGAGCCACTGTTATCTTTTTCTCTGCAGAAATATTCATGTACGTTAAGAACTAATTCGCGGCACCGTTCATTTAAGCATTTGCCAGGCATCTTTCGACGTTTTAAAAGAGAAAGCACGAAGAAAACTACACAATAATTCACTTCATTAGTTGAATTTATACTTTCTGCCAAGATAAATGAAGGTTAATGTCATTACTGTATTTAAAAATATGTGTAACTCATTAAAAGAAATAATTACGGTAACGTCATTATCTAATTTGTTTTAGAAAAGGTCATTAAAGCATTGTTTCAAATGATTAACATAAATATATTTAGAATTACAAGTTATGCACTTTACGCTAGAAACATTTTCAATACCGCTTTAAAGCGAATTTATGTGAGTATTTACTGGTTAAACTGCAACATACCATTCGTTTTGTTGTCTCTTTCTAACAAAATGTTTAAATGTACGATATCTCGTTACGTGTAGTGAAGGTGTTAGTTCACCACCCGTCGCGTTAAAAACATTCTACTTTTTCTGCCTACATCATACGCTGTAGGAGGAAACGAAATAGATATACTTTCTACCTGTGGCAGTTGAATGAAGCGCTAATCCGAAAATACGAATCTTACATTTTACGGACTATACCACGGCATCTTTACATTCTTCCAAGTCTATGGCTGGGTAAAAGTCATATTCAGAATTATAATCTGGCACGTTTCTAGGTACTTTGTCATCAAACGGGTCCGTAATTATTGTCCAATCTTCCATTTGCACAGGTTCGATTGTTACTTCTTCATCTGTTGATGAATATTCATTTTCAGACGAATTATCGCCTAGTATTTCTTCATAGCAACTAAAATCACTGTCGGTTTCTAAATCAGACATTGTCTACGGAACACGTCTAAATTCACAAGCAAACTAATGAAAATTGCATAGGAATATCCGCAACAGCATTGTATACCGGAGATATGACTTACATTTCATGTCGCAACAAGTTTGTTTATGTACTAATCTAACATCCTACCAATGTATCTACACATGGATATATGCCAAATACCAGCCCAATAATTTAAAGAGGAGATACACTATGTATATGAATATCCATATGTGGATACGATGGTTTGTGATACCCTACTAAAAAATATCCATACGTGGATACACTGGAGCGGAAGGGGGTAATTCAGAGAACTTTATTGCTACTGTTAAACTTCCTGCCTTTCGTAAGACACGCTGGTACTGAAGACAAGGAAGTTACAAATTTTTGGTGCAAAAAGACCTACAGCCAACAATACCTATTTTTGTATAACTTGAAATGTATCTTTACTCCTCTTATTTTGTTGCTATTCTTAGGTAGCACCGCTAAATCAGCACCCACGATATGACATATTACAACTTCTCCTCTTTAATGCTTTCTAAGTTCATTTTCCACATCTTAATAAATATATTGAAAACAGACTAACGGCCGCTTTCATAACAAACTATTTAAAGTGACTTTAACTAAAGTCATTTTAAAATTAAAGTCTAAAATTAAAGCGGCTTTCATAACAAATTCACTAGTAACTTTAACTAAAGTCCCATTTTGTTTTATCCAATATAATTTGGCATAACTGATGTATGTACGTTGGTTCGTACTTGACGTTTGTTAGTGTACCTACTATCAATATAAAATCTTTTTTATTTAATGAGCCTTATGAAAACTCCAGTCTCGAATCGTGATAGATCACGCAATTTTGCGAATGAAGCTTCATTTAGCTAAAGTTTCAAATATAAGAATATGATAGAATGTAAAATCCAGCCAAAGTAGTTCTCACTCAGAAGGTAAATCAGTGTTATAATCATGCATTTTGTATTAAAGTTTGTACTACTGCAGACTTTAGGATGGATACAAGTTAAAAAAGAGTTTAATAACTGCCATCCACCAAGGAAGGTTGAAACGCTGCAAGCGAAATTGATAATTTTAAGACTGCAGCAAGGAGATACGGAACTGCTCAACGGTTGAATTGTACTGGCACAGGAAAGGTCCAGGTATGCCAGTAGAAAAAACATAATTTATGATATTATTAATTAGATGAGAAAACAACTGTAGAGTTGGAACATCACAACAAGGAAGATCATTCACGTAATATTAACTAAATGTTATGAACACATTTTTGAAAATTAAACGACTGTTCACAGTAGTCAAAAGAAGTGTAAAAGTGGTCCTGAAAAGACAAAACTGGACTTCGTATACTGCTCAGATGCTGACAACACCAAAGAATAAAATACTTTGTTAACTGTAACGGCATGTGTGTGTCAAAGTGCAAAGCGCTATCTAAGCGATAGCTTTAATGCTTGTAACACACGTTGCCGATAAAGCCAAGATAACTTGTACAGAAGTACACACGCAATAAAAGAACACCTGAAGCAGCATTTCGCTCTTATTGTGAGCTCATCAGAGGTGTATATACTATTCATACGTGTCAATGTTTACACAAGATGTTACAAGACACAAATTTTACTTATGTTCATTGCTCCACGAGAACTTAAAAGATCAACCGCCGTCTTGTACAGTCGTATACCGCACTTAAGTATACACCTCTGATGAGCTCACAATAAGAGCGAAATGCTGCATCAGGTGTTCTTTTGTTGCGTGTGTACTTCTGTACAAGTTATCTTGGCTTTATCGGCAACGTGTGTTACAAGCATTAAAGCTATCGCTTAGATAGCGCTTTGCACCTTAACATACACATGCCGTTACAGTTAACTGTTGGCATTTTTCTTAGTTTATGCTATTCATACGTGTCAATGTTTACACGAGATGTCAGAAGACACACATTTTACTTATGTTCATTGCTCCACGAGAGTTTAAAGGACCAACCGCCGTCTTGTACAGTCGTATACCGCACTTAAGTATACACCTCTGATGAGCTCACAATAACAGCGAAATGCTGCATCAGGTGTTCTTTTGTTGCGTGTGTACTTCTGTACAAGTTATCTCGGCTTTATTGGCAACGTGTGCTACAAGCATTAAAGCTATCGCTTAGATAGCGCTTTGCACTTTAACACACACATGCCGTTACAGTTAACTGTTGGCATTTTTCTTAGTTTATACTATTCATACGTGTCAATGGTTACACGAGATGTCGCAAGACACAAATTTTACTTAAAATACTTTGTGTTAAAGGGAAAGAATCCCCCGCAGTCAAAAAACAAAATACGCTTTTTACTGCAAAATTAAAATGTCTAGAAGCAAAATTAAAATTTATAGAAAATAAAGATAATAGAAAGAGAAAAGCCCACGAAGATGGAGAACGGGGAAGAAAAAGCTTCAACGAAAAGAAATGGAGTATATTGCCTGAAAAATAGAAGCGTTAAAGCAAAGTATTCAAGAAAATTGAAATAATTAAATATTTTGTATATAATAATAAAAATAATAAAATACAATAAAAAAAAGATTTTAAGCTCATATTGAGTACTTATTTATTTTTACATAATTGTAATATCATTTTAAAATTATTTATAAATTAAATGCTGTTGAATAAATATAGCTCTATAATTCTGATGTCCATTTGGGTTAAATTGTTGTTGATTGTCATAATTGTTATCAATCAAATCCGGATTCATTTCAGGTTCTTCTGTAGCTCAACTTCACTTATTTCAATGGTTAAATTGTGAAGAACAGCTGTAGCAACTATCAAAGTCATCGTCGTGTGAAGGTTAATGTTTATGCCCAAAGATAAAATGGGAAATTTCCTTTTCCAAACACCATACTGTCTTTCTACAGCATTCCTAGTTCGTATCAATGATTTATTGTACAAGCGTTCAGCATGTTCATTTGTTTGTTGTAGGGGTGTTAAAAAGATATGGCCATATCCAGCATCACCAATTAGATGATATCTTTCAAATTCTCTATTTAAAAATCTTCTTTTTAAAAGACCGTTCTTAAAAATTGTTTGGTCATGAGTAGTATCCGGCCACCTAGTTACTACAATGCGAATTTTTAGGTCAGCATCAGAAACAGAACCCTTTACGATTTTTATAAATAAGCTTTTTCTCATTGGCCGTAAAATGTAATTTTAATTTCAAGTCTTACTGGTGATAGAGGTAGGAAATGCTGCTAAGTTGTAGAATTTTGACGCAGTTTCTTCAAGTTTCAATGGCGTATTTGGCTTATAAAGGAAATCAGGTCTTAATGTAGCATTGGCTTTGCTGACTTCTTTTACAATTCGAGACGCAGATGTTTCTGAGACGCCAACCATGTTAGCAGCACTTAAAACAAAGGATCATGTTACATAGTATCTTAACGTTAGCAGCAATTTCGTTTCAGCAGGAATGGCAGCTTCTCTGCAAATGTATCTAGCATCAATAAACAACAATATCTACTAGTTCATGTTGTGTTCTTAGTGATGTATGCTGAAGTCTACTATGCGTTCTTTATAATTTTTCCGGTCTCGTATCATGAAGATTTTGTCGTCACTTTCACTATTACTATTTTACCCAAAAAAATCGTCGGTATCAACTCAAAAATACTCCATTTTTTATTTTTAACGTTAAAGAAAAGTATTTTCTTTTAGTACTTACAGAATAAGGTTGTAGGGGACGAGTGAAATAATTTAGGTTACAGTGACGTTAACTAGTTTAAAGTAAAAAAAATCGGCATTTTATTCAACTCGCGGACATTATGAAAGCTGTTTATTATTAAGTGGACTTTAACTTTTTAAAGTCTGTTATGAAAGCGGCTGTTAGACTTATTGGACTTGTTGAGAGACTGCTTCTTTTAACTTTCCATTCATTTTCGTCCTACATTTAGTTTCATGCGAATTTCTTCTAGAAACAGAGTATACATTTTTAAATCCTGTATTCACTATCAGTTACAATATAGTTATATTATCAATTGTCCTCTTTCCTTTTGTAAATTCCGTTTTAAAATATGGTATTATTGTTTTCCTCTATTTCTTGTTCAACTCGTCTTCTTAATATACCTATAGTTTTTATTTCATTTTTTTCTTACTTCTCTTCACTCTTTCCAGAATTTCTTTCATCATCATATTTTAATCGTTTCCTTAACTACTCTCTTCTGTATTACATTGTTTTTCCTGTGTTGCGTCTGTCTTTTCTGCCTTTCTTGTTTTCACTTTCTTTATTGCCTCTTTTATTTCTTCTTTATAAATCTCCTCAACCTTACCCTTTTCTTACCGTTTATTTTTCCAACCTGTTTGATTATCTTTTTTTCCTTCTTATACTTTTATGCCATAGCTTTCATTTCTATTCTCATTCCTCCATTTGTTCTCTTATTTCTCGAAGTATTCACAAATTTCCATGTTTCTTTTTTATTTTTTCTATTCTCTTTCGTGCTCTTTCGTTTGATATTACTATACTATACGGCACTATAAAAATTTGATTGGAATGTAAAGACTTGAACGGAAACGTTCCATAAAAAGAGAAACGTGAATTACGTATGATTTTATATTGAACTAGAATTTAAACACGTCCTACGGGCACCTGACTTTTGACCTATAACTTTTGACCTTAAGGTCATAGGCCAAAATGATGTATACAAAAGATGTTTGTCTTGTCAAGACAAACATATTTGATAATAAAATCCAAAATTAATTTTGAAGTTTGGGAGAGTGGGTGTGGCCAGCTTCAGGGTTAAGTTAGAGTTTCAAAAGCCCTTGCATCCAGACTTCCTTAAAATCATCTATCGAATGGTGTATTCAGTTTTTTTTGCGAAACACCTCGGAGTAGAAGATAAACAGACAGACAGATATTTCAAGGAAATTATATATACGGTTGCCAGTGATCATACAAAAAAACATTGATTACACCACGGTCGCGTTCTTTTACATTAACGCATTCACTTTACTTAAAACCTCGTTTAAAACCAAACTTAAAAAAATATATAATTGCGGTACCGCTCGCTTTTACTAACAAACAAGATTATACCGAAGTTTACGGAAAAACTATTTACAGATTCATAATGTTTATAAAACGAAATGAGGCAAAAACAAAATAACTAATTTAGCATCAAACTGAAAATTCACAAACCCCCATCTCAGTTTGATTATTTTGAACAATAAAAATTACTAAACAAACAACAAAAAAACAAACAAGTACGCAAGGACATTCTAACTTAATTGAGTTATTCGTAACTGCACACGAAATTACATAAAACACAACAGTTTTTCGGAATAAACAATCAGATTACTTACAGTTGGTCTTCTTCTGATGAGTCGAATAATCTGTTTTGTGGGATACACCAAAACTCCCAAGGTTTTCGTTGTTACACTACATTTATTTAAACAGGAATAATTTATTACGCCGAGTTACTTGTTAAATGCTTTACACGATATGCATTTCTATATTTAGTTCGCAAGTGTAAGAGATAATAAAACTACTAAAACGCTTAAGCTTATTGTCTTGTCCTTAAAAAGTAGAAAAAATAATTTAGGTATAATATAAAATAAAATAAATTTATAATTCCCGCGCCATTCCTTTTAGTAATAGCACATCTTAAAAGATGACTTATTACAGTAACAAATATGTATAGGGAGTGGCCTATCTAAAAAGTATTATTTTACCTATGGACGGTCGCAAAGAATAACGAATTTCGACCCATACTGAGTAGTCCGCTCTCTAGATGTCGTACATTTTCCGTCGTAAGGTTGCATATCTTCCCCGACTACGATTGAAGTTTTAAAATACGCATTGACATCTGTCACAGCAGTCCATAAAACTATCTGTTGATACTGTACACTACAACCCCCTATTCATGACATGTAAAATTCACTTATGTTTGAGACTTAATTGCTTTGGTCTCTCCGAAATATAACCATTCTTACTTAGTTCTTTGTAGTAGGAACTTGTGCTTGTGTACGAAGTTTTTTTTAAACTGTTGATTTCTGCATCAACAAAAACTTTTCTTAAGATGGAAACATGTTTTTTTGTGTGATCGGAGAGTTCGTCCTAGAAGTTTTCGCCGTTTGCAAGACTTGAACAATCTTCCTTCAACAACAACCTCGATTTTGTTTTCCCAGCATTGTTGCATGAACCAGGTTTTTAAGATCAAGAATTTATTTATAGATAAGCTGCGAGACATCAATTAGGGACTGCATTTCCACCCCTTTTAGGCAACGATGATGATATGGATGAGCAGTCGGAAAAGGAAAAAATACAAGGATATTATTGCACTTGCAAATCATGTTCAAGAACTGTAGGTGCACATGTGTCCAGTGTTAGTTTTTAGGATATGCAAGACATGAACAAAATGTAAAATATCCACCCAGTGTTACATTCGGTGTTGGATGCTGCAGAGCTAGTTCTACCACTTTAGAAATATTATGTACTTTTAGCTTATTTGTTTCGGTAAGTATTTTGCTTTCACCTTGTTTCTCTGGTTCGATTTTATAGTTGCGATTTTCCTGTTTCTGTTTTGTTTACTGTAGTGATTTCTTTCGTTTTTTTTTGTGAAACTATATCTGACTTTTTTCTTTGTGATATCTGTCAATCATAATAAATCATCATCATCATCTCTCATTTTAGATCTATGCTTAAATAAATAAATTAATATTTTTATTTTATCGTTTTTACTCTAGCCTTGAGAAGGATTCTTATTATTCTTCTAAGAATTCTTAGAAGAACTACACCCAATGGTTCAATCCCTTTTTACTATCTTATTATTAAAAGTGACTTTAATACCCGATTCTATGATTTATGGACTGCCCACCAAGCCTTCTATCGCATTTGATTATCTCTCTCTTACTCATGGTTAGCCCGTTTGAATTTCCTAATGTTTAAATGTTCATAGCTAATTTATTTACAGACTTAGAGTTTTGAATTATTAAATTGATGTGACGGCTTTTTTGCTTGTTTTGTTTAGAAGACTAAGATACAGTGCTGTATTTACTATGCTGTGATTAAACTGTAGACATTTGCCCACACCACCCAGAATGTAATATCAATGGCGCACCGTACCCTTTCTTAACTTCTTCACTCTGTCTTTTTTTAAATACTTTTTTTTAATTTACTTTTCTACAAAAAGTTGCTCTTAGTACTTATTCGTGACAGTTACCTTGAGATTTGTTTCGTTTAACGGCCATTAGATTTAGACTAGAATCTACAGACCACAATAGTTCACAAACAGGCCGCGAATGCTTAAACCAGTTTGTCAGACACTTGTATGAGTTTTCATTTCTTAATAGTGTAATACCTACGAAGTTTACAATCAATGGTAATATGCAATACTTCTATTTGTGCATTGAATTTTACATAACTTGCACAGCAGTGGCGGCTATTCAGGGAAGTAGGGGAAAAGCAACTTTCCTAAGAAAAATCAAAAACAATAGTTTACGATTTGTTAATGATAAAACTTTAAAAATACACCCTATTTAATATACCTACTTTTCTTATTTAATTACATAATTATTACTGAAAATTATTCATTAAAAATATCAAGTGTCCACCTTGCCGTTGCGTTGCCAAGACGCATCAAGTCCTAGAGGCAAACACAAGAAAAAATGTTTTGCATTCAAACCGAAACGGCTACGCGCGGCTGGCAGGAACGACTGTGTCATTTTTGCGCCTGTCGACATATAGCGGAAGAGCTGGCGTGCCCGCGTTAAAAATCTTCCAAACGGCTGAAATTAATATGGCTGATTTGGGCTGGTTGCCATGACAACGATAAGGTCGTACATGCGTGAGTGGGAGATTTTGACGAGCCGGCACTTGACTCTTCCGACGCGTTACAATTATCCAGTTTTGATGCGTTGCTTGTAGCAGGTGTTTGTCGAGTTTTTCCGAATTTGCCGCGTAAAATACAAATTTTGATCGGTGTGTGTATCTGTTAAAAAAACGTTTACCTAGTGGATCAATAATTTTTTTTATCAAAAAATCATAGACTAAATGGATTCATTTAGGCCAGTTAGGGACATAGTTTGTTGTTTATTAGACATTCCATTTTTCCGTTGGAAAGAGGAGGATAAAAAAGATCTTTTAGTTACCGGCCGACCAACAAGTAATCTTGACTTAGCTGCTAAAAAGATCGTTAAAAAATCAAGCAAGTCCTACAATATTCATTTTAAAAATTCTTGGTTTTCTGAATATAAGTGGCTATGTAGCAGCGAGTATTTGCAGAAAATGTTTGGTGGCCTTGTTTACTTTTTTTGCCACAAACTTCGGCTTGCAATAAAGACGGATTTGCCGATTTATTAAACGTCACAAGATCTTTCCATAGACATTCAGATTTCGGTGAATAGTAAATAGGTTAATTATGGAAAGAGTGATTAATGCAACATTCTTTCTCGGCAAACAAGAATTAGCATTTTGCGGGCATGACGAAACTGCTGACTCAGTGAATCGGGGAAATTTTAAAGAATTGTTACATTTGCTTATATCAACAAGTAGGTACGTCAGAAATTCAAAATCAATATGAAAAAATAAAAAATGTTTTTAAAGTCAATTCAAAATATATCCAGAATGAGCTTATAGAGTGCATTTCTGATTGTTTAAATGACGCGGTGAAAAATGAAATCAATAATGCCATACTTTTTTCCCTGCAAGTTGATGATACTACTGATTTAACTCAAACTTCTCAGTGCTCTGTAATAGTGAGGTATGTAAATTCAGAAAGTACGCTGGTCGAACGATTCTTAGGTTTTCATGATGTTAGTGCCGACATAATTTCAGAAAGTTTATATAAAATGATTGATCAAATACTCACTCCTTTTGATTACAGTACTAAGTTAGTAGGCCAGTGTTACGACGGAGTTAATGTGATGTCTGGGCACCTAAACGGGCTTTAAATGAAACTCAAAGACAAGGCTCCACAAGCTGTATTTGTATACTGTTTGGCGCACCGTCTTAACCTCGTCTTACAGCAAAGTTTTAAGAAGATTTCTAAATGGCGAATTTTTTTTGCAAATTTTAGTGGAATATCATCTTTTTTTCATCACTCAGCTAAGCGATCACATGCTCTTACAGTCTGCTCGACGAATTCCCACAACAACACACACTCGGTGGTCTTCAAACTCCAAACTACTTGATGTAATTGTACAGCTTGTCACTAGATTTTTAGGTAATATGAACGATGTCGAATTTACCTTTTTCTCATTATTATTCAAGGACACTTTTAGTGTCACGAATATTTTTGTAAACAAAATCTCTAGACATTAATTATTGTTTATGCCAGATTAACAAGACTTCCGAGCTTTTAAGAAACAGGAGAAATGAAAATATTTTTGATCAAATTTTTGAGGACGCTAATAATATAACTCAGATTGATTTATGTAAGCGTCAATATTCTGGTTTAAAACAAAATGACATTCGTACAAGATATAGAGTTTTGTTTTACGAAATACTGGGTCATATTTTGACTGAAATTGACACAAGATTTAAAGACTGTGGAAAACTTAATTTTGTTTGTCTTGGTGACTCGGTAAAATTTCAACAGTATAATTCAAATTTTCCTTCCGATGCTCTCAAAAATTTACAAACAACTTATGCTAACTTATTTACTAAAAGTGCGCGACTTAAAAATGAACTTTGCCTTTTGTATTCAGATGAAAATTTACAAAATACAGCTTTTAAAAAAATACATAAAAATAAGGACATTTTCTCAGAAGCTTATAAACTATTTTGCCTCTTAACAAATCCATCAACGAGCGTATCTGTAGAAAGAAGCTTTTCTTGCTTGAAAAGAATAAAAACTTATTCTAGAAATACAATTTCCCAGGACAGACTATCTTCTTTGGCAAATATATCTATAAATATATCTTAAAATAAAAGTGCCTTTTTGTGACGAAATTATTGACAAGTACGCAAATTTAAAGAACAGGAGAATCGATTTAATTTATAAAAAATAGATAAGTACCTAATTTCTAAAATTTCATATTCTAATGGTTTTTGATATTTGGCTCTTCCCCTACAATTTCGACCAGAGCCGCCACTGTTGCACAGGGTCATTTTTTACAGGACAGCCTCTATAACATCGGTGTTGCCTGGAAACTTGACAACTTTTCTAATTATTGGTATATAAATTACTGTAGTAATTACATGTCGGAGCAAAATTAAAATAAATATTTCAAAATGATAGTATAAACGTTTAATTTATTTTTCGACTTCAACTGTGTTCACATTTATTATTTATGAAGTAGACTAATTTTTGAATACGATAGTCTTTGGCACGAATTTTCGTAAATTGCCCGTTAAATAAAACACAAAGTCTTGTATGTACCATGGGTATTTACTGATGTCCATTATTCTAACTTTTCGGCATTAAAAAATGTTTGATGGAGATATAGAGAATTAAATTGAAAACAATTTGTTTTTTATTGCTGAATTATCAAATTTTTCTATAAAAATATTTATATTTACATAATACGTAGGTGTACAGAACAATGAGGGTACTGAACAAATTAACTACTAAATTTAAACTTATTCTAGAATGCAAATCGCACCACCCCTTCTGGAATCTACGCTGCCTTCTACAATTCCATTTTTATTAGAAATAGCAGTTAGAGCTGTAAAACCGTCGGTAGGAGGAACTACATACACCTTGTGCCCTATTTTATGCAATTCATCAATAATACTCTAAAACAAAAATTAGTACTAACCACGTATTACAAGATTAGGTATTAAAACTTACGGCTGTAAAGCTGGCTTCATACTCAATTTGCATAGGCATTAATTGATGATGAATTCTGCTTGCATTTACGGCATACGACAAAGACTCGTTAAACCACAAATGCCTGATTGTAACCAATGCTATACTAGTTGTAATTTTAGAACCTCCGGCTGCTCCTATTATCAATACAGGATCACCAGATCCATCTGTCACGATGGTAGGAGTCATAGAAGATAAAGGACGTTTTTTTTGGACGAATAAAATTTGCAGGAGATGGTGGAAGATCAAATCCATTTGTTATATTTGGCGACGAAAAATCATCCATTTCATCATTTAATATGATACCGGTACTTGGAGACGCGATTCCCGACCCAAATCTGCAAATAATTACAGTTTATCAAAAAAGTATGTCATCAATTTACTTACACTTGGTTTATCGTCCCGGTGACCGAAACAGCGTCACCATTTCTAGCTAACACGGAAATGTGAGCAGTTCCCGTATCATTAGGCATGGTATAATTTGCTCCGTAATGCTTTGGATCTTGGAATGTTCTGTTATCAGTGATGTTGTGTCTTATATCCACAGCGAATGGATACGACGTTAAGTTTGTTAGAACCTGTAATTGTTAAGTTTAGACAAGAATATTTTACACCACATACTAACTTCCTGTATCCCTCCCACAAAAGGGATGTCACCTAATTCCGTTCTTTTTGCGTACGCGTACTTAAAACTCTCTATAATTCTTTGCCAATTAACTACATAATTTAAGTTGCTGGTATCCAAAAAACTTTGCAAAACATTCATTATAAAAGTAAGTATCACTCCCGAACCAGTTAGAGGCATCGTGTACAAGGTGCGGTTATCTGGAAGATGTGCAACCACCGGTTCGCCCCAAACTGGTCTGAAACATTATGGTGTAAAACTTGTAATTTACTAAATACTGTAGTTACTTATAAATTCTTAAATCTTCTTCGGTTATAATTCCTTTTACATTTCTTATGTCTCTTATGAATTCTTTTGTTAAAACACCGTTGTATAAAGCATCAGCCCCATCCCTAGCTATTATCTCTAAGGTTTGGGCAAGTTTCAAACGCTTGATTAAATCTCCTTCTTTATATATCTGATTTGTTTCGGGATTTATAAACGATTCGCTAAAATAACATTGAACCTAATGAACATGCACCACGAGTAAAATATATTCGTGTAAATTGTTATACAAACCTTAATCCAGGATCCTTTCGTATTTGGGCTTCATGTTTTACAAATACATTTGCGATGTAAGCTGTTACGAAGTGACCTTTCTTGCATAGATCGATAGAAGGTTGAACAAGGTCAGCCCAAGGCAGGCGGCCAAATCGTTGATGCGCGTACCAGTATCCTCGTAATTCTCCAGGCACAGCAATTGATAACCCACCTGTCCTTTACGTGAGTTGTAACCGAAACTATGAAATCATACGTACCTTTGGATGATAAACTCGCATTACCATTGTACATGTCTTCGGTAGCGTGAATTGGTGCAGTTTCTCTAGCATCTAAAGTTATAGTTGTTTTGTTTTCTTTGGAATAAATTACCATTAGAAATCCTCCTCCTATACCGGTACTTTGTGGCATAGCCACTCCTTCACAAAACAGTGTTGCAATTGCAGCATCGACAGCTGATCCACCCTTCTTCAGAATAGACCTTAAGGAAAATTTTATTAAGTTTGAATTTAATCCTCTTTATTTACTAAAATACCCTCCGATATCTGCACATTCAACTCCATTGCTTACAATTCCTGCCTGGCGACGATTCGCGCCGATACGAGTCATTTCATCTTTCTTTAATCCGAAGTAAACGCCCAGGGATATTGCAAGTATGGCTATAACTAAACCACAAATACCACATATTATTATTTTCTTTGATCTGAAATTTAAAAGTACAAGAATTAGAGAGTAGGTATGACTTAGTTCTGAAGAACATATTTGCGATTAAAATCTCTACTAATTCGGTTAGAAAAAGTAAATGACACCAAGCAATAGCGACATCGTTATATGAAATTGAATACATTTTGAAAAGTGGTTACAAATTTCGTTTTATTTTACCGGTATAATGAATCTTCAATGAATTGATAATTGTTGTCAACGTCATTATGACATCCAGCTTTTAACAATCACTGTTGTTACCCCATTGTTATTTGACACAGTTGATTTAAAAAGTAATGTTTTTTGACCTTCTTTTATAAGAAACCATTTAATCGATTTCCGTATTATAAAAAAATTCAAAAAAAAGTTCAATGTAAACTGTTTCATAGGTCTACTTAAGTTGTCAATATGAGTGATGGTATAATTACTAAAAAAATAAGATCCTAAGAAAGAGTAAGTAGAGGAAAGATTAAAGATAAAAAACGTGATGAATGTAAAAATTTTGCACTAAACAAAACATCCACACATGAATTATAAATTTCACTGTTAAAGTCAAACAATATCACACTAAAAGGGTCATGAATATCATCTACATATACAATATTTAGTCTTGTTCAGGTTATTCAGTGTAGGGTAGCTCATACACCAGTCTACAAAAATCAGTGATAAACTGCATCATGCATGTGTGTTAATAAGCGAAACGATGGAGTGAACCTTCTTCTGGATGACATTTTCATGTACGAATTATAGATTTAAAAGAAATGTTAAAAAAATTGTAGATAGTCACGTTTTTAATTAAAAAAAGACATGTAGAATATTTTCTACGTTAAGGCGTATTTTTTCTGTGGTAATCAAACAAATGTTTGATGTGTCAATATAACGATAAGGGTGGCCTCTAAATGCTGAAAGAAGATCATCCTATCACACACAGATTTTTGTATTTGTTAGGTAAAATGCCCCTATTCTAGAAAGGGTAATAGGTTTTCACCAAGGCCGAGGATAAACGTGTAAATAGAAAAAGATTTATATGGGAGGTTGGTATCGGTGAGAAAATAAATAGTGTATCAACGTCATCATTGTATGTAGTAGTGAGTTGCATTTTTAAAACCGTACTTAAGTAGTCTTCCAACCATTTTGAGATTGAAGTCTTTTAGCTAGAGGGTTCTCAATAACATTCTAAATTGGTAAGTTTTTATTAAGTTGACATTTACTCGTTTTAACGCAGCTTTTCGTCCAATTTTTGATGGAGTAATATTACAAAGAACAGGAAGCCAATCGAGAGGAGTAGATTTAATGGTTAATTCAATAGGGCATCTATTTTTTTTGTATAACTATCCTGCTGTAGAATAAACTAATTCCAATGCAGCTGTACGAAGTGTCTTTGCATCTGCTCCTCAAATTGTCCCAGCTAATTTTTGAATGACATTATTTCTTGTTTTCATTTTTTGTTTGACTTTTTCTAAATGGTCTATGTAAATTAAAAATGTACGTATCTAAAGTTACTCCCAGATAAACTGGGTTAAAATTATAGTTTAATTTGGTGAGATGGTCTTCTTCTTTTGGTTTTTTATTCTGTTTTATGTTGTTGTCGAAGTTGCCCACTGACGCTTCGTATAGGAAGTTATGTAAGATGGTGTTGAGTAGGACTACTAAAATGCCTGCACTTTTTATCAATTAATAGTGCAAAAATAGTAAAATTTAAAGTTCGCTTTCCAATGAGAACTTGTAGTAATAATGTCGATTTTAAAGCAAGTGAAAACAGAATTATAGTGTAACTTTGTATTATTAAAGATAACATTAAGTTTTCTACTATTTTCTCTGTTACTTAAATAAAGACAAGAATCCTCTGTATTTTTAAGATTGGGGCATAATCGCCACTTTTTGAAATAATTTTCCATAATACGCAAATCATCAGATAGCTTTCTTTCAATTTGGAAAAAATCCGAATGTTGAATAGGAAAATCCCTTTCTGACTCGCGATCAAAGCTGGAGTTTTTCAGAATTTGCAATAGTGCCTGTTTTTATATACCGCACAGTCAATATTACCAACAACCACAACACATTAATTACAACACGTGCTGAATTAACATATTATGATCCCTGCTTAGCTGGTCGAACTGCACTACAAAACCTCAACATTGTTTTGAATAGTCTAGTAAACAGTAATAATTTCAACTAAATTACCGTCGTACTTCAAACAAATTGTGTGAAATATCTAGAACTACAGCAACAGGAAAAACAACTCAACTTAAAACATGGGTCGTAACCCCAAACAAAACCATTTGAAAACCAATTCTATATAAGCTCTAAAATCGAGTTCGGGGGTACTGGCTCCAACACCAAGATACTTTTGAAAGGTGAGAAAAAAAACCTGGGTCCCCTTTAATTACTGCGTTTTTTTAATACCTTATCTTCCCTTCTCAGCGGCACTGGTGAGAGATACAAAGCATTAATTTTAAAAGAATGGGTTGGTAAATAAACGAAACAATGAACATGTAAGTACGAAACTAAAGAAGAATGGATCTTATTCAAAATATTATAGAAAGAAATTAAATAACATTTGCTTGACAAGTTTTTCCTTTGGTAAAGATGATATAAGACACTGATTTTAGAAGTAGTGATATTGGCCGACGTTTCTCCGTAAACATATGGCGGCTTTATCAGCGCCGTTACGGCGACTTTGATGTATAACATTCTGGACATAATTAATTAAAAAAAAACGAATAATAATTAAAAACTTACTTTACACCATACTTGACACGATAATGTACAGAATAAGGGGGCATTTAATTTTTTATTAATGATGATATTGATGGCGTCATCTATTCGTCAGTTAAACAAATGAACTGACACATGGTGTATGTCAAAATGGTTATACAGCCAGGTCTACTTAAAATCAGTAGAAATAATTTTGTTCTTTTTACTGTTTGATGATGTCGGCCAAAAATATTATACAAGTAAAGTGATTTTCCATTCCACACTCTAATGTAAATATAATACATATACGTTAAAAGAACCCTATAAAATGAAAAAACTTGTCAAGCATACATAGTGAACTAGAGAAATTTAAGTCATTATTTATTAACTAATATTTTTTGGAACCGTAATTTAGTGACCTATTCAAAAACCAAGATAATTTGGTAGTTTTTGAGATAAACGAATGATACAAAAATTTTTTTTTAGATATTTCCCTACCTATGTACTACCTACTATTTAGAAATTCTTTAGAAAAAGTTAAAAAAAGTTTCGATTTTTGAAACAATGAATAAAATTTGAACTGTTATCTAACTTTAAAAATATTTTCAAAAACTGAAAACAGCATGGTAAAAGAAGTTTCCAATTGTTGAAATTAGTCTAAGAGAAGCTGAATCTCAACTTATAATATATTTTTTTAAATTTTATCAATAATTGAAATGATGGAAATTGTTAGTTTATTCTATAATCTCAAAACTGATTTCGCAAAGATTGATCGATTTAAAATTTGCTCGTCTAATGCACAATTTTCAACCTAAAAATTTGCACTGATCTTTGTAACTCTGTGATTTCAAACGTACCTTAATGATTGAATATCTTCTATAAAAGACTCATCTATTCTATATGTGATTAAAAAAATGTTTAAAAAATCAACACACAAATTTAAACAACAATAAACAATAAACATATGCATGAATGTGTGAAAGACATAGAAATAACTGAAAATTCAATATCAGTGGATAAAAGCCACCCGTTAGAACCACAGATAGGAACGAACTTGAACATTATCTCTTGGTAGATTGAGTAAACCGTTGACCTTATGATAACTCCGTCCCGCAAAACAGTTGGCTATCCATATGTTTAGCAATTATAGTTTGATTACGATATTGAAATACTTTACACATACTGACATGCATTGATAAGCAGCGTCTACATCTAAAAAAGGAAAGAAGTATAGAAGAAGTATATTTGTCATTCAAATCAGTTCACGTTTTGATCAAGAATGCAACTAATTTTTTAATTACAAACAGTCTCTACATAAATGATAACAGGTACGTAACACTATTGTTAACACTAATAAAAAGTAATTATGAAATTCATTTTATGTTTTCTTTGGCATTTCTGAAAAATATTTGTTTCTTGACAAAATTGTTGTTTGACGGAACCAGCTACCGGGAATGAGCACCTGTAACGAATCATGAAAACATTGATCGTGTCTGCGATAAATTCAGTCTTCTGTTACTGAGGTAGCTTTGATGCGCTGTTTAAAAATTTAAAGAATTAGATGTGTTTCACGGTTTAGTAATCTGATTTTGATAAAAAATATAAAGAATGATACAGCATTTTATAACCTGTCAGCGAGTCAGGCACACAATATAAATCTATTCTACAATCAACGATCGTATTATTTTCATCCATATTTGCGAAATATCATTCTTTGCAACAGTTCTACAGAATGAAATCAAACAATTTTAGAACTAAAGAAGAACAGAGCAAGGATTGACAGTTTTATTTGGGTTATAGAAAATATGCGCGTGGCAGCTTAGTGCAGTTTTTCTAGGAAATCAGACCTAAAATCGTAAACATGTGGAACACATACGCCGCCTCTGTATTTGGAAACACCCAAGCGGTATTGGTGTACTTCATAACCAGATTTATTATGTCTTGTGTAGTCAACAGCAGCACATTCTGGTACAGACTGGAGGGCTTATCATAAACTGCTAAAAGACCATGTCACCCAGGAAAATTTGAAGTAGGATCCTACTTTTCTGTGTCCTTGAAGCGGGGGCAAAGAACATAAAACTCTCAAATCAAAGAACAGCAGCCAAAAACGCAAAACTGAATGTAAAATTTCATCGGTCGCCCAGATACAACAAGAAGAATTTAAGTGAATCTATTTAGGTTAGTGAAATATTTGTATGCATTTGTATACATAAAAAGATACTATAATCCTTTTAGACGTTGCATAGACGATAAAAGGATTACCTATCAACATAATCTTGTGTATCATTATGTCAAACAAAATGTGAAGCCCTACACCAACATCACCCCTCATAATTTACCATGAAAAATTATTGTGGGGACAAAGTACTAGAATTTCTTTTCAATATCTCCAGTCATAAAAAAAGATGGATCTACAATGAAAAAGTCCAGCAAGTACCACAAGAATATATGTATGCTCTTCATTATAAACTTAGAACACAAGTTGTTGATAATCCTATAAGTGTAAGATTTATGTTTACCCGACCAACTGATCGAATTAAAAAGGTTAATGGCCAAGAGCCATACTCCGAACCGCATGGAAACGCAGATTGATTAAAAATAAACCAAGACGTGACTTAAGATTGCATTTTCCCCCTCTCCCGTTGAATCTATATCCCAAAATAATTCTGAAAAAAATAATAGAATTTCACATCTCCGAAGTGAAAATCGGCGGTTGAAATAACAAAAACTTTCAGTACATCGATAACCTCTTTTTTCAGTAACAGAAAAAGATCAAACGGGTTAAATGTAAAACACAAAAATTCTCTTCAACGGCGGAAAGTTGCAACAAGATACAAAATTCACAAAGAAGAGATCGAGTGTGTCCATGAATGCTTTCCTTGGATCACAGATCTATACGAAACGGAAATTTCAACCTTGAAATAATAAATTGAATAACCTTGAATTGATACCAAAGTTGAACAATATACAGGGTGATTGATTAGTGCGATAAAGTTCAGTACCTTCTATGTGCTTTGAAGTATCAAAGCAAACGTTACGGGAGATTATAGCCATCATTAGGTTTCATATTTTAAAATTAGTTACAATGTTACAGGGTGTTTCTTAACGCCGTGCCATACCAAAGTTACATTTTTTTAAATTTTATATTTTAATTTAAATTTGAAATCCGCTTTACTTCCTCATTAGAAAAATATACACTTGTATTATGTTATACAGGGTATTTAAAAAGTTATAACCACTTTTCCATGAAAATCGTAACAAGCTCACCGCTCTGTATAATTTCAAAGGGCTACAAGAACAATGATCTGTTGCAGCCGTAGCTTTTTAATAATTGTCAAATTTTATAAAAATGATTGAGTTTGTGAATATTCGTTAAATTGATTACAGGGTGAGTCAAAACATCAATTCATTATTTTCTCAGTTTTTTTAATGGAACAACCTGTATTTTATATCACTATCGAAAAGTACTATTGTTTTATTTATGTTTTTGTTAAGCATTCCCTATGCCCAAAATTATTAGTTTTCGAGATATTTTCATTTTTATATGCATAGTATTAATTATGTGTCTAAATGTTTGCCAATTATGAGTTGGCCATGATTTTATATATCAAAAAAATGACAGTTTACTATTATTATCTGTTAATTGATTGTTGTGGTACATTTGTTTATAATTAAAAAAAATCTAAAATAGAGCAAAAATGAATTTCACTCGTGATGAAATGGTAGATATGATATGGATATTGGGAGAATGCAATAAAAATGCATTGCTTTCAGCAAGAGTTTATTTTGAACGTTTTCCTGAGAGGCGACAATCTACAAAATCAAGTTTAGAAAGATTAATGGATCGGTTTAACCGAACTGGTTCAGTTAACTATGAAAAGCATGAACGAACAAATACTACTGTGACAGAAGAAAATGAAATGAATGTGTTGTTGGCAGTTATAGAAAACCCACATACAAGTATAAGGAGTATTTCTAAAGAACAACAACTTAGTTACTATTTGTGTGCAATAAATTCTGTGTATTTAGATTTTTAGTAAATCACTTACCTGTATTACTAGAAGAAGTTCCACTTCGTATCCGTCCACAAATGTGGTTTTTACATGACGGTTCTCCTGTACACCATAATCTTTTAATTCAAGGTGAACTTGATGATCAGTATCCTGGAAAATGGATCGGAAGAGGTGGACCAGTGCGATGGCCACCCAGGTCAACAGAATTCAATAAAATGGAGTCATTTTTTGGAGTTACATTAAGAATGGAGTTTATAAAACACCTCCGACAACAAGAGATAACATGAAGGAAAGAATAACATATGAATTTCAAAATATCAGCGTACGAATGCTTAGTAATGTTAGTAACTCTTTCAATTACCGTTTTCAGGCATGCATAGATGTCTTGGAGGGTCATTTTGAACATCTTTTGTAATTAACTTTTATTGTAGTTTAGGAAATTAGTAATGGTTTTATTTGTTCGTAATTGTAATTTTTGTAAAATTTGTTTGTAGTATACTTGTTTTTATTCATGTATTCGTTATTTGACAACTAATTCATAGACAATAATAGTAAACTGTCATTTTTCGACAAATAAATCATGGCCAACTCATAATTGACAAACATTTAGACACATTATTAATACTGTGCATATAAAAATGAAAATATCTCAAATACTAATAATTTTGGGCATAGGGAATGCTTAACAAAAACATAAGTAAAACAATAGTACTTTTCGATAGTGATATAAAATACAGGTTGTTCCATTTAAAAAACTGAGAAAATAATGAATTGATGTTTTGACTCACCCTGTAATCAATTTAACGAATATTCACAAACTCAATCATTTTTATAAAATTTGACAATTATAAAAAAAGCTACGGGTGCAACAGATCATTGTTCTTGTTGCCCTTTGAAATTATACAGGGCGGTGAACTTGTTACAATTTTCATGGAAAAGTGGTTATAACTTTTAAATACCCTGTATGATATATTACAAGTATATATTTTGTAATGAGGAAGTGAAGCGGATTTCAAATTTAAATTAAAATATAGGGTGTTTTATTTAAAAAAATGTAACTTTGGTCTGGCACGGCGTTATGAAACACCCTGTAACATTGTAACTAATTTTAAAATATGAAGCTTAATGATGGCTGTAATTTCCCGTAACTTTTGCTTTGATACTTTGAAGGACATAGAAGATACTGAACTTTATCGCAGTAATCAATCACCCTGTATGATGTAGTGTCGACCCACTACAGATTAATTCGTGCTATTATGTTCTCAATAACTGCAAAAGGAGAAAAATGGATTGATCCGACTGATGATAAGTGTGAAGGTTACTCCATACTCCTTAGAGACCAACAGCATAATAATATTTCGAGTTGGGATTGTGTTTTTATTGGTTTTTCCATTCTTATACATTCGTTAATTCAATATAACTACGATTTTTTTAAAATTACAAACATCTTTGGTTAAACAAAAATTGAAAGGTTGATGACAAATTAATATTAAAAACCGACTAGTAGAATAAAACGTTTCTTCAAAGTTTTTAAATAACTTCATAATTATAAAAGTCAACAACCTTTTTATATTATGACATCGTAAAAGTAGGGTGGGTTGTCTAACTATCAGTGTAGATCCTCTAAAATTTACCAATAATTTGACAACCATCATTACTAATACTAAAACGAATGTTAGATTAGTATCAATTTTATAAACGCTTTTCACTGTGGCAACCTCGGCGACCTTACAGGATATATTAAGGAGTATTTGGGTGGGTACTTCACTACATTTGGTGAATGGTTTAGACATATTTTTTTACATATGTTGTTTATCACCTAAAAATATTTCTTGTATTTATGTAAGCTGTATTGATTGTAAAATTAATTGAATTTATATAATAAACAGATGCCTTGAAAAATATTAAATCTTAGCAATTAAAACGTGGGTCAAATAATAACCGCGGCTTTTCCTTGAAAACAAAGCGATTAGTATTCACTCACATAAGTAGGTCCCATTAATCAAAATTACTCAGTAAGGTGATCATTTATTAAGTTAAATTCGCTTGTATCCAGATTTCAAAATAGGTATTCACTTTTTGGCATTTCCCTATTTATCTAGTATAGTAATATGAAATTTCATTGGACAATCGATAATGGATATATTTCTCCTATCAGGTTTCGTTATGTGTTATGTTTTCTAATTTTGAAGAAATAAGCATAAAAATGGAATTAAATTTATTTCGAATTTAAAATAGATGTCAAATCAATGTGACGAGTTGCGAAAAGTTTGACTTCTTATAACTACTTACAAAAAGTAGATCATAAATAATGTCACTTTATACAAAAATTTAAAAAAATTGATGTATTATAATTTTGAAAACTATACAATTAAGTATAGAATCATTTCAGTTTTTAGGAAAAATTTCATACATCCTTTATAACCACTCGTGTGTTCATATTCAAAATATGCAAATTCTTTAATTAGGTAGTTGACCCCATCTGGTCTGGTAGATTAAAAACCCATGTTTACCTAAAACTCAACAATAAAAAACAATATTAACCAAACTAAAATCAAGAAAATAAAATGAAAATCGATATACTTAGATTATCATGTGTTGTATAATCAGATAGGTTCATGTATTTCAACAGTTATAAGGCATATACGAATAATAATGGAATAATGGAGATATAAAGACGGTTAAAGTAGCAATTAACATTTTTTCTGATAGTGAAAACAAAAAAACAATTTAATGTAGCGTTTAAAAGGAAATGTATTTTTTTTTAATGAAGTACCTAGTATATTTTTTACTCTAACGATCGCAAATTATCAACAAAACAAAAAAGGTCATATGCAATATTTTGGCCTAAAATTGAAAATAAACTAATTATCAACAATTTTTCTTTCAGATTAGTCTCCTATGAATGGTTGCGAAATAAGATTTAATTTACAATAAAATAATAAAGCAAACTACTGTCTGTAGTACTATTTTGAAGTTCAGCCAGGTTCATATCTTCTTTTGTAGATTTGTTCCTACATTGATACTAAATTTCTGGGATGAACAATAAATAAATTTTCCTTAGACCAAAGTGCATGTTTTTGGAATTAAACGTTCCTTCTTCTGAAAGTTTATTTTATCTTTCTCATCAGATTGTGAATTCACCTCAAGTGTCGAGACTACTCTTCAAGTGTAGTGGAGTGATTATTTTATCTTGATCTGCTTTCGTCGCTATCTTGCCTTTGTCATCTATTAAAATTATTCTTTAGATTGTGAATCCTATTATCTTTTGTCTAGTTCAATCTGATATTGAGCAGCTCCTCTTTCTCTTTTGCAGTCGAAGCGAGTGTAAAGTCGTTTCTTTTAGAACATTCTAAAGAGGGAACATGAAAACTATATAGCAATATCTGATCGTATTGTATGCAATCCCATTCCCATAAAAAGTGTGTCGTTAAATACATTGAATATGGCATCGCTGCCACTGACAGAAGCAGCCGCACTTACCACCAGGTTCAGACAAATGAAATTAGTAGAGAAATAAGTGTTGCGACGTATGAATTAAAACACGTATAAAATAATCGTACTATCTGAAGTTCCAAACAGAATATTTATTATGAAATTAATTAACAACAACAAAGAAACGGTGCAATAGACTTTTATGGTGCTTTTTATATTTAATAAGTTGAGAGCTACAAATCTAATAAGTAAACTTGCTTTGTTCAGTAGTAAATATAAATACGTTTCGATCTGTTTTTTACGCTTCTTGGTTCTGATTGGATTTCAAAATTAATAAAGCATATGATATCGTAAAATGCAGACTTCAATAGATTCTTTTGATTTTACCTCTGACAATAGAATTTTTAGTTTCATATTGAATTCCAAAACGCTTTATATCCTAACGTTTTTCACAGTAAATTTATCTTTGTTTAATTATTTTATTTAAAACTTTCCGTTTGAGTTAGAAACGTAGTTTTTTATAATTAAATTACGTCGACCCATACAAATATTGTAGATACTCGTTTCTCAACTTTGAAGGAATGTAAACCAAGAATCGCTCGGAAACGCGAGAGTAAGTTTACACTGTACAAGGTGCGTAGATGAACTACATCGCAGTGGTGAGAATCACTCATCTATGACAAAAAATTTGGTGTGATATTTCGTGTCACATCCTTGTCTAAAAGTAATCTAATACTAATTCAAAATTCAGATGGAATAAGCAGTTTTACAAAAGTTGACTTTCAATCGTTAATAGTAACGATGGTGTTAACTTAAAAAACTGCTGTAAAAGATTAGTAATTTCAAACAAACACAGAGAGTTTTGTCGTTTTGGGACCCTTCTGGAGTAACCAAACTTAAATGTGAGTTTACAAATGTACAATATGGGCTTGTTGACTAAAACCTAAAGACGAAATATTCATCCACGACAAATAGTTTGATGCGACATCTTATGTCACAATCAAACTATTTTTGGTCGGTACTCAAATGCTTTAATGCTGAAACAGTCCCATCTTGGCGGTTCAAAAAGGTCTTAAACCGCACATTGTCGGGTACAATAATACTCCCATGTTCCTGTGAAAAACGGAATAAAATATTAACTTTTCGTGTTTTATTTATTGGAAGAAATGGATTAACAACATTTGATTCTTTACTACTTCTCAGTAATTCAACTGTTTTTCTCTCCATCACTGTAGTTATACCCATAGACAAATATGATTATCATGGTATTCTTGTTTATTTTTCTCTTTGTCAACTTTGTTAAATATTCATATATTTCATCTCCCTTGACACAATGCGTTTTAGCACATGTTGAGTTTTTTTTCCCCTTTTCCTTTTACGATTTCTTTTAATACGTTATATTTCTTAATTATACACCTAACTGATTTCGTTTATTTCTCTTAATAAGTTTTTTATTTCTGCAAATGCCTTTCTTCCCATGTGACATACAATAGTTTTTCGCTTACCGTCCAATATTTAAAATAATAGCTACTTTAAAAATATTTTTCCATTTTGGGTCGCTTACAGAGCTATAAAAGCACCAAAATGACTTCTTTTATAGAAGTAAAACAATTTTTATTCCGAACGGCGGTAACACTGCTACCTTAGCAATTACACTTCAAAATTCCCTAAATTTAAAAACTCGCGAAATTTTATTTTAAAATCAATCTGAAAAGCCTAAAATAGAAAAAATAGTATAAAGAATTCGTTTCTGAAGGCATTTTAGCGACTTGTACTGTACTCGTCTTATAAAATGCGTCTTCTGAAACTTGTTCTTTAATATACTATTATTATCGGAGAAGTGTCTGATCCGCAACAAAATTGTAACTGCACCTACTTGATATTATTCAAAATTGATTGTTTTTAAACGCTGTCGGTAAAATAGCGAACTTGTCGCAACCCGTGCTATCCATGTTTGATCAGTAACATACGAATGATTTTTAATTGAAATTGTTTACTTTTCCTGTAGTCAGTCAAACGAAAAAAGAATGGGCTAATTCCTGTCACCAGATTCCAGTCTCCAGTTCCAGAAAACTTGATAAAACTAATATCTTACAAATGCAAACAAGGATGTCGAGGAGCTTCTGGATACAGGAAGGCTAGAGTAAAGTGCTCCGTTATTTGTGTGAATTGCAATGGTACCTACAATAATGCGAATGTTGATCTGCAAGACAGTGATGAAGAGGAAAAACCTTTGACAAAATCGAGGAAGAAGGTGATAAAGCCGAAGAGGAGAACGTTAGCACGGCTAAGTTCCTATCAGTAAGATTTTGATCAGTTCTGAAGACCAAGCATTCGCAAAATTTGGTCCATCAGGGATAGCAAAGATGAGGAGAATGCCCTAAATTTAAGCACCAGTACAGCGCATGCGGAGTAGGCCTACTGGGGATGACACGCGTCAGGAATTTTACCTCATGGTGGTGTAAAAATTTTTTTTGATCAACATGCTAAAGGCTAAAACCACTATATCACTTTTTCATCGTAAAGTGAGTCGGAAAGGAAATATCGTCAAAAAACTGTTTGAAAACACCATTTTTCCAATATGGCGATATGGCGGCGGTTACCGGAAAAACATTTTCAGCTAAGTAAACATTCGGAAAGCGCACGTTTATACCTACACCAATTTTCAAAACTTTTTCAAAATCTTTTAAAACTTCACAGACAACCCCCTTTTTCAGCACCAACTGACTGGGCTAAATTAGATTATGGCAAGAGTTCATGTCGAAGTGAACCCAAAATATACATGTTTCTTTCAATATGTGAATAAAGCTTGAAAAACACACGCAAACAACACTTGGAATTAATGAAATCTGTAATTAAACAAGATTGAGTACAGAAGCAACATGATTAGATCCGAAAAAAATTAAATTATCTAATTACTCCATCAGACCAAACGCTGTAAGTCAACAGCACAAGCGTACAAGAAATAATTAAAATTACCTACCATCCATAAAAGGAAAGTGTGAAACATCACAACAATTTCATTGGCAATTTCAGAAGTTGTTCTTCAAGGGCCCTACTTTGGCTTAGAATAATGTTGAAACCAGCTTCGTGCCGAACTCCACATCGTTTTTATACCAGCAAAATTAAAAATAAAATACACGTCTAAGTGCATATAGAAACTTCATTCACTTAACTGTTTTAACAACACCTAACCCTTAAGACGGTTCCAGGTACCTTCTTGTTCAAAACCGGGGCGCACTATGTCTCTTTAAACGTCTTAAGATTGAAACTCAAAATTTTGCTCAAAAAAAAATTGTGTTTTAGAAAAAAAAGTTCAGATAAAAGGCCATAACTTTTGTATAATTAATATTGTAAAAGCAAAAAACCAAAAAATTCTAAACAAAGTAGTTTGCAAATTACATTTTCTGCAACGTTTACTTGAAAATTTCTTTCTAAAATGTAACAATTTAAATGTGTAATTCTATGACGCATCGGGATATCAATTTTTATATTGAGATATAAAACTTTGTTAGACCAAATAATATTTGCGTTCTGGATTGTTAACGATAAAGCGACCACAGAACGTAACCTTGACACAATAAATACATTTTTTGTATCTAATAATACAAACATTATTTTAATTCGTCACAGTGTTAATATTTAGTTAGTCGTGATTAATTACATTTTTTTAATATCGTCGAAAATTTGTTATTAAATTAACAAATATTTTTATGTTACAGGAAATGTAAATAAGCTGCGTTTAATACTTAACTGAGACTCATAAATATTCTTACAGTTCGCCATTACCTACAAAATTACACTATAATTGTTCGAGTTTATGTAATGTTCAAACTTAAGTGTCTACGCTTTTACGTTTTAACATTTGGGAAAAAACTAATTTTTCGATTAACAAACTTGAACGTTATGTTGTTCTTATCTAATTACTGGGTCATGAAGCATACTGCCTAATCACTTTTTCTCAAAGCGTTTGATGAATATTAGATAAGAAATAAATGTATAGTTGAAGTAATTAATGCTCGTTTTTAATAGCCAATTAAGCATGTACATGTGGACAAATAATGTGAGTACATAAACTCTTATCTCTGATGTTTGTAGGTAAAATGTTTGTTTTTACGTCGCTAATATTTTATAAAATATTAAAACTTGCTACATTTTTTCACTTTCTCGTCAAAAAAATGTAGAGGCAGGAAATAGGTACTTCAGTTTTTGAATAAAACACAAACTTATAATTGTCTTTGTGAACCTGGCGCAATGAACTTAAAAAATACCCAACTATTCAGACGTAATAAAAGCGCAGGTATCTGTTTTTATACCAGTTTTCTCGAACTAAATGATGCGCTCTCTGCTTTGAACACGTTTTAAGACTAAAACTCGAAATGCTCGAATAAGAGGGAAAAGAAAATTACGATTTAGAAGAAGTATTAGACAGTAAAATTTCCAAAAATTTTCCTTATAACTGTTCATACACGTATGCCCAATCTATAAATCTGGTAACTGTCAAGCCATCAGCAGATATCGACTTATTGCTCTGCTAAGTACGTTCGTAAAATATTGGAGACCGGTGTATATAATACAGATTGTTTTCTAATGGAATATCAATATTTAAGGGAGAGATTTTTGGGTCTATTTTAAGAAGAAAGTTTCATATAAATGTATGTATTAAACGTCTTAAGTTCTGAGGTACATGGTGGTAAAGTCTTCAAAAATAAATCATTTATTAATAATATCTGTAATACCATTTTCGATTATTAAATAAAACTTGGCATTCATGTACTATGTATCAAAAGGCACTTTTTAATGTACCACATTTTTATTTCCACCAGTGGCGTTTGAACTCTTGATTTTTTCAATCCGATACAATTGTCATATTAACGATATTGTTATGTTCATGTAGAGAAACAATTTTTATTTTTTTAAACAAAAACCGTGTATCCGATTGTAAAATCAAGGGATCAAATTTGTTTAAAAATTTAGGTTTCAAAAAAATTGGTGTACCATCAATGTCTGCTAAAAAAGGTGGTCAAATTAGTACGAACGGCACTGGTGAAATTAAAAAATATGTACTACATTAAAAAATGTCTCCTGATACATAGTACATGTATGCCAAATTTCATTAAAATGTCTAAACGGAACCATTTGACCTGCCTGTGTTGGTAGATATTGATGTATGCTACTGATTTCTCTTAATATAAAAATTATTTTTGAAATTCCTAATCATTTCTAAGCAAATTTTATTTCTTGATTTTTCAAATCCGATGCACGGTTATTACCTAAAAAAATTAAATCCATTTCTCTGCATGGTGATGTAATTGTCATATTAACGATATTGTTATGATCATATAGAGAAACAGTTTTATTTTTTTAAACAAAAACCGTGTATTGGATTATAAAATCACGGGATCAAATTTGTTTAGAAATGATTGGGGATTTCAAAATAATTTTTATTTTAAGAGGAATCAGTGTGTACCATCAATGTCTGTCAAAATCCGTACGAACGCCACTGGTGGAAATAAGAAAAAATGTGGTACATTAAAAATGCCTCTAATACATAGTACACTCATGAAATTTAAAACTTGGACACCACAATTTCTGTAAACAAAAGTTTGCACATTGTGAAACGGGCTTAAGGGTATCATTTACAATTCTAACAGCAAGTAGTCTCAGCAGGGGTTATCTTATAGAAGGACTGTAGAATGAGTCATTACACTAAGCACGTTTTTAGAAAATAGGTAATTTACGTTGCTTAAGATTACAATAGAGGACTTATAAACTTTTGAAAATATCTAATTATAAATATTTACACTGCAATTGCGCTTTTTCCTTAATAATTTCTTAGCAATAACATACACGTTCTTGGTTTTAAGTTGTCATAAATTTGATATGATATAAATTTGTGTTTCTAATATTACATCACAAACTAATCTTTATTCGCCAAAAATTGTTGCTTAAGTTGTAAAGCTTCGTACACACCTGAACAACAAACCGAGCAACAAACATAACAACGAACCGAAAGTCAAACAGAACGACAAACGATCTTTTATGATTTCCACAATCCGAACAACAAACGGAACGTTTGTGCTGTTCCATAATTATTTTCAGTAGTTTTCAGTTCATATATATTTATTATTGAGAAGAGAAAATTGCGGAAAACAAGAAGATAGTGCCAACCAAATTTTTACGCACAAAGAAGAGTAAAAATTATAATTTACTTCGCTTTTTTTTATTTTGGAAATTTCCCGCCCAAATGATGCTAATAGGGACATCATTTTTTTCTTGCATTCTTAAACACTGATTAATTTAAAACATTTTTTTCTGTCAACTCCATAATATTACCTAAAACACAACAAACCCACAAAAGGGAGGACAAAAATAAATAATTTAATTCTCCCGCATAAGTTTGTTCGCCGTTTTGTTTAGATTCGTCCAAACCTGCAAACGCATTCGCGCGCATTTTCTTTGATGTCGGAGAAAAACCGACAAGTTGCGGGAACGCCGCAAACCGTTCGTGGAACAATCAGGACTTGCGAATCTGTTCTAAAATTCGTACGTAGCACCGTCCAAATTAATGTTCCGATTGCCGTTCGGTTCGTTGTTCTGTTTGTTCCTCGGTTTGTTGTTCAGGTGTGTACGAAGCTTTACAATAAGCATATTAATATGAACTATATCTTATGAAAGGAGAGTTATGTAACTATAATTAACGACTTAACGTTACGTTAGTAGATTCCATTTACTATTTACACATATTTTCTTGGAACATTCGATAATTAACTATCGGGATATGATGACCCTATACTTCGCAGGTTGTGCGCAACTGGATACAAGCAAATAACTTGGAGCTGTTACCCTGGCCAGCAAAAGCCCAGATTTTAACATTATCGAAAATGTTTGGGCTCGAATACTTGCTGTTATCCGAAGACAACAAGGGCCAAATTTTATACCAGTAAACCGTAATGCACTAATTGCAGCCATTGATACCGCATGGGAAACGATTAATATTAATTATATTGATACCTTGATAGCGTCAATGAGCAGACGCCTCCAAGAATGTATCAATAATAATGGAGGTCACACCCATTATTGATTTCTTATATTTATTTATATAGTAATACCTTTATTTAAAAAAAAGTTTTCATTTAATTTTAAACTATAACTTGGTATCTTAATTATAATTATGTAATAAATTCTTGTCAAAAACTAAATATATACGTTGACAATAAGAATTGCCTTAGTTTTTATTTTCACTTTTATATTAACTACAGAAAAAAATGAAACGTCATAAAATATACATTTTGTAAGGACTAAATATTATGAATAGAGAGTTTTTTTAATAACTTACAATAATTAGTAGGTTAGATTTATTTAAAAATAAGTAATAATCAGTCAACCCAAATAACCATGTTTAGTTTTTGATTTAATTTAAAAGTTATTGCTTGTAGACGTTTTTAAATCAAAATTATTTCTAATTTTATTTTGTAAACATTTCCTAAACAAAATTTTGATTCGATAATTAATCGAGCTATGGTGTTTAATTAGCGATACCTTCAAATATATTCTTTAAAGAAAAAATTAAGTAAGCAACGTAAATTACCTATTTTCTAAAACGTGCTTAGTGTAATGATTCATTCTACAGTCCTTCTATAAGATAACCCCTGCTGAGACTACCTGCTGTTAGAATTGTAAATGATACCCTTAAGCCCGCTTCACAATGTGCAAACTTTTGTTTACAGAAATTGTGGTGTCCAAGTTTTAAATTTCATGAGTGTACATGTATGCCAAATTTCATTAAAATATCTAAACGGAACTATTTGATCTACCTATTTAAGACATTGATGTGCACTACTGATTTCACTTAAAATAAAAATTATTTTTGAAATCCCTAATCATTTCTAAGCAAATTTGTTCCTTGATTTTTCAATTCGATGCATGGTTTTCACCTAAAAAATAAAATTCATTTTTCTGCATGGTGATGTAATTGTCATATTAACGATATTGTCACGATTATGTAGAGAAACGATTTATATTTTTTAAGCAAAAGCCGTGCATAGGATTGAAAAAATTCAAGGATCGCATTTGTTTAGAAATGATTTCGAATTCTAAAAATAATTTTTATTTTAAGAGAAATTAATGACGTACCATTAATGTCCGCTAAAATAAGCAGGTCAAAATCCGTACAAACGCCACTGGTGGAAATAAAAAAAATATGGTACATTGACAAATGCCTCTTCATACATACATAGTACATGTATGCCAAATTTCATTATAATATCTGAAATGGTATTACATATTGCGGTGGATTACCAACTTCGCATATAAAAAAATATGTTTTAGCTATTAGACATCTTGTTTATTTAATTTATAATCTCAGGTTGATGAGTCCGTTCCTAAATAAAAGAATTTGTTATACACAGAAATTTAATTAATTTTATACAAAGGGTTCTTTTACAAAACTTTTTACAAATTGATTTGATTTTTCGTAAGACGCATGCATAAAGAATTCAATTGAAATATAACAAAAAGAAATAAGTTCTTATAACCGACCTTGTATCGATGTTAAATTAAACACCTGCGTGTCAATCTTCATTCTTTTCTAATAATTGGGTGTAGCAATTAATTTTGTTGTACCGGTTGAGTAATTATTTGTTGTAACATTTTTACTTATTATTGTCGAAGAAATAAAATATTTTATTTTATTTAACTGTTGATGATTTTGAGTTGCATTTCAAACTCAATGCATGTTGCTTCCTCGATTCTCGAAGTACGAATCCTTCTTTTGCGTTGGGACTTGAGTTACCCTTCTTTCACTTTCCTCACTTCGAATGTTAGTTTTTAATGTTTTTTCTCATTTCTACTTCCATATTAAAATTGTCTTGTCGCACTCTTTAAGAGCCTACACTACCTTGCCAACACAAAGTAAGTTCCCATTTAATTCAATGTAATCGCGCGGCATCATAATTGCAATACTATTTATTTTTTTCTTAAATTTGTTTTCAGGAATAAGATGCTTAACAATTAATCTACAGATTGTCCGAACAGTTTTTCTCTACAATGTTTAATAAAATCAATATCAACAAAATTAATTGTATAAGTGTTTTTAATTAAGTATTTAGAAAAATCTTTCGAAGGATTTGTAGCATTTTTTTCTCGTTTTTGGAAGTAAAAATAAAAAAAATTAATTAATTACGAATTAAGTTATGATGCCGCGCGATTACATTGAATTAAATGGGAACTTACTTTGTGTTGGCAAGGTAGTGTAGGCTCTTAATCTTGCAGCATTCAAACTGATTCGTTATGTTTTTAACACACAGTTATTTTTACAAGTGTTCATCATATTAATGCTACACAAAACTTACTCATTATCTTTGTTTCTTCAATTAAATAGAAATTAATCTTTTATGTACAAAACAAATTCTTTGATTAGTATTAATTAATTATGGTTTATAAAATATAGATTGGCTTTTTTGAAAATTCTTAACTACAAATTAAATTTAATTTTACTTCTTATTCAAATCTAAACTTTTAATCTAAATTTTATCGTTTATTTCTTGTTTAAACATAATTTTTGTTTATTTATTCAAAAAAATAACTTTACCACCCTGTACCTCAAAAGTTAAGACGTTTAGTACATACGTTCATATCAATTTTCTTCTTAAAATGGACCCAAAAATCGCTCCCTTAAATATTGACATTCAATTAGAAAACCCTGTATAATTTCACCTCAAATAACTGGCCTATGCTTCCCTAATCAGCATGGTTTTCTGAAACCCAAATCAACAATTATAAATCTTTCCGGTTTTTTTTTAATTATGTGGCATTATCTCTTAACATTAGAGGTCATTGATTTTTCTAAAGCATTCGACACAATCGATCAAGTCCAAAAAGTACGTATCCGATAGGAAGGTGTACGTAGAATATTGGGGTCACAAAACATCTGTTTCTTGTCCCTCACCTGGAGTTCCACAAGGTTCCAATTTGGGTCCTTCACGTTTCAACATTTTAGTAAATCACATTGTTCAAATAATCGATGTAGAATGAGTTTTATTTGCTGATGTTCTAAAGATTTTTACCAAAATTGTCTCTGAAAAAACTGTATACGTCTCTAGAATAATCTAACCACTTTATCAATCTGGTGCAATCAAAATCTCACTCACACTTAATACGAACATATGCAAAGTTCTGTATTTCAATCGACAAAAACCCTGCAGTTCGATTTACTCTCTATACAAATACCCCTTCAGAGAGTAACCTCTATTTGAGCCCTTGGAGTGGTATTTGATTCCAAATTTACGTTTTAAGACCATATAAGCAAATTGACAACTTTTTTTTGCTTTATTATGATGTACTAACTCTATTTCGTCGGAAAAAAAAGATGGTTAAAATTGTCTGTTTGGAAACCGTCTTATTTATAAGATGTGGAGGAATAAGATGACAGTAAATATGTTAAAGTTATGGATGTGTCAATTCTTGTTTAAAAGCTTTTGGTCGTTTTGCCATGCAAGTTAGTAGAATTTTTGTATGTTAGGTCTTGGTGTTATTGGCACATATATCTTTGAATCTATTTACATGTTACGGCTACCAGAAAAAAGTGAAATATTAATTTCATTTTTTAAGAATTAATAATGAACGTTGAAAAGATTTTCCTTCCGTAAACTTTGCAGAATAAATTTTCCAGGACCGTACTTAGGATAACTGGACCCTATTAAGGAAGGTGAATATGAAAAGATCTAACCCACTTGTTACTGGTGGAGGCGACGTTTGGCACCCTAATGTGGGTGCTTCTTCAAAGCCAGTGCCAAATTAATTGGGTGTTATGATAATAGTTGTAAGTTTAAGAGACATTCTTTTTTTATAATTTGGTTTCATCACTCATTAAAAAATAAAAACATAAACAAACAATCACACCGCACAACTTAGAAACGAACTGGCTTTTGAAGAAGCACCCACATTAGGGTGCAAAACGTCGCCTCCACCAGTAACAAGTGGGTTAGTTCTTTTCATATTCACCTTCCTTAATAGGGTCCAGTTATCCTACGTACGGTCCTGGAAAATTTATTTTGCAAAAATAATGAACCCTTTTGATGGAAAATGATAAAACGGAGTGTTATTTATAGTTTGGTTCTACAAATTTTTTCCGAAAACATTAAATTTGTTAATAATAAAATATATCCATTTCTTTATAAATCGTTTTCACTAAATTTGGAGTGAGTTGACGGATTTTCCAATTTGTGTTATACTCTTTGATTATACTATATAACGAGTGTTGAAATAAAAAAAAACTGGGATGTGCGAGCTGTGGAATTGAATTGATTTAATTATTTTTACAGTGTACCCAAAAGTACCGCAAAATAACACGTGGTGGTGTGAACATCTACATTAAAACATGATATAAACATAACCTAAAAATTTAGAGAAATGATTGTTTTCTTAAATACTTTGAATTCTAATTTAAACTTTATATCAGGTGACTACTTTGTTAAAAAAATTACCAATTGTCAAAGAAAATTCCAAGACCTATCCAGCCCAGTTTTTTATTTGAACACGGCTTATTCGGTTCTAAGTTTTCTTGATGCATTGAATTCCTCCCTTTTCTCCTCTGTTACAATTCCTCTCGTTCAACAATTGCTTATTCAACTAATTTAATAATATAATATTATTAACGAAAAATAAATGTAGTAGTTATAGAAAAAAATAGCATACAGGACATTGAATAGTATACGCAATAAGTATTATCGCAATTAATTGCGAAATTATTTTTATTAATTAGTAAAGCTCAACTATTTTCTAAATCAAATATTGTGCAGATATTGTATAAACATGGCAATAAAATTGAGAAAAATGAAATGGCTATACGTAATCCATATTGCAGTACGTACAAAACTATTAGAATTTTCAAGAACACTTCGACTAGTGTAGTATTTTAAATCAAACAATTATTTTAAAGCTATGATTTCCAAATCCAAATTTTTACCACCTCTTTTTTTGTAGGTAGGTATTCAAACTTTTTTTTCTAAAGCGCGTGACTGTCTAGACCCCACATTACCGCTTTTCCCCGTCGTAAAAGTCATGCTTTGTTAAAACAGTTAGGTATATTTATCGTATCTCTATTTATTTGACTTTTTTTGTTAAAGTTGTGACGCCCTTAGATATTTATTGTATATTATTAGCAAAATTATTTACGTCACTGCACACTTTCTACACGTTTTACACTTATTCAGGACAATGTTGAATTCTTCGTGAAACGCGGATTTCTTTATACGTACGAAGTAAAAAAGGTTGCAGTCTACTTTTCACTTCAGCAACCGAAAAAATATATCTTCATTTCAAATAATAAATTTACTTTAAGACTCATATCAGGAACATTATAATGTAGTATAAAAGTCATTTTACTATCCTAAAATTAAGTGCCTATTAGCATTATGTTGAAAGCGTAATTATCAGATTGTTTTGATATGTCCAATATTTTTACTATTTTCCGTTATTGGCAATAAGTGCTATTGTTACATTGCTTAGATAAAATTTTTATTAGGTCAGTATTGTATTTTACTTAGAGTGATTGATTTAACAAGTACCACGATAAGATAATGTGAAGTACTTGTTTATTACTCAAGTTTTTTTTTTTTGAGTGAAGTGTAGGTACAGAAATTGTTTGCTTAGAATATACCAACAATAATAACAAATCATGCATTTTTGATACAGTCATAAACTAACGTACTATATAAACGCAATATTTTATCTGACGTTGGATGTTGAACTATTTCTAATTGGAAATATTTTGGAACTGTTGGCATGACTGACTGAACTTTGGCCACTGTGCTTTGGCGATTATTGGGAGCTTTACAACGACATATTAATAAACAATTTAAGTGGCCTGTGAAAGTGAATTGTTATGTAATTTGATTTGATTTGTTTGTTGTAAACAAAGCTTTAAAACTTAATTTGTAACTCTTTATTTATTTTTACACTGTTTCGCTTGTTTTTGAGTAGTAAATACCATATTTTCAACCTTTAAATTTTTCCACCAAATAAAAATTTGACAAGAGCGTTCAGTTCTATATCTTCTAGTTAAATGTCATTCTGAGGATGTGCTAAAGTTCCAGTTCAAAACAAACCTATTTGGTTAATTTATCTAGGCCGATATACAAATGCATGTCTCGTGATGAAATATTCGATGGTCTTTTCGATTTTATGACTCAATTTTAACTTCCAACGCTATCGCGTAATCAGCACATTCACAAGAACTAGATCTTTTTTGTTGACTCAAAACCCAGCGCCAGTTTGGATATGTGATTACGCATAATTAATCGTCAAAACAATTATTGAAAATACCAAAATTAATCAAAAATAAAAAGTTGAAAGGCATCCGTTAATCCTTAAATAAAAACAAAAAATCTAACGATATAAAGTCGAGTCATTTAACATCAATTTGTTACAATAGTTACATCCATCAATTAATTAATCTTCCAATAACTAAAACTATTTTCTAAAAAGCATATATTGTTGATATATTTGTCTAGAACTCACCAGAACAAGTTGGCAGTTAAGAAAATTACATATTTAAACCATAACTTCTAGAAAAAAATTTAAATAAAAGCAGAACGTGTACAAACCAAAAATTTTTGGACGTTAAATCATCTGACTATACAGTGTGGTGCTTTTGTAAACGGGTCATAGGTTAAGGGTTTTGGTATCAAAATGAAGCTAAAATTAGTCCGTATAGCTGTTGCTATTAGGAGTCCGCTGAATTTCAAGTTGTTTTCAAACATTTATCAATTAAAATACAAGTATTTGATAATGAAAGAAAAATAGTACAATCAACATTCTTATGTTTTGAAAATAAGGCTGAAAGGAAAGTCATTAATAAGCAAATAAAAAGCTTTGTTCCCAAGAAACAGCTTAAAAAGATATTAGAACTAAATTAAATAGGAAAGTTACAATAAATAAACATCAAAAACTACTAGTTTTTATTGATGAACTTTCAAAAAGACCGTGTAATTCAGCTGATTTCTGATAGCGAGCACTATGCGCAGCAATTTTAGCTGCGTTTTGATACCAAAACCATTTGTGTCACGTGAAAGGGCGAGCAAGAATTCGAAAAAAACTAGTTCACAATGCTAAATCCCTATGAGTCGTTTTTTAAAGCACCACCCTGTATATAACAGTACCTATGTCAAATTTAATATTGGTTGACAATTTTCCTGTCCTGGCCAGTAGGTATTACATAAATACTATAATTTACTAAAGAAGCAATGTTGAAACATCTTCTAAAAACATTACCACGCAATTTAATTCATCAAAGAAAAATTCAACCAGCATACTGAAAAACACAACAAAACCGCTTGAGAGAGGGAACATGGTTTAAAGTAAGGCGTACCAATTATAATGCTTTTGGTATCAGTAACTGGATGTCAGTGGACTCTCTCGATTGGTTCTGGTGTTTCAACCCAGAAGATTTATAAACAATTATTAAAAGCATTGTTGTGGAATATGTTTTCTAAAAGACTGGAAACTGAATTCAGAGTATGGAATGTCACACGGGATTTATTTGGCACAGGGAAGCCATAGCAAATAAAAGTGTAACCTAGAAATGGGATGGAATTAAACTGACTAGAAGACATCAAAGATATGCAAGAATATATCAGCTTAAACCGGATGTTTTAGAAAATGAAGTTTTATTTATTTATTGTAACAAAAAGGAACTGACATTGTCACTGATGCTGATAGCTTAGCTATAGAAACACGTATTCGAGTGTAGTTTTTCGTGTATTTTTTGGTGTTTTCCTTTTTGTTACAGATAGACGCTGCAGTTTAAAGTTCCATATTCCTCTGATGTTTATGTACTACAAGTATTGTATGTATTTATTTATTTAAAATTAACAAAAGATTCGGTCTTAAATATTCACCCAAATTAATATAAACTTTAAACTTATAATTACACCTCACAAATTAAATATTAACCTTCTTTCCATTCCCTCCGCTCGTTTCCTCTTATCAATCGCTTCTTTCATCCAGTCCTCACCTCCGCCATCCCCTCCTAGAATCTCATCTCTTTCCCTTCTTTCTTCCATCATCTCCAGACACCGTTTAACATGTGATTCACATTCTCCCACCCTTCTCCACACAGCCTACATTTCCTCTTTTCATCTTCCATCAATATTTATTTTCCCTCTCCTCGTTACCGCATCTAAACGTTGCTATAATTCTTTTCGTTTTTATACTTTTCCTCCCAAGCAGGTATTTGGCTTTTCCTCCGTTACTATCTCCTTATATCCCTCATTATATTTCCCCTCTTTTATTTTTCCCTCTTTCCTGTATTTGCGTATCCTTGTCTTTTTGCACTATTTCATCTTCCATATTTCACCCCGCTGTCCTTATCATCTCCACTTCATCTACTGATTACCCTCCCTTTCATAGTACTTTTCCTCTCCTCCTGCCCGTATCCTATTTTGTTTCTCTTCACCTCTTTCCAACACTCACTTAATATTTCATTTTCACACCTCTCTTTCATTCTTTCTTCATATCTCATCGCTATTTTCCCCGCATATATCCTTATTTTTTCTATTTTGCTTCTTCTCGAATTATGTAGTCCAGTGTCTCTCTGTCTAACCTTATAGTCCACTTCCAATATTTTTCTTAAACTTTTCATCTTCTCCACTGCTTCCATCACCATACCTCAGCTCCATAAACCATTACGCTCTTTACCAATTTTTCAAATAACCATCTCCTTTTCTCTATGTCGCTTCCAAATACTCTCTCCCTCAGTCCCCACACATCCTTGTTGTCGTACCTCAGGTTGTACCCTAAATATTTCCACTCATCCACACATTCTACTGTTTCTTCTCCCCATTTCCATACTACTTTTTATTTCTCCCTCTTCTTTTTTGGAATATCATTACTTTTGTCTTTTTTTGTTCACTTTTAGCTCTTTTTCTATCTAAATATTTTTTTATCACTTCCATTGCTCCCTTCATTTCACTCTCTTTATTGCCACCACTACAATGTCATCCGCGTACGCCAGCACCCAACTTTTTTTTGCCCAATTACTACCCCCTCTTTGTTGTTTTCTCATTTCTTCTTTCAAATCCCATATATACAACGAAAACAGACTTGGACTTAAAGGGCATCCCTGCCTCAACCTTTTAGTCGTTTATGTTTATGTATTCGTATGGTACATTACATAATTTACTTTCATTACATTAGAAATCTTATATTGAATTACAAAAAGAAGTAGTAAAATGAAACAGCAAACAAAATAACAGAAAAACAGATAATCAGGACAGATTTCATTTCAGAGCCATACCACAGCTTCATCAATTAAATTATGAATGTCTATAATAAATATTCCTTTATACTTTATCAATGGACAATCCTCTACAATATGTGCAATGGTCTCTGCTTTGTTTCCACAGTTGAAATCTTGTTTCTAAAAGAATCAGGTGCAAGGTCTACGAACATCAGTGTTCATCCCCATCAGAAAAAAAATCCATTCCATCACAATTTGATTGATTTGATTCAGAAATAACGGGAATACCATAGTGTACAACAAGTGAAGTTGAAACAAGTTTTTGAGCCAGTCGAGGAATTTGCGGTCATATTACAAACCCAGACTATAATTTATGAAAAAAAAACAGAAAATACCATCTAAAAGTAATCAAACTAATTCATACAATCTACTCAGAACAAGAAGCAATCATCGGAACAAAATACTGACATATGACGGTATAAAATCAAGAAGAGTACCAGGCAAGGATGTAACTTCTATTTAGAAGTGATCATAAGAAATATAGATCTCAGCAGTTCCAACATGGATATAGTCCAGTTCAAATAAAGTGCCACAGACTCAGTTCTTTGTAATTTAAGAATCAATCCATAGTAACCGTATTTTGATTCTTAGTAGATGATTAGTTAAATGTTTTCCAATGAGGTAGAACTGACAAAATATCACAACCCTCGTCGTATTTTTCACTATACTACATCATTTTACTTATTGCAAAAATAATGTAGTATAATCTAAGGGCAACAACTTCAATGTCAATATTAAATTTCAAAACACGAGATACATGTTCTTGACTAGAAATACGTTTACCCCACTTTCTTTTATTATGAAAATAAATAAACAAAGATAACAGAAAATGTATCACACACCAGTTTACCTTAGCTAGGCATTAAAAATATTCCATTGCATAGGTACTTACCTAAACCATTTAATAAAGAACCTAAACGTACTAAAAATGGTTTCATTTGAAATGCTCTTTTGTGTTTGATCAATTTTTTTTAAATACGTAGTTTTTCTCATCTAAATAATTAATTTGTTAAAAACATCATAATTCTTAGTATTCAATGTTGTTTCCCTGTAGTGGAGGTAAGGCAAAATAAAACACTTTTTCAAGTTTTAATTAGATGACGTTTCGCCCACAAAATGTGAGCTTCTTCTCAGAGCAGGAAATCATAATTAAAATGATATAGAAATAGATATTATGTCTAGACATATAATGTCTGTTTGTATATCATTTTAATTATGATTTCATTATACTAGCCTCTCTGAAGAAGGGAAGCTAATTAAAACTTGGAAGAGTGTTTCATTTCGCTTTACCTCCACTATCGGGATAGAACATTGAATACTAAAAATCTATATATATATATATTTTAATTTCTACGAGATCATAATTCTGCAGATACCTTGAAATAGATTGTGCAAATAGCAACTGAAACGTTGGATAAAGAAGTAACTTTGATGTTATTGAGTATTTAAGTTTTTTGTAATAATGATGTAAAATAAAAACAAAACAATGTTAGCTTTAAAAATTGTACTTGAAAAATTTTTGATTTTATTTTAACATTCAAAAATTTTTTCAAACTTTATTTCGGTTTATATGATAATTTTCAAACACGTTCAAAATACTTACATACATGAAAATTATAAATGCAATTAATGGTTCGTGCTGTAGCAAAAAAATAGAACATTGGGTCCGTTCTGCTCGGAGGCCTGAGGCTTTAGCATCATTTTAAAAACCACATTAAATGTTAACGGTAATGAATAAAACCGTTTTAATCCTGAGACATTGAACAAGCAAAGTTTACTTCCCTTGACTATAATTTTTTATACATGGTCTTCACGAAATAGGGGGGACAAACTTTAAGGGCTTAATTTCACCTCTTCACCGTGTAGTGTTTCATTTAAAGCGGCCATATCTCTTAAATGGTTGGTCCTATAACATTATATGAAGAGTACCTTTATGTAATTTTAGATAATAAATCATAGTTTGGTGTTAAAATGTCAAAAAGTCAAAGGATAAAAAACGTGATAAATAAATTTACCTCCCCCGGTTTCACACGCACGACAATTGTTGAAATTAATTTTGCCCAATACTGTATTATCATATTTTCGAAAGTAGAATCAGCCCTTGAAGTTTGTATATGAAGATATTTCCTTAATTATTCATATTTTTTGAGTATAGAATTTGACTTGAGGAACAAGTTGGTTTATTTTGACACGATTTAATCCCGTAAAAGGGTTTCAACAGTGACTCGAGCTGTAGAAGCCTTTGTATTTTGCATGTGGTGTAACTGAATGTAAAACGTCCTTACACGGGTCAAAAATTGTGTCTTGCCGAAAGATGAATGATGTAAATAGTACTCTTCACCACCCTTCACGTAGTTGAATTAGTTTTGGAGTAGAAACATTTAGGAGTAATCTTAAACACACAGGTAAACTGTAACCTTTACATCGCAAATGCAGTCAAATGAGCTCCTGCAACTATATGTGATCGTCGGCAGCTATTGCTATCTATGTGATGGTCTAAAGTCAATCAGAAGATGGTGTGACCTCCTAACGATGAGCACCACACCTACTGAGGCTACGCAAGCTTTACTTACTTAGATAGCCTATTGACCTTGTTGCAAAAAAAAGGAGCCACAATGGAAGCATAAAAGCTTACGGTAAAATACTTTAAGATAACCAGATATTCTATATTCTGTATTTTTAAATTTGAAAACAAAGCGTTACACAAATGATTCAAAGACGAGACAAGAGCTGGGATAAGAATAAGATGATCGAACTACACTTTGTTCTTGACAAAAAAGTATCGGTCTTTTAAACTGAGAACACAGTCATAGTCAAGAAATGAAAACCAAATTGTTACTAAGCGCACGAATTTTATTTTTTTCAAATCGCCAGGTAATATTAAAGATACTAATTGCCTACACGCTGCATTATAAAGTGCCTGAACAAAATATCTTATGCAGAATTGGATAATCTATACGAATACAGCGTTTTAACGTTTATGAAATCTTCGGTTCAGTACGAAATTTTACGTTTGAAAGCCTGAAATTCTTGCCTATCAAATAAATAAAAAGATAATACACATCTTGGAACAGCACCTACATATATGGTTTAGACTTGTCGAGCTTATCAACTCATGTTAACTTCAATAAAAGGAAAAAGTAATAGTCACGTGAGGAAAACCTAGCAAAAATCTGCTCTGCGCAAAACATAAACATCATACTGCAACAGATTTTTGCTGCGGCTAAGCAAATATCAATGTAAACAGTCCATTTCAGTCAATAGTGGATAATTCTTATAAAGAAGTCTTGGTCTACACGTCAAGATAATCATCGCGGCCACAAGGTGGCGAAATCAGTTTAATCGTTAGTGCTAACGGACTAAGAAAAATGCCAAAAATGATTATACTATTCACACGTGTCAATGTTTACACGAGATGTCGCAAGATACATATTTTACTTGTGGTAACGGACATTATTTTATGTATTAGTTCGCAAATGCTTCTACCTATTTTTTTAATAATATTATTCTATTTGAATTTTTGATATTCGTTTTATCTGCATATTCATCATTAATCTGAATTAATATGTTTTATTAAATTTTTAATAAAATCGTTTGAAGAAACGGAATGCAATTATCTAAAAATTTTTTTTGACTTCATTAAAGAAAATAAACGCAATAAATCGTGGTCGATAAAAGATAAAAGAAAAGAAATCGCAGCAATATCAAAATTTCAGTTAATTAATTTCTTAGATTAAAATTTCATCGAACTTAAATTTCATCGAACTTAAAAGTACATATAAAACAATGACACATCTTTAACATTGATGCGCACATATACTAAACATGCATCGTAAAATATATCAATTTCATTCACTTGAAACAAAAGTGAAAGTGTCCCTTTGTTGTTAGATAACAATCTACTCAAACGAAGTTCAACGATCAACAATTTAGAAACACATACTTAGGTTCTGCCTGTCAAAAGTATATAATAATCATATTATGAATGTAACAGTAAAGTACCAACTCGATTGGTCGAGAATAAAACGCCACTAAACGAAACAAACCTAGTTTACAATTTCCAAATTTTGGTTTTATTGCCGATTTTAAATGAACATAACATATCGCTATTTTTCAAGGATATTTTAAATGAATGAATGGGAATATTTGAAATTGAAAGTCAGCTTTAATTTCAATGTAAATTAAATGAGCATAAACTATCCATTATATAAGGTTAACTTCATTGTTTTTCGTTTTTCAATTTCACTATCTCCCATACCTATAGGTACATATTTGATATGCAGTTGATGTAAAATTTTCTAAGATCAATATTAATTTTTTACTTTAAAATTAAGATCCCATATTATTTATCTTTAGCAATAGTTTTTCAAAATTTTATTAAGCATTTTCGAAAAAAAAAAAGAATCCAAACTTGCTTTCTTTTGGATATTGTGGTGGGAATATTTCTGAAGCCTCTGTACAATAAAAATGTTTTATTTAGAACCCATTTTTCTTGTAACTCTTCCAATAAGAGATGTATATCACAACAAGCAATTCCAAAATAGGTAACCGATATGGCAGATATAGTTATGGCGCTAAATTCAAAATGTTTTCAATTATATAAAATCATACACATGTCAGTACTCTTAAATTTGCTCATTGAATAAAGGTGTTGAAACTTACACAAAAAAAAATAATTATGTGCTTAATAATTATCATTAGGAACTAAAAAAATATATTTTTTTTAATCTGACTTAATTAAATGAAAATAGCCCCAATAAATCGTGGTCGATAACAGATAAAAGAAAAAGAAATCACAACAATACCAAAATTTGAGTTAATTAATTTCTTAGATTAAATTATTGTTCGATAGCAAAACAATGACGAGTTCGGCGTTCAGGAAGAATTTCATGGAACTTAAATTTAAAGTAGACATAAAAACAATGCCGCATCCTTGACATCTAATCGTAATTTGAACCAAATTATTGATGCGCACATACTAAACATGCACCGTAAAATATATCAATTTCATTGACTTGAAACAAAAGTGCGTTCTTTTGTCTCAGCTACTCAAACGAAGTTCAACGATCAACAATTTAGAAACACATACTTCGGTAGTACTTCTGCCCGCCAAAAGTATATAATAATAGAAACTGTAGGAAAACGATGATAATGCAGTTTCACAATTTCTTTGTTGAATCATTTCGTGTTCTAGATGCAAGAAATTATTTTGTATTTTTGCAATAAGTCTAATTTGAAAATGAAATAAATATTATAATACATAATATTTTTCTCTCTAGTTATTATTTGAAGAGTACCTAAAATACATTTGGCATAATTCCCATAATGTTTTATTTTTAGTTGTACAGGGTATCCTTAAATTTGCCCAACATAACCTCACTTTCTTTTTCTTAGTGAATAATATGAATTATCGCATTAAATATCGCCCCATTGTTCATACTTTTCAAACGAAACAAACCTAGTTTAGAATTTCTAAATTTTGAAAAATTGTTGCTACAAGTAACAAATGGAGTACCTATCTCAATTTTAAGCAAAAATTAATTTTAATTTAAATTAAATGAATGAAGTATTTGAAATTAAAAGTCAGCTTTATTTTCAATGTAAATTAAATGGGGATAAAGTATCTAGTATACAAGATTAACTTGATTGTTAACTTGATTGTTTTTCGTTTTTAATTTTAATTATCCCCATACATTTGATGTACCTATAGGTACATTTGATATGTAGTTGATGTCAAATTTTCTCAAAATCAAAATTAATTTTTTACTTTAAAATTAAGATCCCATATTATTTACCTTTAGCAATAGTTTTTCAAAATTTTTATGGCATCTTCGAAAAAAAAATTCAAACTTGATTTTTTTTGAAGATTGTGGTGTGAATATTCCTGAAGCCTCTGTACAATAAAAAAATGTTTTATGTAGAACCCATTTTTCTTGTAACTCTTCCAATAATAGAAGCATATCACAACAAGCAATTCCAAAATAAGTAACCGATATGGCAGATATTGTTATGGCGGTAAATTAAATTTGCTCATTGAAAAAGGTGTTGGTACTTACACAAAAATAATTAATTATATAATTAATAATTATCATAAGAAACTAAAAAATATTTTTTTTTAATCCGACTTCATTAAATGAAATTAACCGCAATAAATCGTGGTCGATAAAAGATCAAAGAAAAAGAAATCGCAGCAATATCCAAAAGTTTCAGTTAATTAATTTCTTAGGATTAAATTATTGTTCGATAACAAAACAATGACGAGTTCGGCGTTCAGGAAGAATTTCAAACAATGGCCCATCACTTGACATCTAATCTGTAATCTGAACCAAATTCTTGATGCGCACATACTAAACATGCATCGCAAATAATATATCAATCTCATTCACTTGAAACAAAAGTGAAAAGCGTTCCTTTGTTGTTAGATAACAATCTACTCATACGAAGTTCAACGATCAACAATTTAGAAACACATACTTAGGTAGTACTTCTGCCCGCCAAAGTATATAATAATAGAAAATGTAGGAAAAAGATGATAATGCAGTTTCATAATTTCTTTGTTGAATCATTTTCGTGTTCTAGATGCAAGAAATTATTTTGTATTTTTACAATATTAAATATTTTTTTGCGCAGGTTACTGCGCGTTGGCGATATGCGGTGAAACTGCTGAAACTAAAATTCGAAGTAACGTTTAAATAATTTAACATCACATTGTCGTGGCATGTGTACCTATTTTTGCACAGATTGTTGAGATAACAATTCCTATATAAGAAACAAGGAGTACAAGTAGTAAAATACATGACTACAACGAAAACATAAATGTAGGTTAGAGCAAGTTTAAAGCAGTAACCAGTGGCGGCGACAAAAGCAGAATTCTCTTAGAATTTAGATCGATCGGTCGTGCCTCTGGCAATAACTTGCATTACAATATCGAAATTGACAAATGCGTTGTAACTTGCGTAAATTATTTTTAGTACAAAATTTTCACTCAAGTGGTACTACTGCATTCGTAGATGTATACTGTGCTAATATGAAAATAAAAAAAATATTATAACAATATTAACTCGAGAGTCATTATTTGAAGAGTACCTAAAAATACATTTGGCGTAATTCCCATAATGTTCTATTTTTTAGTTGTACAGGGTGTCCTTAAATTTGCCCAAGATAACCTCACTTTCTTTTCTTAGTGAATAATATGAATTATCCCATTAAAAACAGTTTTGCTCAATTGTTCATACTTTTCCAGTTATTGTCAAACGAGACAAACTTATTTCAGAAAATTAATTTTGATTTTACTACCGATTTTAAAATGTCATAATATCGTTATTTTTCTAGCATATTTTAAATGAATGAATGGAAATATTTGAAATTAAAAGTCAGCTTTATTTTAAATGTAAATTAAATGGGTCCAGTTTATAAGGTTAACTTGATTGTTTTTTGTTTTTAATTTCAATTTCAATCATATTTGATATGCAGTTGATGTAAAATTTTATCAGATCAAAATTAATTTTTTACTTTAAAATTAAGATCCCATATTATTTACCTTTAGCAATAATTTTTCAAAATTTAATTACGCAACTTCGAAAAAAAAATCTAAACTTGATTTCTTTTGGAGATTATGGTGAGAATATTTCTGAAGCCTCTGTACAATAAAAAAATTTTTACGTAGAACCAATTTTTCTTGTAATTCTTCCAATAAAACTGCAAGAGAAGTATATCACAACAAGCAGTTGCAAAGTACGTAACCGATATGGCAGATATAGTTATGGCGGTAAATTCAAAATCTCTTCAATTATATAAAATCATACACATGTCAGTATTCTTAAGTTTGGTCATTGAAAAAAAGTGTTGGTATTTAAACAAAATATAATTAATTATGTAATTAATAATTATAATTAGGTATACTAAAGAAAGTAAAGACGCACTTGATTACGTGATGTAAAGCTTTCTACACATAAGTGTAAACAAAAGAGGCATACAAATTTACAATATATTTGTAATTTTAGTATTCACTTAGTTTTAAGAAATCAAATTATTTCTTAATGAAAAGGATTAATGCTACAACCATATCTTTTAAACAACTTTTGGTGACTTAAAATTTAATTTATTTAGAAATTCATATATCTACCAACAAAGAAAGTATTTTTTATCTAAATCATACTTAAAAATAATCGTCCAAGAATAAGAGAGCATACTTACAATCGGATCATAATGAAAATTCCCCAACCAGTTTTTCCACTCAATTAGGAACACTAAAACTCAGTACACTTTCTTTTTATAAGATTATTCGGTGAACGTGTGTATTAGCGACACGAGAATAATTGTTAGTGAAGTAATTTACCTTCTTGAATTTATACCGACGCAGTGATATCTAAACTTCATTGCCTGATACGGTAACACGTATTGTGACGATTACATCGCAGAGTTTGTACAAAAAAATGTCGCACATCTTTTTTTGGTGCAATTGAAGTTGCGCAATTTGATAATTACACGCGTTATGTTTATTACGATAAAAAATTATTTTAAAAAATAATTACGAAACAAAACCGTGGAAGCGCGACTTACAATTACTTAATTAAAGATATATTTTAGCGCATGTGTTGCGGAACTGTTAAATTATCGCATAATTATCAACATCGCACGTATTGGTTAAATAAATACGCATTTGATACTCTACCACGTTTCTTTGCAACTTACCTTCATAGAAAAATATTGGTAAAAGTTGTTTTAGTTGCATAACACTTCGGAAATAGATCGAAAAAAATGTGTAAGAGTGTTAATTATACTTTATCATACGGCACGATGTGATAAAAATGTTACAAATTAGTTAAATTAGTAAGTTTTTTAGAGGTCTTTACACTTTTCGTGATCAAATGAACGGTTGAAATAGTACTGACCAGACTTTGGCCACATGGCTTATGAATCTATTGAACCTGTTTGAAGGTTTATTATGTATCATTTATTTATACACACGTGTTATTCCAATGAAAGTGTTTGTTTATACCTTCTTATTTTTCAACACATTGTGTTTTTGAATCGGCTCGTTCCGATTTTAGACCGATCTAGATATTTTTAGGATATTCGAAACGCTAGGTTTTATTCTTTTGGGTTAAAATCACCGAAACTATGATTTGACGATGACACATATTTCGGGATGTTCTATTTTTTTCTTTCTACAGGTGTAAGAAAATGGGATCGAAATACAGTCGGGTCCGTTTATAACGAGTACAGCTTATAACGAGCGTTCGGTTTTAACGAGTCATTATAAGTGTTCATTAGACTTAATACAATTTGAGTTCGGATACAACGAGCTTGGATATAACGAGCACTTTTTTTAGTACGAACAAATTTTCTCTTCCAACCTGTTCCATTGCTTTGAATAATGAGCAAGTTTTGGTAGATATTTTTCGCGGCAATTATAACGAGGAGTCGACACATTCTTGAATTATGAACTTCGTTATTTACGTGCGCCTCACGACCAAACTTGTCGTAACTCATCGATTCGTTGCAACATAATTTTATTTCTATATCGTTCCTAAGCAATTACAATCGTACAAAACAAGGCGTACGTCAGTTTTTGTTAAATTGTAGTGATGTCGTTATACTCATTCCTTACATTAAACCAAAAAATAAATCAACAATGGAACTCAACATCGAAGTTTCAACTTCACTTTCTTTATTTTGTAAAATCAAAATAAAATTAAACACAGTAAATTCCAACATTTCTAAGTTAAAACAAATTCGAAAACCAGTTAACAAGGGAGTTGATCAAGCATTGCTGCAGTGGTTTCAGCAAAAAAGAAATTAGAATGTGCCCATAAGTGGACAAATACTACAGGAAAAAGCAGAGAAAGTTATTGTCTCTCAGGAATGAAATATCTTCCTGTTCAAAAACTGGACCGACCGCTTTAAAAAAAGGTATCACATTTCATCTAGCAAAATCCATGGAGAAGGGGCAAGTGTTTCTACTCAAACAACGGTTTAATAACGTATGGCCCACTATAGGAAGAAGTCTTTCCGATAACGATATTTTCAACAAAACTGGTCTCTTTTATAAAATGGTTCCAAATCAAACATTAGAAAAGTGTCATAGAAGCAAGATGAGCAAAGAAAGAATTACTTGTCATCGGAAAATTAAAAATACCCCTCGCAAAGTATTGCCTGTAAATTACATTTCCAATAAAAAGGCTTGGGTAACATCAGAAATTTTTGAAAAAGAAATAAGAGACTGGGACCAACATCTACTGAAACAAAAAAGAAAAATACTATTGATAATGACAATTTTCCAGCTCACCCTACAATTGAAAATCTGAAGGCCATAAAGTTAGTATTTCTGCCACGTGATACAACAGTAGCTCTACAACCCATGGATCAAGGTATCATCGCTTGTCACAAACAACATTATAAAAAAATGTTTTTTTGTCGGATGATCTTGTTTGGATGAAGCTGAAGATTTTAAGTTTTCTTTATTGGATGGTGGACAATAAATACAAATCCCAAAAAACTATTGTTATAAAGATGCTGGATTTTATCCTTCCTCAGATTTTGACTTTGGCCCAGTGGATATTAAAACTTAAGAACTCAGAAACTGTAGAAGAAGAAGGTTTTGTCAGTTTGATTGATTAGGATATTAAAAATAATCTTGTAAAATGGTTTCTAGCCTCGGCATCCTTAGTGATTTTCAAAAAGTTGATAATTGCTTGGCATCAGATATTGAAACTGTAGCAGTAATTAGAGAAACACAGTTTAATGAAGAGCTTGAATCAGAAGAAGAGGAAGAACCAGAAAACGCCTTTGAACCACCAACAAATCAACAAGTATTTATAGCAATATATCAACTTATTAAGTGTTCAATAGTTTCCAGAACGACGTGAAGCAGAAGTTTGATTTTATTCAAAGGATTGAAAATTCTCTGTTGACAAAAAGTCCAACTCAAAAAATTATTACTTACTACTATTTTAAATGAACACATTATACATAGTAAACATAGATTTCATGTGTATTTCAATATATTAAATTAAGTTCTTGGTTCATACTATGTTCAATGAATAGTTACAAATAATACAACTTTCAGTTATAATTTATTGTAATTAATAGTGTTACATTTGCTTGTTATAATATTTATAACAAGCACAGTCGTTGTCACCGACCCTGGTAAAAATCGTATATAGCGAGGGTTTGCATATAGCGGGCATACTTGTTTCCCAGACAGCACAAGTTATTCTATAAATATGCTATGAATATTTCCACTCGAATATTCAAATTATCTCAGAAACGTCTATAGATATTTGAAATATTTAAAGAATATTCTTAGAAAATATAATGTTCGCTCAGAGAATATTCGTAGAACATTCATTATGTATATTCATTTCGAATATTTATATGTGATTAAATGAATATTTCTAGAATGTTTAAAACAGGTTCCAAGAATACTCAAAAGACAAATTTTACATATTTTTTATCAATCAAAATGTATTGAAGTCATCAACATCAGTGACGTATTATTATTACTATTTTTGAGACATGATTAAAAGTACCTGCTATAAGTTACTGAAAATTTTTATAAAACAAATCGGTGATGTTACATAACTCCACATATTTTGATATGGTTGAAGTTTATTTTATATCACATAATTCACAAAAGATCAGAATACATATAAGAAAAAAGACATATAAAACAAGTTGTTTAATTGAAAACAATAAATCCAAGTTTGCAGAAGGCATAATATTTTAATTAGTATAGGTAAAATTTAACGTTTCTTGCTTTGACGTTCTTTAGACGTGCTTAGCCAAATTGAAATTTCCATTTCTATGTCTTTGTTGAGTATTGTGCACCCAGTTTTCTCGCATGTACGTACAGCTCCTAAAATACAAAATTAAAGTAAGCGTCATAATTTCAATTCTGTAAGTTAACTCACTTATGACTAGTTTTGCCAATCACTTCGTATGAAAAACTTTTTTGCCTTTATGACCTCTGTAGCTGTACAAGACGGCTACTTGTCTGTTAGAACACTGGCCATAATTCTTCTAACTGCCTCCTTATATTGACTTGATCCACCAAGCGACAGGTATCGAACCTAAGTAAAAAAAAGAAATCATTTTCATGAGATGTTGTGGTACATATTTAGTATTTACAAATATAAATACTACACGAACAAAAATTATTTTGATAAGTTTGGTATATAATGTCAATTAAATATTAGTTTTGATCTGAATTTTTGTTGATCATGGTATTCTCGGAATTACAGAAGGTATTCATTACTAAATCTATTTTTGCAATAGAAATTTTAAATTATATTATACTTATGCTCATTAATTAGTATGCCATTTTTTGTTAAATCTAATGCTTCATTTACAAAATCCTCTAGAAACTGATTAAAATTAGAAGGCTTCTCATATCCATGATAAACTCCAACAAGAGTAACATTTTTTTCAATTTTTAAGCTTTTATTCACACATAATATGGGATACAGTTGACTACCGAAGCTATGAGCCAAAGGCACCCTATCAATATTTATAGCAACTTTTATGATATCAGAACATGGATATTTCTGTAATTTAATATATTGCTCTTCAAGTGTTTTTTTAATGCTAAAATGAAAATAAGATCCCGGATTGACAATGCGAAGAGCTGTTTTTCTAGGAGTAGAAAGAAAAGTTCGTGGATCTTTTGGCACACTTTCAAATCCTGAATGTCTGAAATTATCTTCAACAAGCTTTTTAACGGCAACATGTGAAATTTTATATTCAATACACCACCCACGAATCTTTTCAAGATTGTCTATTTCACCATCAGAACCGATGTCATTGTTACTGTGATCATCAGAAAAATCAAAACAGGGATTCTCATAAATTTCCAGTTCATTCTCATTTGGAAAATCATCATCGGAAGATACATTTTCCAAATTACTGTTACTACAGTTTTTTGATGCATAACTTAAATCAAACAAGGTAGTATCAACATTCTTACATTCGATGTCATTTTCAAGATCAGTAATAGTAACCTCATTGTGTGGTTGTGAACAACCCTCAACATTACTACTTGTAGGGATAGCAATAATAAAATTATTTTGAATTACGTCATCATCATTTGAATGAGGAATAGCTGAATTTTGTTTTAATGTTGCATTCGAGATACCATATGCAGATGGACTTTGTACAAAGTTTTGATCCTTGGTTTAACAAAACTTTATGTTAAAAATAATATTCATCAAAATAAGAATATTTATGTAACATAGAAAAATATTCTTATCAGATTCATTGAATAATATCTAGGAATATTCATGTAAGATTATAAAAGAATATTCAATGAATATTTTAGATATCGATAGGATTTTCAATGATTTACACAATATTCATAGAATCATTGGTGCTATCTGGGTTTGGCACCAGCGCGCTCGCTATAATTCACTAATTAAAAATAATGAATATTCCTAAACAAGCGAGTACGAGTTAACTGCTCGCACACCCTTATAATCAAAACATTTCTTAAGCCCGATGGACATCAAGATAAAAACTTTTCTTTACAAGTCCGTCTACACATTTACAATTTTCGACAATTAAAAAAAAATACCAAATTTTTGGTAGGAGCGCATGTGCAACTTGAATTTAAAAGAAAATATAACACGTATCAGTTTTTCTTTATAAGTTGCGGATTCTAAAGTGCAACTTGTAAATTGTAGCGTACTATTTCTAACATATGTATAATTTATGAATAAAACAACTTGTACAAGTTTTTCTGGTTAGTGTCCATCGGGCTTTAGCATTATCTTACGCATTTAAATCTAAATATAGCAATAAACCATATCGAGAGTTCATATCCATCAACTTGCGTACATTCGGCTATCATATTCTTAACATAGCATCGGAACGGTGACTGAAAGTTGCATAAGTAGTACGGTGGGGTGTATGAGTGTAAATGAACTAAGCAGATGGTTTCACTAACAAGTTCCAACAGATTAATTTCTCTCAACAGAGAAAAAGTAGTCAGATGTTATCCTAAAAGGTCTAAGTAAAGTTGGCAGTACGTTTCCGTACTCAATAAGTACAAAAACATTAAAAGTGTTTGCTTTGTAGTGACTTTACTAAAGTATAAGATTAAATCACATGTCATTATAAGGCAAGAAACTTAACAAAGGTTAAGAGAAATAATTATTTTTAAAGTCCATTCGTTATTAATGCATTAAATCACTAAATGATCGTCGTCTGTAATTTAAAGCATAAATATGGGCGTTGATAATAAATAATTCATTATTTCATTATTTGTTGATTCAGGTTATGTCTTTTATTTACAAATGGTATTGACAATTTTAGTAGAAGCCTTTAAAAAGAGCGAGGAAACATATGGTGTCAAATATAACAAATTTATTGCGGATGGTGACAGTAGCACTTATAAAAAATTTTGGAAAGTCGTCCATATCAGAACATTACAGTTGAAAAAATCGAATGTAGAAACCATATCTTACGAAATTATTGCAATAAATTACGTGCATTGTCACAAGATACGCGATTTCCTTTAAAATTACGAAGACTTATATCTTCCAATATCATGAGACTGAGAACTGCAGTAGTTTCTTCAATTAAATTTCGTAAGAATCAAGACCACAATTATCCACAAACAGAATTAGTAGAACTACTTCAAAAGGATATACAGAACAGTGTTTGTCATGTTTTCGGACAACACAAAATTGTGACAATTATTTTTGTCAAAGAAAATCCGAAAATGAAGACTATCTACCTGAGTTGCAAAACTGCACAGAATTATATGTAAGGCTACAGGAGCACGTCAAGTGCGTCTGGATAAATGCTCGTAGTCTTATTAATGATGTTGATAGTAATATTGTCGAACAATTTAATAGCACTATAGCCAAGCATGTTGGCGGAAAAAGAGAACTTCTCTCTAAAAGGTTCCTATGAAGCGCGCTGTGCAGCTGCCGTTGTACGATTTAACACACGACAACCGCTTAGTAAACTATATAAAACAATATGCGACACAGATGCACCAAAACAACTAGTTTAGTTTGAGTTGAAACGAGATAAAAAAATTAAAAACCGCCTTCAAAAGTTACGACAAAGTTCTCCACGACGACATAAGAAGAATCAACCTAAGTCCAAAAGTGTACGTGTTGATTACGGGGAGAACTGCCAAAAACCAGATTTACCGGACGACATTTATATGGTAGAAAAGGAAAATTTCCTTAAATCGTTAAGAAAAACCGAAGATGAAAGAGACGCCTTACAAAGTGGCACCGTTGCACAGGCAAGTAGTGGAAAATGGCTGGAGGAGAGGAGGAAACATTTAACTGCCTCGATGTTTTATAAAGTGTGTACAAGACGACCAAACACTTTATGCAAAAATCTTGTCATAGAATTATTGTATCAGTCAAAATCATTAAATATATTTCCTTTGCGTCATGGTAGAGACAATGAAAGTCGTGCAAAAGGCAGTTGGAACAACAGGAAAACATAGTTGTACATCCTTGTGGACTATTCATAGACAAAGAACATTTTTACCTTGGGGCCTCACCTGACGGGGTAGTAAATGAAAATTTAATTGTGGAAATTAAATGTCCTTCATCCGCATACAACATGTGTCCAGAAGATGCCATCAAACAAAAAAAATTAGATTTTGGGCATTTGATGAGACTACTAGTACTTTTGAAGTCAACATAAAAATCAATGGTACTATCAGGTTCAAGGGCAGTTGCGAGTTACAGGGAGAAAAGGTTGTTTGTTTGCTGTTTGGACCGGAGAACAATTTCCTTTAAAAACAGCGTACATTAGAAAATGTGATTTATTTTGGGAGAAAAACATGGTGTGTAAACTCCAAAAATTTTACATGCACTGTTTATTGCCGGAACTCGTAGACCCACGGCATTGTAGAAACATGGACATACGAGAACCGACGTATATTTTAGAAGCACGCAAAAGAAAAATTGGGAGTAAAAAAAGTAATAGTATTTAATTAGTCTATTTTGATCCTATATCTTTAAAATGATTTCAATTCAATTATGTTATGTATTTACAACAATTGTTTTTTATTATAATATTATGTATTAGGTAATTAATAGCGTTAATTGCGTAACCGTGGAACCAATGTACATATTCTGAATTTTGTTATATTTTCTTGCTAATCCTAAATAAATTAATTATGAATGTATGTATAGTAAATGCATATCTGTATTTTTCAATTTAAAGAAAGGCGTATTATGAGAAATAAATGTCGAAGGTTAAAAAATAACTGTACAAAAGATTATTATTGCAGTTTCGTTTTCTTCAGGTAAAGAGCATTGTTAAGGGATTATATACCTATCCCACATGTAATTTTCAATACGTACTTTCTACGTTTAGTGAAATATATTTATATTTTAAAAATTTGGGATAATCCCGACTGTACAGCAGAGCCTTGGTATTAAAAGTGTTCGTGCCGGGATATCAAAATTATCTTGGTCAAGGGTGATTGTGGAATGTAAAACGTTTGTCTTAGTTTACGTTTGAAATAATTATGTCACTGTCACACTGACATCATCAGCGGCGGCGACTTAAAAAAAATTGAAGGGTGCTCAATTTTTGAAAATCAATTAAATCCTGTGTGTGTCTAAATTTTTAATACAATATTATATTAAGAGAAAAATATGGATACATATAAATAATATACTTAATCTAGCTAAACAATAGCAAAAGTATTTTTTCTAATAGAATTTCTATTGATGAAATTGTTGGAAACATCGTGAATATCTGTATTATCTACCAAATCGCTGTATATATGTAACATCGATATACTGTTAAGACCTTACATACGTTTTTAGCCTTCGCAAAATCTGAAAATGATCTTTCAGCACAACAGGACGAAACGGGAATTGTTAAAAAATTCTAACAAATTCACTTAACTCAGGTAGCAGTTCCATTACGTCTGGATTAGATTTTAAAAAATTAACTACATCTTCTGTATTTCTTATATTTAATTTTTTTTGAGAAAAATGTCTAACATCATATTTCGATGCAATACCACCCTTTCCTTGTCTACATCTAAATTGTAGAAATTTATCACATCTGTATCTTCATTTTTATTGAGTAAAAACTTTTCAATATTACCAAAAAATACATATTTCTGTATTGAATCTAGTTTCGATAGATGTGACGGCAACATCCACTAATTCATTATAAATTTGTCTATACATGTCTTTAGGAGTTTTGAACTGGTGTGCTTCGCTACCACTATCAAAACGTTTTGGAATCCTTCGATGCCTCGCCAGGCAAGGTTCGCCAATTTCTAGTAATGCTGCATGTTTGACACAATTATCCCACACATCATCGAACTCCTGTCTTTTCTCACGAAGAACATTACACACACTTTCCACATTTCTTACAGCCATTTGCAGTTGCAAATCGTGGGCCTGGAGGAATTCATTTAATGTTTCAATACGTTCAAAAATAAAAATAAACGTTTTAATGAAAAATAAAAATTCGAATTCTGTAAGAACTGTAAAAACCATTTGCTTTTGAACCAACATCATTACTGTGTGATCTATTAGTTTCAGCAAGAAATGTTAGTAAAGCTGTATAATTATTCAATACTGAACGTAATGATATGATCCGTACGCACCATCGAGTTGGAGCGAAAGGTTTCAGTGAAAAAGTGTTGTTTTTCGTGTTGTCATCATCATTTTCAACTTCATCATCAATGTCTTTTTGAATGTGTTCGAATAAAGCCAGACGTTTTGGTGATTTTTTTACAAAAGTAATCAGATCCTTAATTACATTCAAAAAATCCCTCACCTTCGGTGTTCCCTTCATTGCATCTTGTACAACTAAATTTAAATTATGGGCAAAACAATGAACAAAAAGTGCTTTTTGTTCTATTTCTAAAATTTTTTTTTGCAAACCTGATTTTGCACCACTTACGTTACTAGCACCATCGTAACACTGACCGCGATAATTATTTATGTTTAAATTAAATCTGCACAACACATCTTTAATTATTGATAATAGACTATTAGATGTTGTCGACGAGGTTTCATAGAATCCCAAAAAGTATTCGGACACCTCTAGTTTCTTGTTCACTGTTCTTATACAAATGGATACTTGCTCATGTCCGCTAATGTCAGAGGTTTCGTCCAAAATTTAAAGAAAAAATATTTATTAGCAGTAATAGTTGAAATAATTTGTTTGCAAACATCCTGATAAAGCATTTCTAATAATTCATTAACTATATCTTTTGATATCCACTTGTATTTTGTCCTTAGCATCCAAGATTTTAATTCTGGAACATCATCAGCTCGCAATAATAACAAACGATAAAAATTAGATTTGTTGTCAGAGTGTCCGCGTATAGCAAGACCCTGTTGTGACAAGTACCGTATAGAACTAATTATTTTTAATAAAGCTGTTCTTGCATCACGCATTTCTTTTGTTTTGTCAAAGACAGCGCGGCATGTACGTTGGTGCCCTTATTAATATTGTTATACTCCCGTCGTACAAAAACGCAGGTTCTAACTTGTCTCAACTTGCAGTCAAAAGTACAGTTAGTTTTGGGAATATGACGTGCTAACCCTAAACGTTATAAAAGGGTGCTTGTTTTAGAAATTGGGGTAGTCTAAATTTTACCTTTGTACAAGTGACTAAACGTTTGTAAATGCTGTAAATAAATACCTTAAATCTATTCAAGTGTTGTTTTAACGACTTCATCGGTAATAATTAATTAATTATAACGAGCATAGCATACGCGAGTACGCGGCGCGTAACATAATTTTGGTGGCAGCGGTGGGATACCGACTTGAAGAAGAAATTACCGATTCCAAGTGTCCAAGTACCGTTTTGGATCTCTTAGGAGGACGTGCTGAAAGTAAAGCTACAGGAAACGACACGAAGGCGGTGGTGGTTGAAATTGCAGTATTATATCGTGGTCACAAATAATTAAAGGTAATTTTATACCATATTTCATCGTAATTCAAAATCTGTACCTACACATATTTACTCATCTACTAAATCTTCGTATTATTACGTAAAGTAAATCTAAACGAAATCTTGCTTTATTCTTATTCGCTAAACTTCATGCCTACGAAGAAGAAAAACAATAACAATTCAGAAAAACATGTCACAAAGTGAAAGTGTTAGTGGCGCCGTAGATTTAGTTGCGTTGCCATTTCCGGATGCGCTAAAACTAATCCCCGATTACGACGGGTCATCGTCAGAATTATATTCATTCATAAAAAAATGCGAATTTGCTATAAATTATGTATCCGATTTTGTAAAACCAGTTCTTTTACAAGCAATCGTAACAAAATTGAGTAACAGGGCTTTAAACGCTGTTAAATATAAAGACATCTCAACTTGGGATGAATTAAAATTTATTTTAGAAGATAACTTTGGCGGTAAAAACAATTCCATCGTTACAATTGCAATTAAATTCATGTAAACAATTTAGGAACGAAGACGTAAGAACTTATAGTTTAAGATTGGAAAATTTACAATATCAGTTAATAAACGCTAGTTGTTCTAATAAACCTAACACTGAATCTAAAGCAATTAGAGACTATATACAAGCTTTGACTCTAACAATTTTTATAGAAGGTCTTCAACAGCCATTGAAAAACATAATAAAATCTAGAAACTTAACCCAATTATCAGAAGCTGTTCAAAATCTATAGAAGAGGAGCGTATCATACTAAGCGAAACTAATATCAATACTAAAATAACCTCCCCTTCTATTTGTTCTTTTCTAGTCGAAATAATTACCCATTTCAAAATAATAAATATCAAAATAACGGTAATTCGTCGAATTATGTTGGACCATCAGTGCCTGCGATAAAATCCGAACCAAAAATTTATATTGTTTGCAGTTATTGTAAAAACCGGGCCACCACATAAATGATTGTCGTAAAGAAAATTTAATAATGAGCGTCGTCAATTTCAAACAAACGTTAATCTAACTTCTGCTCACGGCCAAAATTTTACTAATAAACCAAATATAAATAACCATAATTGGTATCCGAATGAGCAAAATTTTCGTCAATCTACGGAATCAAATCCAATTCCTTCTACCTCTGGTCAATCAGTTTTAGTTAAAGACGTCAATGCCGTCATCAATACTCCAAATACGTATTACTGCGCTACATTAAAAATAATCATTTATCCTTAACATCAAATAATTTTCGTAAATCTAGCGAATTTCTTATAGACACCGGTTCGGACATAAACCTAATAAAACTTAATTCGTTACATGAAGAATCTGTGATATTTACTAACTCGATTTCAATTAAAGGCATAAATGAACAATCTGTATCTACTATAGGTGAAACATCTGTTTTTATTAACGAGCTTAATCGCTCCGTTGATTTTGCGGTCGTCCCTGACACTTTTCCTGTTCCTAGAGAAGGAATTTTGGGAAACCATTTTTAACAAAAAACAGATTTATTGTAAATCTTCACGACCAAATTATTTATAACGAAAAAACAGCTCCGAAAAATTTTCATTTCCTCCACGTTGTGAACGTCTTTATCAAATCTTTATCGATTACCCTGATGGTGAATATTAATTAATCAAGCTCAACATCCTAACTCAATTATAAACGGCAATGCACTCGTGAAAGTAGAAACAAAACTATTATTCCAATTATCAATCCTAATTCATATGAAGTTACTTGCGATACTCTTACAATAATTACAGAACCTCTTTCCACATCGCGTTTAAACGAACAACTCTCCGAACCAAGTCATAACCCAAATATTTTAGCAAAAAACTGAATTAATTCAAAATCTCAGATTAAATCACTTGAATGACGAAAAAAAATGTCACGTAATTGATATATGCTCAGAGTTTTTAGACATATTTTCTTTTAAATCAGAGGCTCTTTCACTAACTTCTACAATTTCACATTCAATACCTACTGATCCACTTATGTACTCAATTAATGTTAAACCGTATAGGTTACCTGAATCGCAAAGAACTGAAATTGATAAGCAGATTTGCCAAATGTTGGAACAAGAGATAATAGAACCAAGTTCAAGTCCGTGGAATGCGCCTTTGTTAGTAGTTCCGAAACGAAAAGACGCGTCAGGAGAAGTTAAGTACCGAATCGTAGTTGATTTCCGGAAACTTAATGATAAGACATTGGGCGATGCGTATCCGCTTCCTAATATTTCCGACATTTTCGATCAACTTGGCAAATCCAAATTTTTTACTACCTTAGATCTTGCTTCCGGGTTTTATCAAATCCCTTTAAATCATAACGATTCCGAAAAATCCGCGTTTAGTACACCTTTTGGTCATTACCAGTTCAAACGAATGCCTATGGGATTAAAAGGGCACCGGCGACCTTTCAACGTTTAATGGATCGCGTTTTAACAGGGCTGCAAGGCGTCAAATGCTTTGTTTATCTTGACGATATTGTCGTGTACGCGGTTACTCTAAGTGAACATAAAATCAAAATTAAAGAAGTATTTACTAGATTGCGGCAACATAATTTAAAACTTCAAATCGATAAGTGCGAATTTTTACATAAAGAAGTGAGCTATTTGGGACACTTAGTTACTGATAAAGGAATAATGCCCGATCCAGCAAAAGTAAAAGCCGTATCGGAATATGTTGTACCTAAATCAATCAAACAAATTAAAGCATTTTTAGGCCTCGCGGGCTATTACAGGCGTTTTATTCCAAATTTTAGTGCAATTGTTAAACCTCTTACTAAACTCTTGAAAAAAGACGAAAATTTGAATGGTGCCCGCCTCAACAATTAGCTTTTGAGGAAATTAAAACTATATTAACCAACGACATCGTACTCCAATACCCTGATTTTTCCCAACCTTTTAATGTTACTACAGACGCATCTGGTACCGCGATAGGGGCTATTTTGTCGCAAGGTCCCATTAATGAGGACTTACCCGTTGCGTACGCGTCGCGAACTCTTAATAAGGCCGAATGTCATTATAGCACTACGGAAAAAGAGCTGCTAGCCGTCGTTTGGGGTACTCAGCATTTCAGACCTTATATTTACGGTAAACAATTTTTTATAATCACGGATCATAAGCCTTTAAAGTGGCTATTTAATATTAAAGATCCCGGCTCAAGATTAATGCGCTGGAAGTTAAAATTAGAAGAATATCAGTACAAAATAATTCACAAACCCGGTCGTCAAAATACCAACGTAGATGCATTATCGCATGTATCCCATACAAAATCCAAATTTAAATCTTGATTACTCAGAATATTTAGAGTACATTCAGAATCGCGTAATCCAAAATTCGAATATTGTAGAATATGAAGGAGATTTATTCGATTGTGACGAAAGTTATAGTATCGGCCATTGTGTCTCAAAAGACCTAATAATGTCTCGAGGTGTCGGTAAAAGTATAAAAGAAAAATTTAACAATGTCGCCGAATTAAAAACCAAAACAAAAATTTACTAGAAGTTTTACAGCTCAACATAAATAATCGTAAGATCTATTACATTATATCAAAAATTTGTATCACCAAAACCTACGTACGAAAATCTTTATCAAGCATTACAAAATTTTAAAAATCTTTGTGTTTTCAATTCTGAAAAAACGTTGCAATACCGCGACTCGGTTGCGGGCACGATAAATTAAAGTGGGAGACGGTACGAACAATGTTGCGTTTCATATTTAAAGAAACTTCTATCACGATACATGTTTATTACAAAAGTCAAAATGGTGAATTATCAGCCGATCAAAACTAGATGTTATACGCGAATCTCATAACTCTCGCATAGCTGGTCATAAAGGTGTAAAACAAACTATTAAAAGAATAAAAGAAAATCACAATTGGGTAGGAATAAAGAAAGAAGTAAAAGAATACGTAAAATCGTGTGAAATTTGTCAAAAGGTTAAAACTAAAAATATAACAGTGAAACAACCCATGGTCATAACAACAACTTCTTCTGAACCATTCCAACGTATTTATATGGATATTGTAGGGCCATTGCCTGAATCTTTTAACCAGAATAAATACATATTAACCATTCAAGATGATCTAACCAAATTTTCATTTGCTTTTCCAATAACTTCTCAAGACAGCGAAACAGTCGCTCGTATCTTTGTCGAGAACGTAATTTGTTATTTTGGAATTCCCGAATCACTTTTAACAGACCAGGGATCAAACTTTTTAAGTTCATTGTTTGCTAACGTGTGTAAATTACTCCAAATAAAGAAAATTCATACCAGTGCGTACCATCCGCAAAGTAATGGGGCCCTCGAAAGAAGTCATCGTACCTTGATTGAATATATTAGGTCGTTCATCGATAAAAATATACAAAATTGGGATTCCCTAGTTCCGTACGCAATGTTTTCATACAATACTTCAGTACATAATTCAACTAATTACACCCCATTTGAGCTTATGTTTGGTAGGAAATTTTCCACCCCTTCCGCCTTCAACAAGATTGTACCTCTTTATAATTACGACGATTATTCGTTGCAAATAAAAAGGAATTTCCAAGAAAGTTGGCAAATAGCTAAAGAAACAATTAAGAAAACAAAGAAAACAATAAATTGCGGTATGACTCGACCAGTCATCCACAAAACATTCATGTAGGCGATCAAGTCCTTATTAAAAACCATTCTACAAAAAATAAATTAGACTTAAATTGGCTAGGCCCTTACGTTGTTCAAGAATTAAAAGATAATGAAAATATTATTATAAACCGAAACAATAAGCCATATCAGATACATAAAAATGAAGTTAGAGTTTATTTTAATTAAATAGTTTTCGTTTATTTCATTAGATTACATCTAGTAAGGTGGTATGACTGATACTGTAAATGATATCCACTCTATATAATAGCATTGATTATAAACTACGATAATAATGTTGATTTAATTTAGCAAAGAGAAAAAGATCTGGTTCCAATTAATAATTGGTTGTTAATTTTAGTTATAAATTTGCATCCTTGCATGTTAGTACATAAGTAATTAGTTAATATGTGATTCTCCAATTTTGTTCTAACCATTATTTTAGTTGATGTATTAGCAATTAAGTAATATAACTTAATTTTTTTATGGGGTAAGGTGTTATACTCCCGTCGTACAAAACGCAGGTTCTAACTTGTCTCAACTTGCAGTCAAAAGTACAGTTAGTTTTGGGAATATGACGTGCTAACCCTAAACGTTATAAAAGGGTGCTTGTTTTAGAAATTGGGGTAGTCTAAATTTTACCTTTGTACAAGTGACTAAACGTTTGTAAATGCTGTAAATAAATACCTTAAATCTATTCAAGTGTTGTTTTAACGACTTCATCGGTAATAATGAATTAATTATAACGAGCATAGCATACGCGAGTACGCGGCGCGTAACAATATTGCACACGATACCTACAGATTTCCGGTGTATATTTGAATTTTCGTGCGATTTAAATCGCTCCAAAGCTTTTTGCCAATTATTAAAGCCATTTACACAAAATGCATTATAAGTATTTTCTTCGGATTTTGATAATAGCGGCCGTGCGTTGTCACCGTAAGCTTTTGTGCATATTTTACAAAATACTTTGTCCGACTTTTCTTCGTATTGAATCCAATCGTATTTTACTTGCCAACTATTTTGAAATTTTCGTTTTTTTATTGTGTGTAGACCTGAGTCCGCTTGTAATGTGGGGGTTGTTAAAGATAAATTTGAATCATTTTCGTACTGTAAATAACAATATAATTTTAGGTACAGTTACGAAATTGATGTCAATTATGAATAAATCGCTTTTTATAACGAGTATAATACCGATTATACCGGGATTATACCGACAATTATTAAGCTATTTAAATTAACATTACTATACCTTGTTTTCAATTTCTTCTCTTTTCTTTTAATAACAAATTTGTCCATTTTTTACCGATAAAGCGTTAGAGAAAATTCTAAAATCACTAGCTACTTTTCACAAACTGAAACAAGTATACCTACCTGTTAAATGAGTAATTTACCCTTAACAATAACCGAAGAGGATTATCCTATTCGCGGAAGGTCAATGCTTGTACCACAGTTGAAAATATTACCGTCATACCGTTACTCTTGTAGTTTTTGTATTTGTCATCAAAATTGCAAACTTTGTGACTCATTTCAGTTAAGTTTGAATTTCAAACGAAAATTAGTATTTTTTTGCAGGTATATCCTAAACAATTTAGCATAATCTTGATGAAATTTTGAGGTGTGCTCTGCACCAACCTCGCAGCATCGTTTGTAGGGTGCGCGAGTCGCCGGGCACCCATGAAGTCGCCGCCGTTGGACATCATCAATAACCTACAAATTTCATGCCTATTTACTTCAGGGCTGCGTTCGTCAAATTCACGACGCTTGACTGACAGATTTGACAGCAGAGTAAACACAAGCGGCCTAAGATAATAATTAAACAGTGTTCATTAACTAAATGTATTAACTAGAAACGAGACAACTGGCAATTGGTTAGTTTACTTGTAATTTTACAAATCACATGCTATGATGGACAAGAAAAGTTTGACCATCAGTGCCGCTCTTGCTTTAAGTAAATTATATTTCGACGTAATAAATGATTACGATGGTAGCAGCTCAGACGATGAAAATTTACAGCAATTAGTTGGAATAAAATTACAAGCCCGAGTTAAACCTCGCCAGAGAAAAATTCCAAGATGTGAAGGATACTATGAAAGGATAATTCCCCAATATTTACCAAGCAAATTTCAACAACATTTTAGAATAACGCCAACAGCTTTTGAAGCTCTATATACTATACTTGTACCGCTTTTAAAAGAAGAACATAAAACTGGACGAATGTTAGAAAAACCAGAAAAGAAAATTTTAGCAACAAATTGGTTACTGGCAACCCCTGATTCATACCGGTATGTAACACCTGAACTAACATAAGTAAATAAAATAAAACTTTAAAACGACATTGACTATACAGGGTGTGTGTTTAGCGCGTGGACGGAAGATTACTCCTGAACTATTAGAGATATCACCACTAACTTTTAAACCTACACCTACATTTTAAAAATATTTAGGTGCATACTGGGTGCTTCGCAAAAAAATACTGACTCAATGGAACACCCCAAATATTTTTTCAAAAACTGATTCCTCATGACCTTTACAAGCATAATTTTAGAAGGTTTTGGGTACTTAAATGCAACCGTTCTGGAGATATCGTCTCTTTAATGTCGATTAAGATTTTTAAAATCTATTTGCGCCATCGATTTTTGATAATATTCGATTTACAAAATACGTACCAAACTTTTCCAAAAATCGTAATGCTATACAGAGTGATTGCTTTACGCGAAATGTAATTATTCTCGATTTTTCAAATAGAACACCCTGTATATTTTTTCAAAAATTGATTTTTTGTGAAAAGTAGATAAGAAATGATATAAGGTTTTATAGACATAAAACCAACTGTTCTTGAGATATTAATACTTTTGTGATAACATTCTAAAAACCAGTTAAAAAATAAATTATCAATATTACAATTTACTAGAAACAATGTGCACCAAAGTGTTTGGCATTTTTGAATACTGCCAGAAAAAAAACGTTTAACTTGTGACAACATCTCGAGTATAATCGATTCAAATTCTATTTTTCACATTTCCCTCGTGGTACGAATATCTTTATAAACTATTTTCCTAATGTAACCCCAGAGAAAAAATCGTGGGGCGTAAGATCCGGAGATCGAGTTGTCCAGTTTTCTACACCATCTGGTCCTATCCACTTCATTCTAAAAGATTCATCAAGATATCGCTTGACGTTTATCGAATAGTGCGGAGGAGCGCCACCATGTTGGAACCACATCGTACGAATTCCTTCTAGCTCGACATCTTCCAAAAGGTCAAATAAATTAGTTTCCAAAAACGCTAAACAAATGTGAGAATTACTATCAGAATAGTAATGATAGTTGTCTTTATTGAAGTTAGCATTATGATGAAAAGTTGCCCCATCTGTAAAAGAATGTTGTTAACAAAATCCGGTTGATCCTTAATTTTGTTAGTTATCTATTGGTAGAACGCTTCAGAATTTTGAAATTTATTTTCGTTAAATCCTGATGTTGTTCAATATGCAACTTATTTTTTAATAAATCATCTACGAACAGCATTTTTATTAAGATCTAAATTTGTGCTTAATTCCCTGATGCTCACTTACGGGTTTTCGACCAAAAATTCCACAACTACAAATTCACGTTCTTCATCGGTCCTTATCTTAGAGTAGAGTGTTCCGATAACACACGCTTTCAGAATTGATAAATCTTTCAGCAACGCTAGCAAACGATTCTTGCCGAGGCGCGAGGGTGCAACAACAGCAACAAAAATACACAGAATACCAAATACAGAAATTAGCTAATTATTTGACATCAACATCAAACAATATTGATGCAATTGTTTCTAGTAAATGGTAATATTGGCCTATAATAATTTATTTTCGATGAACAAAAGTTCATCTTATGAATTCACAAAGTCTGTCTGTCTGTCTGTCTGGATGTCCGTAGCTTTTTTCCTGTTGACATTTTTGAAATTCCTATAGAACATCAAAATCTAAGAAATTTTTGCTTCGATCATTTTTTGTCTATCTCATCGGCAAAGTGGTCAAATCGGCTCACGAAAAAATTTTAAAAAAAATTTTATAAATTTTTAAGCTAAATAAGCAGTTCTTTTGTTTATCCCGGCAATGCAAGCTTGCGCATTCCCAACTGGTTTTAACTGGTTTTCAGAATGTTATCACAAAAGTATTAATATCTCAAGAACAGTTGGTTTTATGACTATAAAACCTTATATCATTTCTTATCTACTTCTCACAGAAAATCTATTTTTGGAAAAATATACGGGGTGTTCCATTTAAAAAAACATAACTTTGGGTCAACATTTTTTTTGCGAAGCACCCTGTATGCACTTAAATATTTTTAAAATGTAGGTGTAATAACTAGGTATTACCTTGCCAAAGTTAGTTGTGATATCTCTCATAGTTCAGGAGCAATCTTACGTCCACGCACTAAACACCCACCCCGTATAAGTACATAGTTGTATTTTACTTTTCAGTTCTGTCGGAACTCAATTTGATATGGGAAAAAGTTCTTTAAGCGATTCATTTATACTAGTGGTTAAAGCGTTACAACAACTTGCAGGCAGAGTAATTAATTGGCTACGGGAAGAAAACCGCCGACGAAGAATAATTCAAGCATTTTATGCATATACGAAATTAAATAATGTGATAGGAGCAGTTGATGGAACATTTATACCAATAAAGGCCCCTAAGGAGACTGCCCACGTGTACATAACCAGAAATAGTATATTACAGTACTAGTGAAGAAAGTACGAAATTCGCTCACGCATGGACCAGTTTACACACGAGGCGCTAGCCGAGGGTGGAATGGCTCATAAGTGAGCGAATTCCGTTTCTTCACGAGTGCTGTATAGCGTTTTTGTTTGATCCTGCGTTACTAAAAACTATTAAATTTTATTAATAAAATTATTAATTTAATATAAATATGTAAATCAAGGTAGATAGTATATATCGCGTTGCTATGGTTTGGTTAACAAAAATAAAAAAATCTCAAATTAATTAATTTGAAAAGTTAAAATCGTTTTTAATGTTTGAAAATATGGAGCGAGAAGACGATATTATTGTGGCTGAAGACATTTTGAAAGAAGCTGATGCCGTTACATTTAATTTTTTTCCTAGTTTTTTCTAGTTTCAGCGAAAAAAAGAACGGGCAACATTTTTCATGCAGCGAGTGGGCGTAAGTAAATTAAACTCACTACTTTCGCCCACTCGTTGTAAAACAGAAGGTTTCTAGATGCGTATCCATGTAAGAAACAACGTGTTTCAATCGTAGGATCAAACAAATGTTTTTTTGCGGTCATTTTGCAAGCTATTGCAGAACCTTCATTAAAATTCACTGATTGTTTCACAGGTTACCCAGGATCAGTCAGTGATGCACGCATTTTTCGTAATTCATACATATTTCAACTAGCGGCGGATCTAGGATTTTCTTTAGGGGGGGGGGGCTCAAAGTAAAATGCAATTGCCTGTAGGAACGTTTTTACTAATAATAAGTATTTTACAATAGTTCTAAACGTCTCGGAGAAACCTTAGCATATTCGTTAATCACTTCTTCAGGAGAGATTGGTATTTTATCATGAATGTACAAAGACGCTAAACCATTCAATCTCTCTGCGCCCATAGTGGATCTTAAATATGTTTTAATTAACTTCAAACCAGAAAAACTTCTTTCTACAGAAGCTGTAATAACAGGTATCGTGCACAATATTTTTATTATAGTTTTAGTATTTGGAAACAAGTCAGGTGTTTCTAGAAACGCTTCCGCCGGAGTGGTTGGGTGTGATTTCTGTTGCTTCCAAAATTGTCTATATAGGTGCAACTCTCCTCGTAACAAAGCAGGCGATGGTAAATCTATGTTATAGATTTTAGCAGATTCTACGATATACCCTATGTCTGTAACTTCCGTAATGTTATTGGGAACGAGATCAAACAAATTCATGTCCTTCTTTTGAAAAGCGACATTTGAGTTCGGTGCTGATGTGATCGAGAAAAGGTATATAAAGATTTAATCTGTAATGTTCTTTGACATTGTCAGTCAGTATGTTTGAACGGTTTCTCTGAACATTTGAAATTCTTGGTCTTACAATTGGTACATTAAAAGATTCAGCAACTTGAATTGTTTGATTGTAGATAAAGTCATATTCAAATTCACCTTGCGGTTCATACTTTCTATAATTTTCCAAACACTGAATGATGCTATTCACTAATTCATAGCACTTTCTTAGATCCATAGAAACAGACTGCAAATCTTTTGCTAACGGTAATGTTAACTGAAAAACAGCCGAAACTATCGTCAAGGTTATAATGAAATCAAACTGCATAATAGAAGTTAAAAGGCTTGCTGAATTCACATTTGAGGTGGAATCATCTACATTTTCCAAAAATTGTACTACATTTCCAGAAATTGTAGTAATGCATCATGTCGCTCTATCCATCTTGTATCGCAAAGAGATTTTAATTTGTGGCGCTTTTCTGTTGTATCTGTCTCTAGAATAATTTTTTTCAATAAAGCGGATCGCTTACTTGAATCCTGTAGAAAGTTGGTTACACTTTTAATAGTACCCATCATGTTTTACGTTTTGAATTTTGCAAGCGTTTGATATTGCAAGATTTAGTTTGTGTGAAGCACAGTGAATGTAAACTGCTAATGGTTGCAATTGTTTAAGACGAACTTGAACACCTTTAAATTTCCCGGACATGTTAGAACATCCATCATAACCTTGCCCCCGTATACTATCTAAATTTAAATTAAAAGTCTCTAGTGTGTTTAGTATTAATGTAGTTAACGCTTCTCCAGTTGTCTCTTCTGTGGGAACAAAACAAAGAAATTTTTCATCAAAATATCTAATAAATAAGCTTACTTGTTCTACTGTACTCACATCAGTCGTTTCATCAACTAAAATTGAAAACAGCTTAGCTTTCTTAACTTCATCAATATTTTTCTTGTAATTATGGAACTAATAATTTCATTTTGTGTAGTTTTACTCAAAAAAGTTGAATTTTTCGGAGCTGTATCAATATGATTCTGAAGATCGGTGTCACCACTCACCAGATTCGATGCGAAATTTAAGTAACGCTCTAAAATTGCTTTGCGATGTCTGATCAATATAGTCAAGTTCACCGTCATCACGATGACCTCTGAGGGCAATGTTTTGACGACCACAAAGAATAATTGTCTTTACAATAGGTATAAGCCTTTTCTATTATTTTCAATAATTTTCCTTTTTCGGTGTCCAAAATAATTTTTATGGATTCACTTGGTTGTTCATATGTACGATGAAAACCAGCGCTTCTAACAACAGCCATTATTTAGAGGTAGAGTTACTAAAGCTCCAAGAGAAACTTTATGTTTAGTTCCCCTTTCTTTAGGTCCAAAAAGAATACAAGGTTTGCAAAATGCCCCTCCCAAAGCCACGCTGTATTCTAACCAAGAATATTCTTGAAACCATTTTTCTTGAAATTTCCTGGTTTGTCCACTTTCAGTGTTACATGGGAATTCAAAATGCAATGGTGGTGTCCATTTCCCTTTCAGGATATTATACTTCTCTTCATCAGTTAGCAACTTGCCAACAACAGTGCCAATATCATGATGGGGTATGGCAGTCACAGATACAGCGTTTGTTTTGCTAGTACTAGGCTCCAATTCATTTGAATTATTCGAAGTACTCATTGTCTCTACATCGACTACATCTTCTGTATCATTCGATTCTGAAATAATGTTGAGTATATATGCTTTAAATTTAATATTAACTTAAAAAATATGTGATTTGTAGAAGTATAAATGTGTAAGATTTAACATATACCTACAGAAAAAACGAATCTAGGATTTACCCGTTTTTGCTTATTTAGAAAGAAATAATAATTCGAAAAGTATTTATTGTAAGAGATTTTTTTAGGATTCTACTTTTTAATTTTTATTTAAAATAAGAAAGAACGTTATATCAGAAAATTAATGTTAACCTAACCACTTTTGTATGTACACTAAGATGTGTTGCATCCATGTATTCATAATATTGTCGAATGCGAATATAATTATAAATTATAATTTTAGCAAGTTTTCTATAAATGGCATTAAAACAAACGTAAACAGTCTATTATTTGAGACGCATATGTAATTAAATGATAAATAAAACAAAGATCATTTAACTTTTGTATGGATGCACAATGTTATCATGTTATGTTTATTATAGTATTTAATAGTGTAGTTGATTTTTATGCAATTTCGATAAACAGTATTTCATAACTTTTGGCAATTATTTGAAAATATGTTGATTTTTACAGCAGACAGTAACAATCACGTAATGTAAAATAAATAGTATCGAGTTAGAGTTAATGTTATAAATAAGTGATAAAGTTAAATGTCCTACATACCGATTATTAAATCTTCTACCCTCGTTCTTTTAAAAAATTTGAAATATTTTGTTGCTTCTTTTTTGCGACATATTCGAACTACTCAACTAAACTACTCCAACTAATAATGAACAATTGACAACTAATCACTAAACGAATTCTTTTTTAATTTGTAATTGATAAAAGGAACAACAGGCGCAAACAAGAGGCAAACTACCACTACCACACCAACACGTTAATAATCGACAATGCGCCATCCTTTCATATTTGCTTCCAAAAATAGCAAAATTAAGCAGAAAAATTTTTTTGGACGCGGTAAATTTTATGTTAAAGAATAATAAAGAACATCATAAATCATAGTAATATAGCGATTAATAGTAAAAGATTTTAAAACATCATATAATCCTACTGCACCTGCAAACTAAAGGTTTATTCTCTTAATCCTCTTTAGTCATAAATTTGCGTTTGAATGTTTTTCCAGAAAAAGTCGGTAAAAGTATAAATACTTTTACAATAGTGAATAACTCGAGCGTTAAAGCGTTTTGAATGTATAATAAAAAAAGGGAAAGGGATGTTTTTGCAAGGTATTATTCAAATAGTTATTGTACTTAAGTAGTTAAGTTATATTAAAATACTAAGAAAAATTTCTAAACTACCCTAAACTTCCCTTCCGCATTAAGAATAAATACTAAACTTTACGTATTGTAGAAGCATGAAGAATTTATATAAGTCTAACTTTCAAATAGGGCCCCCAATTAAGTTTTGCGGGAGGGCCAAAATTGACTAGTTACGTCGCTGTCCAACAATAAGTCAGCGGAATGCAACTGCACAATTAAAAATTTCCCTGCCATGAGAATATTACATATTTTTCTCTTATGCGTTACATCTCGAATTACATACAATAAATTTCAATTTTTAAACTTTTAACTAGTAAACATTTTTTTTTGAGAAGGGAAATATTTTGGGGGTGGGCTAGAGCCCCTTAGCCCCCCATCTAAATCCGCTGGTGATTTCAACAAATACAACTGCGTCCAGGTATGTAATTCAATTTCTCGATTAGTCGTTTACATTCTGTCAGGTTTGTAGGGCAATACTGTGAAAATACTTTTATTATTGGAGATAAAGCATATCCTCTTCTCAATTGGTGCATTCCACCCTATATTGAGAGACAACAGTTAACGCCAATACAAAAACATTTTAATACAGTTTATGCAAAAACACGTCAGGTAGTAGAGCGGAGTTTTGCCCTCCTTTTTGGTAGATTTCGCAGACTACAGTATTTGAATATGAACCGTTTAGACTTAATTCCCTCTACAATACTTGCATGTTGTGTATTACATAATTTGTGTCTTAATCATGAGGATTTATTAGTGGAAGATTATATACAGGAGGGCCTACCATTTGTGCATGAACATAATTACCATGATCCACAATACATACCTGAACCTCATCTAAATGAACCAAGAAACATGCGAGATAATATTGCAGGGCAACTGTTTGCGAGAAGGAACAGAAGACGAATATAATATCCAACTTTATTATAACAATATTGCAACGTAACATTAATAAACTTTGCCAAAAAAGTAATTTCTTTTCTACAAAAAAATGAACAAAAAACCAAACCAAAACAAAATACTTATAGATAAGTTGATATGCTTATAAACTTACAATTTGTCAATAAGTTTTTGCATCATTTTTTCGTACACACTTAATGCTTGTTGTGTTAGCTGCTGACGTTCAAGATGCCGTTTGTTTCTAGCCTCTTCTTTTTCTCTTTACTATTTTGGAACATTGAATTTAGGAGGGACACCTCTTTCTATAATCTAGACTTTTTTTTGGTGGACCTTCATTTTCCTTATCACTGTCTTCTGTATTCTCTTTAGTCAGTGTTGATGATGCCTATTGCTATAGGGTTAATGTTGGGATTAGTGCCGAAAATCTCATCAAATTCACATATTCAAAAGAAATAGGACTTTCTCCAGTTCCTCGACCGGACATGTTATCCTTCTTTTTCACGTACCTTCCTTTCAGGTATTTAAATTTGTTTTTAATTTGTGCTTTCGAATAGAGATAGCCAAGGCTGGCTATTTTCTCAGTTATAATTTTTCAAACATGTTCATTTTTCATTGTGGTACTTTTGAAGTTATTAATGTTTTCTTTGTATACGTTAATGAGAGTGAGAATAGCATCTCTCTCCCATCGTGATGATTCTGAACCTGAAGGTCCTGGTTGTGCACTGCTAGAACATTGAGAATCATCTTCAAAATATGGTTCATTTGATTCATTCGCTAAAATTATTACTGTCCTCGACAATGTTAAAAAATTTTAACAGCTCTTCTGAGGGCGTCATGTACATTAGTGTGTTCTCTGTAACAAATTAGTTATTTGCGATAAGTTGAATGACTACAATACTAACCTCTAGTGTCCATTACTAGCCAAGTACCGTTTGTCCCTTGGACTACATCCCTCTGATCATTTTTAATTAAAATGTGTCTTCCGGTTTCTAACTCGATACCACCGGCTGCGTTATCATCACACATCTTAGAAATCTCTGCTGGTTAATTACACGATGTGAAATGTAGGTTATGTTTAGTTTAAAATCTAACAACAAGCGTTCACCGCTTTCAGCTGATCATAACAACGACAGCGCAAGCGCGACAATTTTCAACTCAGTCTGGACTGGGGTAATTGGAGCGTCGTCAGAGCGACTCATCTGGGAGTTTTCGAACGAATATTTTGGAGTGGAATCGGTGACAACTAACGTTCTCGAACGAAGTTGAGTGACGCAAGCGAAGTTCTCGAACGCGCCCCAGCACAATGACTTGACAGATTCTGACACAACAAAACATATTCAAAAATTTAAACTAAGACAAACATTTTACATTTCACAACCACCCTTGACCAAGATAATTTTTGATATCCCAAATGAAATTTGTTGTTGATGTAAGCCTTTTTAGTTACTTCAGTTAATAGGTCGATGGAATTAGCAAAAATCGCTGTATGAAATTCCTTACATAAATTATGCATAATTATTATATAGTACAGGTCTTCAACTATGTATGATGCAAGTTTGAAGTGTTTTTGTTCATAAATAAACAAATGGCGTAATAAACAACTAAAAAAATTATCTAAGTTTACAAAGATGATACGACAATCTTTTCTTTTTAAATTTGTAAACAAAATTCCAGCTACACGAATATAAAAGATTTATGATAATACGTACATTTGTTTATGAGTTAAGTGCAAAAAAAGTCGTACTTTTTCAAACGACATTTTGTTAATGAAAATTTATAAAAACCGCAAAAATGAGCTCCTGCTGGGTCCCACCAGATGACGGGAACTGGGCCAGATTGAATTAAAATTTTGAGACTTTTTAAATAAAAAAAAACCACTTTTTTACGATTTTTTTCGCATAAAAAAATGGTTCCCGGTATTTAAAAGTGGAGGACATTCACAGGCATGTTCCTTATCAACAACAACATCCGAAAAACTATATGGGATACTGTAAGGAATTTTATCTCAAATCTGCTGTCCAATCATCTAATTCTATCGGCCTATGAAGAGACATAAAACGACACTCTTGAAATAATACGTTAGCTAATAATGTATACGCTGTATTCATATACAGGGTGATTTACGTTCGGTTAGAAAGTTATCGACTTCCAGAAATTTCATCAATATGAAACTATTATAAGTCTAACTAAAATATTTTCAAATATATTCTAGACATACCAGAAATTGACGCCATATTTATTTTTTAAAATGGAATTACCATATTTTGATACGATATCTGAATTCTACATTAAATTTTATATCCGCACCATCATATTGTTAAAACATGTGTCATACTTTTGAGATATCGTCGGCTTAATTCGCAAACTGCGTAACTCCACTTAAAGTCTGAAATAAGAGTTTAATGCTATCTAGTGTAAAATTTTTCACTTCATCCTGTTACGGTACAAATTACTCGAACTCGATCGTAGGTCGCAAGCCTTCTGAGTAACGGTTGTCGTGACTTGCACGTTATGACAAAAATCGAATTCGCCGCGCACGCTACCCTTTTTCCCATTGGTGGATCGATTATTCACAAAATTTATCTAGACGACGAGCGGATATCTTGTGATTTTCCTTCTTTTGTGCGTTTTCGGCGTGCTTGGTGAAGCTAAAAGTTTACACGTAAAATATCAATGTGGCTTTAATAATTCCAACTTAAATTAGTGTGGAAATATAAATCCGACCGCATTCGCCCACGTGTCTTGACCTCATACTCGTGTATTACCATCTGGTTGGGGGCTGAAACGATTGATTAAGAATCCTTCGCTATAAAAACGTGACGACTACTACGGCGTCCCCTACCTCAAAGCTGCAACGGCCGATGAACTCCACCGGTTGAGGGTCGCTCACGCTGCGTACCTGCTATTTCGAAGGAACATATCTGCTTTCCGAGCTTTGTCGTCTACTCCTCCTAAGGGAAACCTTGTGGCTACCAATCTTATCAACTGCTGTCCTTAGCAAGAACCTTCCTTATCGGAACTACATGCCTCAGTACACAGCTACGTTTATTGTTTAAGGAACCTATTTACTTTGCATGCGATTGGAGCTCACGTACATGTGACATTAAGCGGTTTGAATACCTAATATATAAGCAAATTATTATTCGGGGTAGACTCCATCTACCGACGTTCGGTTTTGTTTTCAGTAGCTCCCTAAGAACTGGGGCGCTTTAGATAAAGTGGATGAAGCTAAAACAAAAGGCCTTTTGGGTTGGCGGGAGCTACTTACCGTACTAGTCCGAGTTTAATTCTAGTTTTTAGGTCACCGTGTGTAAGTGACGTGTGTACGTCGAGTTTCCTTAATCACCAATCTTCAATTGGAACGCTAATTTTAATTTGGGGTGTAATAAACAAAAGCTTGACTGATTTTAGATATATTCAAGTTTATGCGACAGAAACTCTTACTTCGCACATATTCTCCTAGTCTTTTAAGTTGTATTTGCTATATTTACATGTGTATTGTCTTTCTGATTTGTGTTCGTTTTGGCGCAGTAGACCTTAAAACCTATTGAATTCCTGTTGGTCGGTTTTATTTCTTGCTATTATCCAGCAGGTGGCGCTTCGTTACGCAGCAGTTTATTTTTTTCAGTTTCTTCAAGGACCTCCCCAACTCACCGACTAAGCCGGACAACTGCTGTGCTAACTCTTACAAATACGGGATCTTCCATAAATTTAGTGAGCTATTTTGATCCAAATGGTATTGTTCTTTTTGTTCTAGGTTGTATCGTTAGAGCCGTCACTCTCCTTAATTTTTTTTAGTATTTGTGAACTACAACCGTTACAATCTAATGGAATAATTCTTATGTCTATTAAAATTTTAGTTTTTGTGTTACTGTCGCTTTAGCAAACTGCCTATCTTATTCCCGCATTTTTATATATACTCCATATTTTAAAGTTTTTCACGTCCATTAGGCCAGGAAGAACAACTGGCTCTGGAACCTGATTACCACGATGTTTGATCTTAGATTACGTTTTTGAGATAGTTATTTAACTTTTGCTGATAATAAGTTCTATTATACTTTCTGTTTTTATATTAGTTTGTTTTCTTTTTTGTGTTAATTAAATAAAGTTATTTTGTAATAATTTAAATAATTTTGACCCTGGTGTATGCGTAGTTTTTGCTTTTTTATCCAAATGCGTATCTCAAATTTCTTAACATTTGTTACCGAGAAAAGTACCTATATTAATTTTCAAATAAAAAACATTAATATTTTTAACAATTTCTATTGATAACCAGTTTTGGCAGATGTACATACAGTATTAGTATTTTGAACGAAATTTTTCCATTGTAATATTTGTTTCTAGTTTGAAACGGATGATAAATTGTGTTTTTCCTTCTCCTGTAAAATTATAAAAAATGAACTTACGCAGTTTTCCAATTAAGGCGACCAAATGTAATAATTAATGCGAAATTTAATGATTCTTAAGAAATTCACTAATTTTGAACTATTGAAGAAAAATGTATGATTTTCTTTTGTTTCGTTTCTAGAGGTTCAGGTGATATTTTATATTATTGCCGACACTTCCGTCGTATCACATTTGCCTACTGCGATTTTTCAAAGTTGACTGAAACTATCAAATACTTAATTTTGCATTTTTCTGACGGCCGAAATGGATGTAGAATTAAAAAAGACTAGTTTAATTAACATTACGGATTCCTACACTCACTTGTTTTTAGGCTGTTACCTTTTTTTGATGAAACTATGTTTTTGTTCCGATTTTTTTTGAATAATCGCATTACAAGTAGGTAACCATAGCAACCCTATAGTTATTAATAATTTATTACAATAATATTAATACAAATTTGTCATGTGTGCTACAGTTTTTATTTCTATTTACTAAGTTGTAGATGACTTAGGAAAAAGCGTGCTATGCGATGTCACCTGATATTCCGGTGTTGTGTGTCGTGCGGAAGGCGGTGGCTCGGAATGAATTGCACCGTGGACTCGACCTTCGGCCGTTTACTGAATGCTGGCGCGGTGACTTGTTGTTGTCTCGGCTGCCCTCATTATTCGGTTGGAACTGCACCGAATTGATGTACCGAACTGAACTGATGAGACGAACTGCTTTGCCGAACTCTCTTGTGTTGTTGTACCTACTTCGTTTTATACATGCGAAGTAGGTTAGTGTGCTTAATAAGCAAGGCCGTTACGAAAGCTGAGTTTGCACTTGCTTACTTGCAATTGTTTGTTATTGTTCCCGCGTTTACTACATACGTAATACGCGGATGTAGAATTAGTTAGAATGGGGTTGCGGTGTCAACCCCACAGGTTTATACATTCTAAAAGATGAGTTTTTCATCTGTTTGGGCATTCAAAATTCTAAGATTACAGTCTTTAACATTTTTTTGGTACAATTAACCGTTTTTGAGATAATCGTTGTTAGAAGAACAAGGGTTATTGTGAAACTAAATTGGTTTCAATTTTTTTAAATTTTATTGAAAACAAAGAAATTGATGTCTTTATAACAAGTGCTGGAAATGTCCTCCGCCAGCTACACACATCCCTCCATTCTTCTCCGCATATAAGATGGCAAATTGTCGAAATGCAGTAAAAAATTGGAAAACCCTTTATGATAGATAAACAATCAGTTTGTACCTTAATAATATATTATGATTTTTATAAATATTTATAATAGTGTAGTTCCTAGTTCTTAACAATTTAAATTAACACTTACTTAAAATTTAAATCAGTAATTTATTCGATTTATAATAATTTTTCATTTCATGTAGTTCTTATTCCAAAATTTGTATTTTACTTTCCTAGTAACAGATGTCGATATACAATATAATAATAATTGTCTGCCATGCTTGACGGCAAAACAATAATGGTTTTTCCATGGCTAACTAAACGGAGGTAAAAAGTTTAACCTCATAAATTCAATCGTTTGAAAAAGACCTAACAGAATTAACCCATTTAGGACCACTACTAGAAAAATCAAATTAAGTACAACTTTTTTACAGAAACATATTTAATTAATTAGTAATAAACATAAGAAAAACAAACAAAAATAAAAAAAACAATAGAAGCAGTTTTTTTTGCGTTGCGTTAACGCAACTATGGTACTATATGATTTCCTAAATTAATTGTGATAGTTTTATAAACAATGTGGGTGCAAGGGATTTCACATTTGTTGCACTTATAAACCGTAGTGCTTTTGCATACCCTGCAACGTCTTCTCCAGTTTTCGTTATTTCTTTCAATTATATGACCCGTGTTATCAAATCTAGACGTCGACGGTAAAGATGTTGTAGAGCCACGACCTCTAGTGGATTGTGTTCTACGTTTGTTTTAGTCAAAAGACTTCGGACTAGTTCTGACTTGAAATCTAGCTGGGAAATGGGTTTCTCTTTATGTACAAGTCGGTATAGTTTCCAAGCATTTACCACAGCACAGTCCAAAAAAAATAAACAAAGGCCACCACCATTTTTTCCTCGAATATTGATTCGGTAGTTTGCCACGGCATTGTCGTGTAAATCTACACCACCCATATATTTGTTATATTGGGCAATCATGTTCGGTTGTGGTAAAGAGACATCTTTTTTCCTTACGATTGTATCTTTTCACAGACTGAATGGGCTCTACAGACTCACAATTGCTTGCAACTGTAACTACGGAATTGTCATTCCAACGCACAACGCTTATTTCGTTTACATGATCGTACCGGGAATCCATGGTGCCACGAAATTTTTCCCTATACTTTTATTAGTTTCTAATGGACATTTCAGCATCCTATTCTCACGAATAGTTCCAGTAGCAAAATATCCTTCATTCTTCAGATAAACCAACAATTTATAACTTGTAAAAATTATCAAAGTATACTTTATGGGCTGATCTATTTTCTACAACTTTCAGTAGATTGATAACAACTTCTTCACCTAAACCAAAAATTGTTTTTTTGCATCTGTTATCTGTTTTTCCGCTATATGGAATGAACTGATACAAATATCCGTCACTTGAAGTGAGACACCAGATTTTAAACCCAAATCTTACAGGTTTTCCTTTTAAAAACATTTTTGCCGAATGACGACCAAAGTAAGGCACCATCTGTTCATCAATTGACAAATGATGTCTGAAAATACCAAACTTCAAAAGTTTCTGTTCAATAGATCCACTAGAGGCCGTACTTTCGCAAATTTGTCGTTTTTATCTAGCTGATTATTATCGGCAAGATGAAGATTTTGTTTTATTTCTAGAAATCTGTTCCTAGACATGGTATTTTTTACAAACGGAACACCTTTATCTTCATCGGATGACCAGTAGAGTTTTACTTGTGAAAGGGTATGATATCCACTCAAAATTAATATTCCCAAAAAAATTTCCAGGTCAGCTTGTTCTAAGCCAAATTGAGGACGATTGTGATCCCTTGAATATTTCATCGACATTGAAATAATAAACTGCATAATATTTTGATCAAACATTTCCATAAAAAGTCAAATACAGATTTTCCATGTAGATCCGTAGTAATTTTGTTTATGTCTTCTAGCTCATTTGACACAGCATCTCTATCGTAGTCGACTGAAGTTCTACACCAAGTAACGTCTTCTAGTTTCGGTATTTTATAAGGTAAAGGTAAAATGTCTTCATCATTATTATCTTCCACTACAACTTCAGAGTCTAATTGAATTTCAAATGTTCCCGCCAAATCTGCAGGCAAATTTTCTTGGTCGCCTACAATATCTTCATCGATATTTTCTTCATCCGTTAGATCATCGACGTCAGGTGGTATGTAACAAATGTCCACTTCTTTATTGAGACTAATATTTTCTACAATTTCTTCAAGTTCTTTTAGTGTCAAAGGCCTTGTATAATAATAATAATTGTCTTTATTGTTGCTCTAAAACCATAAATGATTATCGAAAATAAGCACAGTTGATTTACTTACCATTTTAAAATTTTGATAATATTTGAAGGATTTGTTTACTCTAAAGAACTAGATATCAACACTAAAACGCACCGTTTACAATACACTACGACTAAATGACAAGTTCAAACAGGAATATGAATATGAATCATGCTTTCTGCCACTGCAGTTTCATTGTTTATCCCAATGTTGCGTTTTCGCAACGTTGCAATTAAAAGCCCTCTGAAGTCAACTAGTAAAAAAATGGACTAACTTTTTATAGCATACTGTAATTTGAAGTATCTTTAAAAAAATACTAACACAGCATAAAGAAAAAAATAACCATTGGTTAAAAATATATACATATTTACCTCAACCTTTTAAGCGAATATTGAACACTTTTATTTATTTTTTTCTCAAAATTAAAACCCCGTCTAAATTCAAAAAATATAAATTTGTTACCTCAACTATCCTTTTATCTGATAATATAAAAGTCGTGACCAAAAATAGATTTTTCGGTATAAAAAAATCCTATTTTCAATGTTGCGTTAACGCAACCATGGGCTTAAATGGGTTAAGTTCTGGACTTGATAATACTTAAAGCGTTGATTGAAATTTCAATCAACGTTTAAAGTTACAGGGTGTCCCATTTAAAAAAAAATGACTTTACCGACATTGAAAATGCGAATGTTTGCCACCGAATGTTGAATACCCTGTATAAAAGTAGACAGCAAAAATTACGAAAATGTAAACTTAGGGCTCTTTTGCAACATTTTGCCGAATATTAGTATCAAATTTTTAAAAAGTAAAGAAATATATGCTATTCCAAAACTGGTTCCGCAGTCAAAATCAAAAATCTTAAAAACGGTTAGATGTAGGTATAGGATATTATACTACATAAAATCCGTTTAGAGTGTCACACCGAATCTAAAATGAAATAATAAATAGGATGTTCCATTTAAAATAAGCAAGTGGCCGAAAGTATTTTAGAAAAAAAGTACACCTGAAAACCAAATTACCCCCAAATATTTACCTTAAAACTTAAACTTTTAATAAACGGGTTCGGTTAATAACCCTGTATATACCCCAATTGACTGAAGTAGTTGCAAAAGCTGATTGGCTGCTCGTTTTCTATTTATTTAACTAACCTTAAAATCTGTTACGTCGACGTCTACACTTCAAATAAAAAAGTAAACTTGATAATTAATGTTCATTGTTGACATTACATTGGCTCAGGCTCATATAGGAATTGATAAGAGCGGCAATTTGTAAAAAAATGTATGGAATTCTCCTGATCTGCCTCACTAGCAAACGTACTCCAAGATGTTTACCATACAATATTCGCTCCATTCTAAAACTGCTATACATATTTTTGTAGCCGTTGACGCCTAGCCTTAATATCGTTTGCTACATAATTTATTTGTTGGAACACCATCCCGCATAATTGCAGATAAAAATAACGAATGATATTGTAAAGACGATGGATATTTCAAAAGTTACAATCTTGATTTTGCTGGATTACAGCAAAGCCTTTGACGTTATTAATCAAGAACTGCTTCTTGCCAAACTACGCTAGTATAGAATCTCTAAGTCTGTCGTAAATTGGTTTCAAAGTTGTCTTACCTACAAGACGCAAACTGTAAATATTAATGGCCAATTATCAAGAGAGGCATTTGTGTCGCAGGATTTACCTCAAGGGAGTATACTTGGACCACTTTTGTTCACCATTTTCACAGCAGATCTGCCTCTAATTATATCAGAAGACTGCAGTCTGCATTTATACGCGGATGACACATAAATCTACAACTCGTGCTTCCCCATTGAAATTAAAAGTGCAGTTAACATTCTCAATACAAACCTTCAAAAGATTTACCAGTGGTATTCAGAAATTGGTTTCATCATTAACCCATCCAAGTCAGTAGCTATGTGTATAGGTTCTAGGTGCTTCATGTGATCGTGTGCGTCAACTAATATTATGTTTTACAATTCGGTGATTAATTTCTCCCATAGTGCAAGAAATTTGGGTGTTCTGTTTGACGAAAATCTGTCCTTTGAGTCTCATGTTACAAAGTTATTAAAAAATGCTCATATTAAACTTAAGTTAATTTATAAATTAAGCAAATATTACCTTCTCAAATTAAATGGGACTTGTCTAGGAGTATAATTCTAAGTAATTTTTACTACTATTGTACTGTATACTATAGTTTTCTAACAACCAATCTAACAAACAAGATACAAAAGATGCAAAACCGTTACTTGCGTTTTTCCTTTGATGTAAATTACATTGAACATGTTGCACCCTATTACAAAACAAACAATATTCTAAAAATGAATGAAAATTACTACATTTTTATACAATAACTGTATAAAATGTGGTCAAAAACAGGAAGTCTGTGTATTTGTATAATGAACTACAGCAAAGGTGTAATTTACCGGTTTAAGAATAAATATAACTAAGAAAAATGCCAACAGTTAACTGTAACAACTTGTGTGTGTTTAAGTGCAAAGCGATATCTAAGCGATAGCTTTAATGCTTGAAACACACGTTGTCGATAAAGCCAAGTATAACTTGTACAGAAGCACACACGCAACGAAAGAACACCTGATGCTGCAGCATATCGCTCTTATTGTGAGCTCATCAGAGGTGTATACTTAAGTGCGGTATACGACTGTACAAGACTGCGGTTGGTCTTTTAAGCTCTTGTGGAGCAATGAACATAAGTAAAATGTGTGTCTTGCGACATCTCGTGTAAACATTGACACGTGTGAATAGTATAAACTAAGAAAAATGCCAACAGTTAACTGTAACGGCATGTGTGTGTTAAAGTGCAACGCGCTATCTAAGCGATAGCTTTAATGTTTGAAACACAAGTCGTCGATAAAGCCAAGTATAACTTGTACAGAAGCACACACGCAACGAAAGAACACCTGATGCAGCATTTCGCTCTTATTGTGAGCTCATCAGAGGTGTATATTTAAGTGCGATATACGACTGTACAAGACGGCGGTTGGTCTTTTAAGCTCTCGTGGAGCAATGAACATAAGTAAAATGTGTGTCTTGCGACATCTCGTGTAAACATTGACACGTGTGAATAATACAAGTTATTCTTGGCTTTATCGACAACGTGTGTTTCAAGCATTAAAGCTATCACTTAGATAGCGCCTTGCACTTTAACACACACATGTCGTTACAGTTAACTGTTGGCATTTTTCTTAGTTTATACTATTCACACGTGTCAATGTTTACACGAGATGTCGCAAGACACACATTTTACTTAATAAATATAACATTCCTTCACACAACACATCAATTTACGAAAATATATTTGCTTACATGGCACCAACTCTCCTTAACAAATTTGATCATATCTTAAACTCTATAGATACAAACAAAGAAACTATTAAACGTAGGATCAAAAATATGTTTTTAGCAGAATATAGCTAATAGTGTAAAATTTCGACTAGTATTAGAATTATTTACTTTTTTTTTGTTATTGTTTATTGTATTATTGTACTTTTCTTTTTCACATAAGAATATGTTATTTTGTTTAATGTTTTGTAAGGTAGAGTGGAAGACCAACTTTAGAGTTGAACTTCTACCATTTGTGGTTGCCCTATACAATAAAGGTTTTTTGATTTGATTTGATAATGGAGTTTTATTCATTATCCTGATCTGGCAGCGTGAAGTATAGGATGACATTTTATTACTCCATGTTCATCAGGCAAATAGACAAGAGGAACGTTTATGCGATTTATCACAAAAATTTTCAGTGAGTTCAAGTCGATGTATCAAATCTTGAGATAAAATAATACAAACCCTCGTTTACCCGAAATAGCAAGAATTATAAACCAAGCTTCAACAGATAAAGTTACCCTACCACCATCTCCACTTCAACGTAAAAAATTGCATGAATTTATATACAAACGCCTACTCGAGAATCCAAAAAGATAGTAGTTTCATATAAATAAACCCAAATATAAATGGCTGGCTGGGTCGGTTATGTTGAAGACTCTACAGCTTGTAGTTTTTCGGAACTATAAACTTGGTTAATGCAATCTGATTTGCATTTTAAATTTCATACTCGAAAATAGATAAATAAATAAATAATTACTTTATTGTCACAATGAAGGGAAACATTAAATTAATAGTTAAATGCAATTCAAAGTCAATTGTAACAAAAGGAGGTAGTTCAGGAAGACCCATTGGGACTGTCTGTTCTACCACTACCCCCAATAAATAAAAAAAAACAACGTTTCCTGGCATCTCAGCAAAACGTTAATAATTGTACCTATTAAAAAAAATTTACAAATCGACACCTAATCAATGAGTAAACTAATGCCATTGACCTTCATTACGATACAAAAGTACGAAAAGAGAATACCTACTATACATATTGTTAGAATAAAAACTGACCGTCTAAGATTAGTTTGATTACCTTAAATTTGAATTGTTTAATTGCTAAATTTTTAAGGTGTACAGGAATATAATTATATAAGTAACAGTACTACAGTATGATAATAATTTTTTAAACATGGTGAGAGATAGTCAACATATCTTTTCTACGTATATTTATATTATGTACACTCATGAAATTTAAAACTTGGACACCACAATTTCTGTAAACAAAAGTTTGCACATTGTGAAGCGGGCTTAAGGGTATCATTTACAATTCTAACAGCAGGTAGTCTCAGCAGGGGTTATCTTATAGAAGGACTGTAGAATGAATCATTACACTAAGCACGTTTTAGAAAATAGGTAATTTACGTTGCTTACTTAATTTTTTCTTTAAAGAATATATTTGAAGGTATCGCTAATTAAACACCATAGCTCGATTAATTATCGAATCAAAATTTTGTTTAGGAAATGTTTACAAAATAAAATTAGAAATAATTTTGATTTAAAAAACGTCTACAAGCAATAACTTTTAAATTAAATCAAAAACTAAACATGGTTATTTGGGTTGACTGATTATTACTTATTTTTAAATAAATCTAACCTACTAATTATTGTAAGTTATTAAAAAAAATCATTAAACTCTCTATTCATAATATTTAGTCCTTACAAAATGTATATTTTATGACGTTTCATTTTTTCTGTAGTTAATATAAAAGTGAAAATAAAAACTAAGGCAATTCTTATTGTCAACGTATATATTTAGTTTTTTGACAAGAATTTATTACATAATTATAATTAAGATACCAAGTTATAGTTTAAAATTAAATGAAAACGTTTTTTTTTAAATAAAGGTATTACTATATAAATAAATATAAGAAATCAATAATGGGTGTGACCTCCATTATTATTGATACATTCTTGGAGGCGTCTGCTCATTGACGCTATCAAGGTATCAATATAATTAATATTAATCGTTTCCCATGCGGTATCAATGGCTGCAATTAGTGCATTACGGTTTACTGGTATAAAATTTGGCCCTTGTTGTCTTCGGATAACAGCAAGTATTCGAGCCCAAACATTTTCGATAATGTTAAAATCTGGGCTTTTGCTGGCCAGGGTAACAGCTCCAAGTTATTTGCTTGTATCCAGTTGCGCACAACCTGCGAAGTATAGGGTCATCATATCCCGATAGTTAATTATCGAATGTTCCAAGAAAATATGTGTAAATAGTAAATGGAATCTACTAACGTAACGTTAAGTCGTTAATTATAGTTACATAACTCTCCTTTCATAAGATATAGTTCATATTAATATGCTTATTGTAAAGCTTCGTACACACCTGAACAACAAACCGAGGAACAAACAGAACAGATTCGCAAGTCCTGATTGTTCCACAAACGGTTTGCCTCGTTCCCCACAACTTGTCGGTTTTTCTCCGACATCAAAGAAAATGCGCGCGAATGCGTTTGCAGGTTTGGACGAATCTAAACAAAACGGCGAACAAACTTATGCGGGAGAATTAAATTATTTATTTTTGTCCTCCCTTTTGTGGGTTTGTTGTGTTTTAGGTAATATTATGGAGTTGACAGAAGAAAAATGTTTTAAATTAATCAGTGTTTAAGAATGCAAGAAAAAAATGATGTCCCTATTAGCATCATTTGGGCGGAAATTTCAAAATAAAAAAAAAGCGAAGTAAATTATAATTTTTACTCTTCTTTGTGCGTAAAAATTTGGTTGGCACTATCTTCTTGTTTTCCGCAATTTTCTCTTCTCAATAATAAATATATACGAACTGAAAACTACTGAAAATAATTATGGGAACAGCACAAACGTTCCGTTTGTTGTTCGGATTGTGGAAATCATAAAAGATCGTTTGGTTGTTATGTTTGTTGCTCGGTTTGTCGTTCAGGTGTGTACGAAGCTTTACAACTTAAGCAACAATTTTTTGGCGAATAAAGATTAGTTTGTGATGTAATATTAGAAACACAAATTTATATCATATCAAATTTATGACAACTTAAAACCAAGAACGTTATGTTATTGCTAAGAAATTATTAAGGAAAAAGCGCAATTGCAGTGTAAATGGTTATAATTAGATATTTTCAAAAGTATATAAGTCCTCTATTGTAATCTTAATACTTAAAAGAAAATCATGTCCATTAGCATTATAAGTAAATGGCTTTTACTTTATGAATAAGTTTCAATAACAATAGAATATCCTTGCTTGTTTAATTTACATCCTTTGAGTCATATTGCTCTAAGGGTTGTTACATTGGTCATTAGAAGTATGTAATAAATAAACAATTACCTACTGTTTGAGAAGGGGTAGTGTGAACCAATAAATAAAGTAAGAAATGTAAATTCCATTTTAGTTTAAAATTTCAAGTGTTGTGAAAATGCCACCTCATCTCGGTGCTGATTTGAAAGCGCGGATTGTTTCGGAATGAAACGTCATAAAATATACATTTTGTAAGGACTAAATATTATGAATAGAGAGTTTAATGATTTTTTTTAATAACTTACAATAATTAGTAGGTTAGATTTATTTAAAAATAAGTAATAATCAGTCAACCCAAATAACCATGTTTAGTTTTTTGATTTAATTTAAAAGTTATTGCTTGTAGACGTTTTTTAAATCAAAATTATTTCTAATTTTATTTTGTAAACATTTCCTAAACAAAATTTTGATTCGATAATTAATCGAGTTATGGTGTTTAATTAGCGATACCTTCAAATATATTCTTTGAAGAAAAAAATTAAGTAAGCAACGTAAATTACCTATTTTCTAAAACGTGCTTAGTGTAATGATTCATTCTACAGTCCTTCTATAAGATAATCCCTGCTGAGACTACCTGCTGTTAGAATTGTAAATGATACCCTTAAGCCCGCTTCACAATGTGCAAACTTTTGTTTACAGAAATTGTGGTGTCCAAGTTTTAAATTTCATGTTCTGTTCTATAAGTTACTTTATTTACAAGATATGGAGGAACACCCAGCGTCATAACACGGTGATAAAAACAAGCTCCATGTAGTCCCCTACGCTGAACCATATTTAGCCAACCAGTTGCTATAATCAAGTCTTTGTCTCCTTCGTACAGGCGCGCGCGCGGGGCCAAGTGTCTTCTATGGGGTCCGGTCCTGCTTGCAATTTTTTAAAAAATTTGAGAAAATTCTACATAAAAAATACAACAAAAAAATAATTCTGTAACATTCCTAAAATAATAAAATGAGCATTCGAAGTACTTTGTATGGAAACGCTGAGAATAAGTCACATTGTATTTACTGATTTATCAATTATTATAAGTACTGGGCTCCCAACCTATGTGACCCCGACGTGTTTTAGTAAAGATTATTATTCAAAACTTCAAGTTCTCATTGATAAGATACTAAAGAACAAATACGAAAAATATAAAAATAATGTGACCGTAGTTAACGAGACTTGGTAGTACTGGAAAAAGTACTTAAGAGAATAGTAGCCACTATAAAGTTCTTGCTACACAAGATATAGCATTTAGAGGTTCAAATGAAAATATGGATAGTCAAAACAAAGGAAACTATTTAAGCTGTTTAGCATATCTTCCAAACTTTGATCAATATTTGTTTGAATATTTCAAGCGCTTCGCCGATTAAGGCAAATATTCTGTGAGTTACTTGTCGCATCAAATATGTGACGAATTTATTCAAATTATGAAAAACCAATTAATGAAAACTTTTATAGAAGAAGTGAAAACAGCAAAACCTACACCAACATAAGTACACGACACTACATAAGTCACCAAGACCACCTTACATTTATTCTTAGATATGTACACAAAGTAAAAGTAATTGAGAGGTTTTTTGGGTTCATAATAATTAAACAACACACTTCGGAAAATTTAAGTGAAATAGTACTCGAGAAGATTAATTAACTAGGGCTAAATATAGAGAATTGTCGAGGTCAGGCATACGATAATGCTTCGAACATGTCAGGTCAGTATAATGGAGTCCAAACAAGAATACGAAAACTAAACTGAAAGAAGGCGGCCCAAATTTTATATGCGCCCGATGCCCGAAAAGCTTTAGAACTGGTTTCTAGTATGATTAACAACTTTTATATACGAATTTTCTAGTACTATATTTAAATATAAATTATGTTTTTTAGCGTTAGCATTTAGTTGTTGTAAATCATAGATAATTAAATCTATATTTTCAATGATATTTTTTAAATTAAACGATTTATAAATTTGTGTGTCGTCAGCATGTGCGTGATATTTACAATGTTTGATAGTATTGTACAAAGCAGACACATACAGTGTGCCCAAGATAAGGATGCACATCATGGGGATCTTGGAAACAGTGAGGGATCGGTTAAATTTGGAAAAAGTTGCCCGCTCGAGGGGTCAACATGTTGCTGTTGAGAAACTCGCTGAGTTTGGCTTACTTCCAGAGATATTCAAAAAAACCGAAATTGGGCAATTTCGTTTTCATTATATTCTGAAGTTATCAGAAAAGTTACCAAAAACTGAATGCATTTTGTCAATGCCACTGTTTTTGCTCTACAACCAGTTCTCTACAAGAAACTATTATTAACTTTATTTTTTCTTATGACACTCAAAAAAAGTACACTCCGTATAAGAAAGCATTTTTCATTACGAATTCAACGATGACGTACACATTGGTTATTCGTGATTTTATTGAGAAAAAATAACGTTTTAGTAAATTTCTAACCTTTTTGGTGTAGTGTGCGCTGAATGAAACCATGGCAACGAAAAAAAGTTTAACCGACTCTGTATCTCTCACGGTTTCCGAGATCCTCATGCTGTTCATCCTTCTCTTGGACACATTGTATATAATATACAGTATAGGTCCAAGCGTAGAGCCCTGTGGCACTCCCGATAAAACATCACCGGGCAATGAATAGCAATCCCCAACTTACACTCTATGTCGACGCTCAGTGAGGTAACAACGAAACAGTTTAACCGCTCTATTTCCAAGGCCAATGTGGTGAAGAACAGGTAACAATAAAGAATGATTTATTGTATCAAATGCCTTAAAAAAGTCAACCAAACAAGAGCCGTCATTCATCCCGCATCCATAGCTCGAATAATATAATCTAATAGCGCCGAGGAACAATCATGCATATATCGAAATCCAGATTGTTTTTCGGGCAAGATCAAAAATTTGTTTAAGTGCGATTTTAGTTGATTACATAAAAGTTTTTTAAAAATCTTTAACAGCACAGGTAGAATACTAATCGGCCGTAAATGTTTTTATATTTAGGTATTGGAATGACAATTGATTATTTCCAGCACGAAGGGTAGACTCCTTCTTTAATAGAAAAATTGAAAATGTATTGCACAAAATATAATATTAGTGGACAGAAAAACTTTAACATTTTAATGCTTATACCATCAATGCCAATTGAATTTGAAGAAATTGAAAATAATGTTTTACTTATGTCATCCACACTGACTTCTCTGAATTGAAAAATTTTATTGATATATTCTTTAACATTATTTAAATAATTATTCAGAGTCTCTTTATCTGGATTTGTAGTTTTGGACCGATAAAAAGTAATTGTTAATTAAGTCTGGATCACATATACTTTTAGTTATTTCAACGTTCTTACTGTTTTTAATAATAGAACACCGACGTAGTCCCGACCAAAGACTTCTTTTATTATTATCTTGAGCTAAGAAAGTTTAATATGCGTTTTTTCTCGATTTACGGCATACGAGGTAAAATTTCGTAACTCCTTATAATAAAGCCAGTCAGACATTGCATTTGTTCTCTTATGTTTGGAAAAGGCTCTGTCTCGTAAATGTATTAACACTCGAATATTATCGGTTAACCATGCTGGTTTTTTATTATTGAAAATTTTTGACTGAGTTGGGGAATGGTAATCAAACAGATTAAGTATGTTATTGTTAAAAAATACAATTTTAGAATCGATGTTAGGAATATCAAAACATACTCCTAAGGAATGTTTCTTAGATCAAAATTAAAAGAATTTGTATCAATCCTATTGAAATTTCTAAATTTAACCTGCCTAGATATTTTAGGATTATATTAGCCCACAGTGTGCTAATAGTACTTTACTTCTAAGATATGATATTTACCCCATTCAATAGAGTAAATAATTTTTTACAAAAATAATAGTAGGATATCGCCTGCGCCATGCAATTATAAATAGTATAAAGTACCTTATATTCATGTTTTATACCGAAAATTATATTGTTAATTAACATTTAATAGCAAAAAAACATGTTTTTTCACAATATTTTTTTCCCGAGTGAAAAGTAATAAACCATTGTTAATGGTGTAAAAAGAAAAATTGTCGAGGATAAAAATACGAATAAAATGAACACTAATTCGACTCGATCAGGTAATAAATTTCCGAGAAAAATTGGAAAAAGTGAAATCTGTTTGAAATATTAGCTTTATCGCTTCACAAAATGCATCTTAAAAAGTTCAAATTTTGCCTACACATATCTACAATCCATTGGCAAAAGACTAGTCTTCTTTCGGTATCACCAGGTAATAATGTTTGTACCGGTCGGTATTTAAAGGGTATAAATTTATACTTTTTCAAAATTCTCCAAATGGTACATAATTTTATACCACTGTCTTTTGCCAAATCTCTGGTTGAATTATTTTTGTACGCTTCGAAATATGCCAGCACATTTACTTCTAGTTCTTCATTTATAATAAATTGTTTTTGAGTTCTAGTTTTTACAAAAATTCTTTCATTACTTCTAAATTTTCTGTACAATTTTAGAAAATATCTTCTGTCTGGTTGATTACGTTTAAGATACAGTTGGCCATATCGTTCTAATGCTTGGAGACTATTTTTTCTCGCCACAAGGTATGTTTCTAACATGTCGCATTTTTCTGAATGAGTGAATGGTATTTTGAAATCTTAATAACTTAACTAACTGAAATGACGTTTCCGGAAAAATAAGGAATTCGTTTAAGCAATAAAAATTTTAATTCACATTCACATAAGTTAATTTATTAATTTGCTTTTTTGACATAAGGTTAACTTGACGCACTTGACTTAAAATGACACATAGAATGAAGTTTTAATATTAGACATACATAGCCTACTAGTCTAAAATAAAAAAATCTATCAGAGACATACCTCGTGTCAAGAAAAAATAGTCTCCAAACAGTGAAACAATATCGCCAAATGTATCTTAAACGTAATCAGCTATACATAACATATTTTTTAAAATTGTTCAGAAAATTTAGAAGTAATATAAGAATTTTTGTGAAAACTAGAACTTAAAAACAATTTAGTATAAATGAAGAAGTAGAAGTAAATATGTTGGCATATTTTGAAATTTTAAGGTGCATTTTGAAGAGCATTGAAACTAATTTGAAGCTAAAAAAGTAAAATTGAATCTTATTTCGCAGCCATTCACGGCCAACTAGTCTAAAAGAAAAATATGCTGATAATTCACTTATTTTCAATTTTAGGCGAATATGGCATATGATCTTTTTTGTTCTGTGTGTGATTTGCGATTGTTACACTAAGAAATGTACAGGGTGTTTCATTAAAAAAAAACATTTTTCTCATTTTCTCTTAAACGCTACATTCAATTGTTTTTTTTGATTTCATCATCATAACCAGCGGAAAAAAAGCTACTAGTTTGCTAATTTAACTGATTTTGTGTCTCCACGAATAACAAAGTTACCAATGGTGGGCACTTAATTTGGAACAGCCTGTATAAATTGCTTCTGAACATACACTGTTGCAAGATCTTTTGTGGAGAGACAGTCCCAATCTACCGATCCAGTGCATCCAGTTACAAACAGTGACTTATGGACTTAAAAGTTCCCCATTTCTAGCAACGAGTGGCATTGTAGAAATGGCTCATACAGAAGGTGATAAATTTCCCTTGGCAAAAAGGGCATTGCTACACTGAAAAAATCTGCCTTATTAAACTAGTCGATTAAAAATGTATTTAATAATATTTGATAAATAAGTGTCTACAGTAAACATTCAATATTTTGAGGGTTGATAGAACTATTCATTAAAAAATTTTATTATAACGTTAAACAATACTATAACAAGGAATTAGTAATTCTGGAAGTACGGTTAATTTAAACGTGTTTATTTCCCATATTTACAGATGAATATCAATAGTGGATTTCTAAATGAAAACATTTATTAAACTGAATAATAATGCCAAATCTCTCGTGTATACAAATGGTTTACTGCTGGCTTAAATTTGATATGGCGTACGTGTTTTTTTCCTAAATAATTCACTAGTCAGATGCGCATACCGCGACACTATTACATCATCGCATCAGCAAATAGTGAAGTTATATTTCAGTTTTGTTCAGTGAAAGTGTGTGAAAGTGTCCAGGTATATTATTGTTCGGTAATAGCATTGATTATACGACGGAATCAGATTGACAAACCCCGTATAAAAATTGGAAACACCTTAACCACATTCGGCTACCAGGTGGCGATACTGAAGTATTTGCAGTACTGCATTCAAACGCTCAAATTCGTTAAAAGGTTATTGTCATCGCTAAATTTTGTAGTACACTATTCAATTGCTTGATGTCGCTGATTCAAATTGTTAGCGCTGAAAAATGCAAACGGTATATAATGTTCGCGTTGAGTAAACAATGACGCAATCCAAACTTTCTCACAAGTTGTTATTGTAGCAGTTGCATTCCGTTACGATAAGAACTGAAAATGTATTTTATTTATAATTAGGGCATTCTTTTGTTAAACGGTTCGCCAAAATTTGTAGTATAGCGGCAACTTGGAAGTTTTGAAGATACAACGTTTATTATTTGCAAAGTTGTAAAATGACAAAAACAACTTCTTTTCCAACTCAGCCTGTTAAGAATTTCTTGTTGCTCCTTTAAAAATATGGTGCCGACAATTGCACTGAATCTCTCAATAAACTAATTTGTACCATCTGAAATGTATAGAAGTTATTAAAAATGCAATAAAGATGCCGGAGAAAAAAAGATAAAATAACTTATTTATATTGTTTCTAGTCCACGTTGAGTCGGTTTGTCGTATTGAACCTATGGGAAGAAACCGGCAATTGCAATGGTTTTAGGCAAAAATTAGAAGATACCTACCTACTCTATTTCAGCTACCCTTTTCATTACGCATTTAAGAAATTAGTTGTATTTCCGAATTCGAGACCGATTGTGTGTTTGCACCTTAATATTTCATAATCTCTGATTGTAATTTATAAACGATCTAGTTTTAGTTAGATATTAATTAATTTTATGTGTGTGTGTTATTTGTGTGTTTTGAACGTGATTAATATATTGTGTAATAAAACCTTAATTTTTACATAATGCCTGGAAATAAGTGCGCATTTATTAAATGTAATAAGAGAAAGAGCGATTTTCCAAACTTAAAAATGTATAGATTTCCCACAGAAGATCCAAGTAGGATGGAAAAGTGGGTAATAAATTCAGAAAATCTAGTTTTATTTAACCTTGACAAGGAAAAACTGAGAACTCGTTACGTTTGCGAACTTCATTTTGATGCCGGATCATTTATCAATCATACGAAACATCATCTCATTCAATCAGCGGTCTCTTCAAAATATAATCATGTTTCATCCGATTTATTCTTACCAAGTACTTCAACCACGGAAGCAACTACATCACCTCCTCTTGTGGTCGACATTCCAAAACGTACATATAGTAAAAAGAAAATGGATCCTGAGATTTCTCAAGATGAAGATGAAATTCAGTGTGATACAACAGAAACAGATTTGACACGTTTGAGAGAATTAACAGATATGCCATCATCACGTAAACGACAATAAAAAAAAATGTCGCTTCTAGAAAAAAAAACTAATAAGGGATTTAAAATTATGTAAAAAGAAAAATTAATCTAAAGAAATCACAAATATCCAAACTAAAGAAAAGAATTTTTCTTATTAAAGAAAGGACTAAATTGGACAATATAATAAAAAGTATGAGTTTCCATCAAAATACTAAAAATTATTGCAAACATGCAATTTAGAACCAAGACAACAGTATGGAATAACAGCGAAAAGAACTTGGCATTAATGATGTTTTACAAATCTCCAACAACCTATAAATTCTTAAGAAATGAGTTAAAAATAATTTTACCATCGCCTACAACAGTCCGAAGTTGGATAGGTTCTTCCTATTACAAAACAGGGTTCGACAAAAAACATCTATATCAAATAAAGAAAAAGTTTTTTCTTAAATCAAACTTGGAAAAATCCTGTGCCGTGTGTTTTGATGAAATGTCAATAATGCAATTTTTAGAATATTCAAAAAGCATGGACGTCATCGAAGGTTTTGAAGATTTAGGCCAATTGGGGCGAAAAATAAAAGTGCTAAACTTGCATTAGTTTTTATGGTAAGAGGGATTTACAATTCAAATGGAAATGGAAATTACCCTTATCATACTTTTTATCTAATTCTGGTGTGAAATACAAAGACTTGGCAGTTCTTATTCAAGAAGCACTAAAAACTTAATTAACGTAGGTTTACTCCCTAAAATAATAATTTGTGACCAAGGGACAAGTAATCAGAGTGCACTAAAGTTATTAAATGTTACCGTCGAGAAACCTCACTTTAACGTGTTAAACAGGAAAATATATGCAATCTTTGACGTTCCTCATCTCTTTAAAAGCTTCCGTAATAATCTTTTAGTAGGCGATTATCAGTTCGATGACAAAAATATGTTTTGATGACATCAAAAAAACTTACCAGATCGATAAAAAACATAAACTGCAAAATGTTAATGAAAATAACAGATGCACACATTTATCCGAACTCTTTTCAAAAATGAGTGTTAAACTTGCTGTTCAAGTAATGTCCCATTCTGTAGCTGCTGCGATTAAAACTTGCATAAAAACAAAGGAATTGATCAGCAATACCGCAGAAAATACAGCTGAATTTATAAACTTAATGAACAATTTATTTGATGTTTTAAATAGTAGACAATTATATACCCGGAATCCTTACAATTGCGCCCTTTCTGAAGAAAATAAATTAGCTATATCTGTACTGGAAAATGCAAAAACCTAATACCTAAATTGAAAAAATAAAAAGATATAGTAGTAATATGAATGCGACTACAAAATTACTACCCCACCGTGTTTTAATGGTTTATTACAAACAATAAATGGTGTTGAGCAATTATTTGTAGATGAACGAACGAACTTAGATATAAAATATATAATAACGTGCAGGTTGAATCAGGATGTGATAGAAAATTTATTTTCTGTATACCGACAAAAAGGAGGATACAATCGGAATCCTACATCACGATTATTTAGAACGATCTTCCGTTCATACTCAATACATTCCCTAATGAAACCACCAAAGTCTTCTAATTGTGAAGCTGATGATGGTACTTATGTAAAGCTTGACATGGATCCGGACATGAAAACTGTCATTGAAAGTGGAGATAAACCGCATCAAGGCGAAAAAGATGATGAAGATGAGACCATTATGTCATCATCAACATCAAGTGTTTCCAGCTTGAACTCGGTTCCGAGTACCAATACTATAAATGTGACAAGTGAAGATTGTTCTGTAGCATATTTTGCGGGCTACTTAGCTCGTACGTGTATAACAAAATTTAATTGTACATCATGTAAAAATTGTTTAATCACTAATTCTAAGTTAAACAACCAAAAGAACTATTGATTTTATACAAAACTTACGATAATGTAACTAAGATAGCAGAAGGGGGCTTTATGCACCAAGTGAAAATTATTTACATGTAGTTACTTTGTGTTTAAAGAAATTCCAAAAATGTTTTGATAATATTTACCATGAGACCAAATTAAAGTTCAAACTTATGCGTAAAATTCAAAAGAATATTATTATTATAAATTGGTTAGCACAAGATGAAATTTGTAAAGAACATAAATTATTTATACTAAACAAACTTTTAGTTACAAAAATATTTAAATGTTCAAAATTAATTTGTAATAAAATTATTACATTGTAGGAAGGATAGGCTGGCCGAATAAAACTTAAACTCTAAATCTTAATAAACTCTAGTTTTAAAAAAGCCTCTCCATACACTGCCATTTTTAGATACATCCTGTCTCCCCACCGTACTTCCTTTTCATCGCTACCAACATGAATAGTGGCGGGCTATTTGAAAAGCATGTTCTAACATTACTACAACACGGTCAACCTGACAATTTGATCGACCACGATCAATACACAACGGAATAATACTTAAACTAGGCTTACTTCACTGACACTTATCTTAACATAAGTATGACAATATATTTATCGTACAAAACATTAACATAATCATGGAGTAGTATACATTCAAATTTGAAACAATAAACACATACAAAATGATTGTTGTTCCATTTTGACTAACGGTAATAAATTCTTTCCTAATCCTTAGTCTCAAATCTTTGTGAATGAAATCCTTACGCTAGTGAAAACTTAATTTATTAACAAAACTAAATTTGATTTTGTTTATTCTCCTCCCATAAACGCATGTGAGAAGATTCAATTACCCTTCGTATGGTCTTTGAGTTAATTGATGTCCATCGATATCTTTTATCACATAGCGGTCATTTCTAAAATCTTGAAACTACATACGGACCTTTGAATTCCGGAATTGTCTTTTGTTAACTTCTGGCGTTACATCTACATTTGTAATTACCACAAAATCGTTAACATTATATTGTTTAGGTTTTGCGTTTCTTATCTAAACTGTTCTAAATTATATTTTTGAACTTTTTCTATATTCTTTAAAGCGTCGCTTCCTAATTGAATTTAAATCCCGGTCGGTTTCCTCATTATCTAACAAAATTCTTACATTATCTGACATGGCACCTAATTGATTAACTCCAAACAATAATTTTGACGGCACTATTTCCCGTACTTCTATTAATTGTATTATTTATTGCAAATTCTACATCGACTAAAGTTTCTGGCCATTTTCTAGACTCAATTGTAAGTTTGGAAATCATTGGAGTAATTCGCGAGAAAACGTTCGATTTGTCCGTTTGCTCGAGGCATACCAGAAGAAATTTTGTGTTTCAATTTATAAATCTAACAAAATGATTCAAAAACTTTGAGGTAAATGCGGCACCCGGTCAGAAACTATACGCTTGCACTTACTATACATAGTAAAATAAATCTTTAAATGTTTGATTATTTCAGTCGCGTTTGTTGTTTTACATGCAAAAGTTTAATAAACTTTGTAAATCCATCTGCTATACTTAATATATACTTGTATCCAGTAGAACTCTTTTCAAAAGGACCTAAATGATCAATATGGATTATATTAAAAGGTAAATCGCCTTTTGGAATTGGGTAAAGCTGACCCTCTTTTTACCATTATTTGGGAAAAACTACACATTTTAAACAATTGGATATGTAATTATCTACTTTAGATTTCATATTTGGAAACCAATAATTTCTACGTATCACTCGATGCATTTTGCTGCACCTATGTGAGCTAAATCGTCATGACTACTACGAATCACATTCACTTCCATGGACTTGGGTACGTAAAACAATAAACTTAAAGAATTATCTGTATTATTACGATGTTTACGATACAGAAGACCATTGTTTAATTCGAAAAACTTCGATTCACTTTTGCAACTCCTTTTAATTCGACAATATCAGAGTCTTTTCTTGTTTAATTATTAAGTTTCTCTCAAAAGTATTATCTGTAAAATTAACACAGTGGTTATTCTAGACAAAGCATCAGCATGTCGCATTCTGTCACTCGGTTTGTGCTCAACGGTATAACAAAAATTTTCTAAATAAAGGGACCACCTCAAAATTCTTGGATTTATCTCTTTCTTTTAAAGCCATGTTTAAACTGTTACAGTCTGTATAAATCTTAAAATCTAAGCCATGTAAGTAAATTCTAAATCTTTTAAAGCGTAATAAATTCCTAACATTTCCAACTCAAAGCTGTGATATTTGCTTTCACTTGGTGTAGCACGTTCGAAAAATAAAATACTGGATGAAATTGCCTATCATTTTGCTTTTGCAAGAGCACTGCACCAAAAGCAATTGAACTACTGTCACAGTGAAGCTGTGTTTCTGCACTTGGGTTGTAAATCGCGATTACTGGTTCGGAAGTTAACAAACATTTAATTTTATTGAAACTGTCCAAACATCTATCATTAAAGTTATAAGGAACATTTGCTTAATTAATTCATATAATGGTCTACATATCAGTGAAAATTCCTTGACAAATTTTCGAAAATAGGAGGCTAAACCTATAAAACTATGAAGCTCTTTCACATTCCTCGGTATTGGATAATTTTTTATAGAAGCAATGTAACTCTTATTTGGTTTGACTTTATTTTCAGTGATTTCATATCCTAAATAGTTTATCGTGGTTTGCAAAAATTCACACTTGTCTAACCTTAACTGCAATTTATTTTCGACTAAAATCTTAAATACCTCTTTCAAAATATTTATATTCTCTTGGATCGTTTCCGTCGCTATTAAAATATCGTCAATAAAAATAAGAATTTTATCTTGACTTAATAAATCTTTAAACACTAAGTTAATGTAACGCATAAACGTAGAAGGACTATTTTTCAAACCATAAGGAACCCTCAAATACTCCAAATTGACCATGCGGAGTCACAAATGAAGTAAATTTAGTACATTCATTACTAATTTCTATGTGCTCGAAGGCAGATTTGAGATCTAAAGAACTAAAAAAGGTCTTACCACGTAGACGATCGATCTGGTCATCAATAAGCGGTAACGGATAATTATCTCTCAATGTCATGCTATTTAATGTACGATAGTCAACACACATCCGTATCTCGTTATTCTTTTCCTTACAAGAACAATCGGAGACGCATATTCTGATTGCGATGGTACAATAACGTTCCTATTCAGTAAGTCTTCTAAAATTTGTTTGACCTGATTACTTTCACTAAAAGACAATCTCCTTGGTCTAAAAAGAAAGGTTTATGTGACTTATTATCTAAGTTAATAGACATATTAAATTTTGTTCTAGGTATTAATGGTCGAGCTGGTTTAACATAACATTCATAAAAATATCGTTTAACATTTTCTTAGACTTTTCACAAACAATTGGGTTAACATTTAAAGCATCAAGCTCGGCACTATTAACAAAATGAATATTAAAGATATCAGGTACATCAAAACCTTCGGAAATTACATTTGAAATTTGTGCTTGATCTGCTTCAAATTTCACCTCAATATCTGGCAAAGACATGAAGTCACGACCCAATAAACAATCATGTGGTATAGCATCATCACTCACTACATAAAAGCTAAGGAACCCTTATAAGCATCAGTAACTATTTTCAGCTGTAAAACTCCCTGTACATTCAAAGGAATTTTGTTCACACCAAAAATTTTCTCTCAGAGTGAATGATTTTGCTAATCCCATTCAATTTAACAGCAATCGATGCTTAACCATTGATATTGGTGAACCACTATCTAAAATACTAGATAAAACTATCTCACGCTCATCATTACCCAACATAATCGGAACAGTAAATGCAGATTTTAATTCTGGTTCAAGAACAAGTGCTGTAGTGGTTGAATCTGGAGCAGCACTAGGAGATGAGGATCTACGATGTCTAGGCTGAGACTTGGGGCAATCATTCTTTCCATGGCCTGCAGCACCACAAGTGAAACAAGTTCTCGGTGGCCTCGAAGCACTCCGACTAAAAACGTTGTCGTTGCTGGGGCAGATCCGAATTTTGTGTCTGCGGTTGCGAACAATGTGAAGCATAATGTCCCATTTCGTTACATCTGAAGCATTTAACATTCGCAAATCGATCACTACCAACACTGAGACGAACACCACCACTAAAACTTGGTAATGAGTCTTTGTGAAACGCAGGATAACTAATATCTTTAAAAACAGAAAACATGTGTTGCAACGATGAAAATTCCTTTATTTTAGCTTGATTACGTAAATGAATATTTTGAATGCCTTCTATTAGATAATGTATTATATCTTTTTCTGGTAAATCTAATTTGTTACCCAACAATACCTTATCTTGATAATACTTCATGAATTTTTCTGATTTTTCCCACTTCCGTAACTCAAATCGTTTCATAATTTGGATGCGATCTTCACTAAATGAAAACTGTTGAACCATTAAATTCTTAAGGCATGAATAATCTAATGAAACATAATCTGCTTTTGAATAAAACCAATCTAAGGCATAATCTTTAAGCTTCTGTGTTAAAACCAACAAGCAAAACTTATCTTCCAGTTCTACAAATTCGATGGCGTCAAACGAGAGAAAAATCTGCTGCATCGGTCTGGCCATTGTAATTCGGTAACAAACTTGCAATCTCATTAACCGTTACTCTATCGGCTTTTCTAACTGCCTGACGGTACAATCCACTAAATCTTGAACTGTAGCGACTCCTATTACACCTGACGAATTATCTTGTTCCATACTCATATTAAAAAATTTCAAGGTTAATATGACAATGGATGTTATAAAAATCAACGAATTCCACAAACACGTGGTCACAAAGTGTCTAGCAAAGGTATACACTTTACTTAAATCTACTTTCCTGCTAACCCCACACCTGATTTTGTAGGAAGGATAGGCTGGCCGAATAAAACTTAAAACTCTTAAATCTTAATAAACTCTAGTTTTAAAAACCTCCTATGCACTGCCATTTTTAGATACATCCTGTCTCCCCACCGTACTTCCTTTTCATCGCTGCCAACAGAATAGTGGCGGGCTATTGAAAAGCATGTTCTAACATTACTACAACATTAAATAAACCCAATCCCAAATTAAGAATTTTACAGCACAAATAAATTTAATTAAGGTGAACCTATACGAATGTGGTGATTATTGTAAAGTAGTTAAATCCATAGTAGGTATACATTATTTACTAATAAAAAACACATTTTTTTTTAAATTTTGAACATTATTGTTTTATTCCTTATTACTTACTAACTACCTAAATAATATATCAATAATTTTGTTCGGTCAAAATTTAACGTGTTTTGATGCTTCTTTGATGAATTACTACTGTTTTAATCAATGGTTTTAATTAATAGGTACAAAACGGTATTCTGCCATTCTCCAGTGACATAATAATTGACAGTATAATTGAGAATTTGTATCAAAATCTGTGGCAACTTGGTATTTTTTGTAGACAAAATTTTTGAGAATCCACTAGCTTTGTTTATATACCTAGTTCAATTATATAATCAAAGTTACGACTTATCTGGAGTAACGGAATTTGGCAATTCTGCTATGCGACACATTAATAATTATTGGAAAAAACAAGTCAAGTGTATTTTTTAATCGTGAGACCGTTCCAAACACCCGACCTATTTTTTAATATTTAAGTATTAAGCATTACTATTTTTGCAATATAAATTATCTGGAATATTTTATACAATTGATTTGCTTTGAATGGTGGTTTTAATGTCTGTCCTTGTATTAGAAGAAGGACCGACGCTACGTTTATTGTTTTGACTGCATTTAAACATCATTGAAATTTAAAACCGCAAGACTTTGCTTAACATAACAAACAATGACATAATTAGCTTCGCAGACTCAGTTCTATCATATCAGAGTCTCGATAATCGGACTGGTGCGTAACTTTGCTTATCAAATTCTAACAAGATAATTTTGTACTAGCAGCGCCATCCATTGTAATTTTTTTAATTATAAACTGCATTTCCAAAGCTGCCATAAGCTCTGCCAATCTGACTCCGTCGTATAATCAATGGTAATAGTAATAGAGGGTATTGTGCCCTGTGTTTTAAAATGTCATCTCCAGCTTACCTATATTTTCTAGAAAAACTCAATTTACTCGAATAGATTGCGAGTCTATGAAAATCAAACTCATTACAGTGCACAATCTTGCTATTCGTTACGTATTTTTTATTATTATTAGCTTTTTTACTTAAGCCGAAGGAATAGATGATAACAGCTTCCCATTGTTAGATGAAAATACTATACAATTTTTAATTCCAAAACTAGGACCACGACTAATTTTTTGTAAGTTCTTTAAGAAGAAACATTCCAACTGCATCAGGAGGTATAAAAAATATGTAGTTTTAATTATTTATGTATGACTTATTATTTGTTTCAATGAAGAACCCACTGCAAACGTCGTCGCCAGCGTCATCGTACAGTAATTCCAGTGATTTGACAAATCTCTCATTTGGTAATATAATATTAAAAATAAAAAATATATATCTTATTTTTAAAAGACCCATACGTATTATAACTAATTTCTTATTTGTACTTTACATATTTTTTAAATTTGATTATAACTTATGTTTTTGTTTTGTTTATGAGTTGTATGATCTTTAGTTACTCATATTTTATATGTACGCTTTTATACCAAATACTTAATAGGAGTAATATGTTCTACTTTGCTGTATTATGTACCTTTTCTTAACAATCCATTCATTTATCTTAGATCCACAATAAAACAACACCAATTAAGTAAATCATCTATCATTATTAAGAGTATGATTAAACAATGATATTATTATTTCAGGAACAAAACTCTTGAAGAAGCAATTAAATTAAAGACAGAGTTAATTGAACTTTTAAAATTAGGATCATTTGAACTACATAAGTGGTGTAGCAATATAACACTTTAATTCTAAAAGGTATTCCTTTGCGGAATCAAAAGTTTAACGAAATAGATATCGCGAAAAATAATTCAATTACTAAAACTTTAGGTTTACTTTATAATAAGAGTAGCGATGCGTTCAAATTTTCACTACCTCATTTCAATAGCAATGACATGGTTATAAAAAGACAAGTTCTCAGTTTCACATGCAAGGTTTACGATCCATTAGATCTAATAGAACCGGTTTTAGTTGCTGCAAAAATAATAATGCAGAAATTATGGCGTGAAAAGTTAAATTGGGATGATCTTCTTCCTGACAACTTAAAAAGTCATGGCTAGAATTCGTTCATTGCTTAAGTAAGGTACCCGAGTTAAATATTTCGAGAGAACTTTATTTTGTTGATGCGCAAAAATTTGAGCCAATAGGTTTTTGTGATGCATTGATTATTGCATATGGTGCAGCCCTTTGTTAAATTTAGTTCAAAAATGAGTACGTGCGCCATCTAGCGATATATAAAAATAATATATGTACCTAGACTAAAAAACACGTGTGTGGTTCGTTCCTTTTTTTGTGTGTGTGTGTATACTCCTGTGTGCCGCGTGCTTTGCTAAAAATAATTTATTCTAACAGGTTATGGGCCCAGGCAGTGGCCAGTAGTACATCGTTAAATAATTCGTTAAGAGCAAAAGAAGGATTGAAGTTTTTTTTGGTTTGTTTTTATAGTGCAATAAAAACAAAAATGGCTTCCAGTTATTTGGTTAATGTGCCGAAGCTAAAAAGGGCGCGAAAACTACGATGAGTGGGCGTTCGCAGCTGAAAATTTTTTGGTTTTAGAGGGCTTGTCGACATCTATTGAAGTGAACCAAAAATAAGGCAGGAGAAAGAAGGAAATAAGGCAGCAAGAAGATAAAAAGATTAAAGCGAAATTGATCTTGACAATCGACCCGTCGTTATTTTTGCATATTAAGGACGCCAAAACTACGAAATCTTTGTGGGACAAATTAAAATCCATGTTTGATGATTCTGGATTTACGCGACGAATTAGTTTGCTACTTACTTTAATATCTACGCGGTTAGACAACTACGATTCGATGACATCGTACGTAAATCAGATTGTGAGATAAGATAACGCATTTAGTGCCGTGTTTATTAATGGTGATTACGACAAAGAAGATTGGTACGTAGACTCGGGCGCTAGCAGGCACTTAGTTGTTGACGAAGGTCTTCTTGTTAATTCCTCTTTAGAAGTTGAAACACCAAGTATAATGATTGCAAATAAAACTCGAATACCTGTAGTAAGTACCGGAGATCTAAATATTAAAACAATTGTTGGTAAGCAAGTTCATAATGTTACTGTTCGAAACGCACTTTGTGTACCAGAATTATCAACAAACTTGATTTCAGTTGCTCAATTAATCAAGAATGGAAACAATGTTTTGTTTGATGCTGATTGTTGTAGAATTTTTAACAGGAACAATAAGCAGATTGCCAATACAAATCTTATAAATGGTGTATACAAATTAAATACTGCAAGTGATCAGTGTTTGTTGTCGTTATCAAATAATACAACTGAGCTATGGCATCGAAGATTAGGACACATAAACAATAATGATTTAGAAAAGATGAAATCGGGTGCAGTAACAGGATTGATATGTTGTGATGACAACGTTATAAGCAAGTGTAATTGTGCAGTTTGCAGTAAAGGAAAACATACTCGTTTACCTTTCAAGCACATATGCACTAGAACAGAGAAACCGCTCGACATAATTCATGGAGATGTGTGTGGTCCGATGGAGGCAAAGTCCATAGGAGGTTCGAAGTATTTTTGGTTTTAGTTGATGATTATACTCGTATGTCCTTCGTGTATTTTCTGAAATTAAAGAAGAAGTTTTTGAATGTTTTCAAGCAGTTCAAAGCTATTGTTGAAAATCAAAAAATGTAAAAATAAAAGTTTTCAGATCAGACAATGGTGGAGAATTTGTAGGAATCGTGTTTAAGGATTTTTTAATTAAAAATGGAATCGTACATCAACGAACCAATACATATACACCAGAGCAAAATGGAATGGTCGAAATGTTAAACCGGTCATTAGTTGAAAAGGCAGAAGTGTATGTTATTTGATGCTAACCTTGAAAAGAAATTTTAGGCTGAAGCTGTAAACACTGCTGTTTATATAAAAAATAGATGTACAGTGAATGGTTTGGGTAAAAAGACACTTTATGAATTGTGGACAGGTAAAGTACCTGACGTTAGTCACTTTAGAATTTTTTTGGTAGTCATACGATGGTTCACATTCCTAAAGAGAAACGCTTAAAATGGGACAAGAAGTCAGTAAAGAAAATACTAGTGGGTTACAGTGAAACTGTGAAAGGTTATAGAGTTTATGATCCAGTTAATGGCTTAGCAACAACCAGTCGTGATGTAATTTTCGAAAGCAGCAAAGAACCTCTTCCATCTTTGCTGCTTTTTCAAGTAATAATGAAGAAGCGACACTTCCAGTGGGGGATAAACAGTTGCACGGTGAAACAAGTCAGAAGGAGCCAGGGGTGTTCGTTAATGACTCTGATGGGGTTTCGGTTTCTGAAACGGAATCAGAAAGTGAGTTTATTCCAAATACAGAAGTTGGTGCTGTAGAAGTTGGTAGAATAATTTCACAAAAGGGGAAAAAACCCAAATTATTTCCAGACTATTATACCTACATGTGTGGTGGTATAAATAATCTAGAAAATGATCCCGTAACTGTCAAAGAAACAGTCTCGCAACCTGAGAAAGAACAATGGAAAGAAGCAATGGTGCAGGAAATGCAGTCCTTTAAAGAGAACAATGCATGGCAGCTTGCAGACGTTCCAGATTCTGGTAGTGTAGTGGACTCCAAATGGGTTTTCAAACGTAAATTTGATAGTGAAGGCAAGGTGAGGTCGTTGATTGAAATATTGGTAAAGATAGTCAACCTTACGGGATTATGCGACCCCGAAATTTGTTCTAAACATCAGAGGTCGGTAGTATCGCTTTGTGCTAAGAAAATACGTCAATTGTATTGTAGAATTTACAGAACAGTATTGCCGATAAATGTGAAATAGAAAACTGTAATTTTGCTGATAGTTTATGCTAAGGCACGACATTGTTGCCAATGCATCATGCCGTTGATTGAAATATTGGTGCATTGAGTCAATGTTGACAAACAAACAAAAACATGCGTTCTACAATATACAAGAATTTATTGATTTTTGTCGACGTACTAATTAAATGTGTGTCCTTTGTTATATATTTTTTTTTCTATTGTCTGTTAATTGTTCAATGTAATAATATTTATTTGTATCTTTCTTACGTAAGGTTATAACAATGGTTATACCATCATGACAAACACATATATGTACAAAGATTGTATACATACACATGTGAATAAAGTTTATTATTATGAAAAAAACCTGCAGATTTAAAAGTATTAATTTCGTAAAGAAATCGTTGAAAAACGTTCTCCCAAAAAAAACAATTTCTTTAAATACTTTTGAAAATTCCATACTCATATATTTATTACATTAACATCGTTTATCCGTTGAAAATGTTTTAAAATCTATTAGGCTTACGCAAGTAAATTTCTAAATTTTGGTCATTGAAATTAAAATTTTTTAACATAGAAACGCTATCCCTTTTTATGTTGGAACGAATGTTGAATTTTCTTATATTACAATCTAACGTACTCAACTGTTTGCATCTAAACAATATTATAACAAGCCTACTCATTTACTAAAGGTGTTGCTAAAAGTATGCAATTGTAGAATTTCTGACTAAGCCGATAAGGAATGTGACTCATAAACGATAATCCGGAAGACTCCTCGTAATACATTTGTTTATTACTATTATTTTTAGATCAGTTGGAATTGTAATTTTTGAAACAATGTTTATAATTAATGAGCTATTTTTACTTTAATTAAACTATTTTAATTCGAAACCATGATATTTTGATACAGTTTCAAAGTAAAATCCTAACTTTTATCTCTACTAACAGATAACAAAGTGTCACTTTTCGTAAATTATTTTTTCCCTCGGAAACACCAAATTTCCCTCAATAATTTTCTAATTCTATTGTAATATGATTTTTCAATATTAAATCGTCATTTATTTCGTCACAGAAAAGAATAGTGTATTATACACGTATTATCCGCACCGCGTCGGGAGACAACACACCTCAAGCTAAAATCTAGTACTTTTATTTTTAGAAGTAATAGGAATAGGTTTTATTACCAAGTGAATTTAAATTTGAAGGTCTAGTGGAACCCACTTTCCCTAAAAACACGGTAACTTGTTGCCTTTTGAATTGAAAAATTTGAAAACCAATTTTTATTTAAAATCCTTTTCAACTGAACACGTAAAAACAAGTAGATACAAAAACCAATAATTTTGCGTTTCTGAACTCTAGTGGTATTTCTCCCAGTATGTTCTACTTTATTCCTAACGAAGTTATTAAATGACAAACAAATGTCAACATTATTATTTGCAAGTTAAAAAATAAAGTGCAAGCATAATTTGTAAAATAATTGTTTCTTATTTATCTAACACCGACCAAACCAAACTGTTTTAACAAATAACGCTTCGCATGTATTTTAGTAAATTATTAAAAAAACATTGTCATTAAAATCCAAGATATGTATCATCAATGGTATTATTCATAAATGAAAAATTCGTCACTTTTAATTACTAGTTAATACGTTTACTAAATATTTGAAAACGTTGCAACATTGTATTGACAAAAGTAAATTTTACGGATTGTATGTTGCGCCATTTTACAACGGTGGAATAAATTGAACTATTCTATTTCAAGAATCGTACACATTATAACTTAGCGCTTCAGTACAGGTGAAAAAGTAAACAAAAACGCAACCCAACATGCATATGTGAATTGCATCCGTGATACAAGCAAATACAAGCGGTTGACTATCTTTACCAATATTTCAATCAACGGTGAGGTATAGGGCTAGGATAGTTGCAAGAGGGTTTACTCAACGTTACGGCATTGACTTTGATGAAACCTTCTCACCTGTTGTCAGGCATTCAACTTTTAGACGCTTTATCTGTTAAACTAGATCTTGATGTAATTCATTTGGATGTAGCCACAGCTTTCTTAAATGGTAATCTAGATGGAAATGTCTTTATGAAACAACCCGAGGGTTTCTTAATTAAAGGGCAAGAGAATAACGTTCTAAAATTAAATGAAGCAATATACGGACTTAAGCAATCAGCTAGAATTTGGTATAAGCGAGTTGAAATCGTGTTGTGTGATTTAGACTATAAAAAATCAAAACATGAATCTTGCATATTTATAAAACGAAGGAACGACTTAGTTACAATTATTGCTTTGTATGTCGATGATTTTTTCATATTTTCAAATGATAAATGTGAAAGTAATTCTTTAAAACAGGCTTTAAGTTCACAATTCAAAATTAAAGATTTGGGACAGGCTAAGCAATGTTTGGGATTAAGAATAAACATTGATCGTGAAAATGGTTTTGCAACATTAGATCAAGAACAATACATTGATGAAGTACTAAAGAAATTTAGTATGATCGAATGTAAAGCTGTGACTACTCCAATGGAAATAGGCATAAAATTTGTTAAAGATGAAAATTCAAATACGCAGTTTCTATATCAGCAACTAATAGGTAGTTTAATGTATATATGTGTAATGACTAGACCGGATATATCATTTTGTTTTAGTTATTTAAATCAATTTGATAATTTCTTTAACGAAACGCATTGGAATGCTACAAAGCGTATTCTTAGGTATCTCAAAGGTACTAAAAAGTATTGTTTAGTAGTGTATAAAAAAGATGGTACAGATTTGGAAGGTTTTGTTGATGCCTATTGGGGCAGTGATTCTGTAGATCGAAAATCATATACAGGTTTTTGTTTCAAATTCTCTGGATCTGTAGTATCTTGGGAAAGCACTAAACAGAAGTCAGTGGCTTTGTCAAGCACTGAATCAGAATATATTGCTATAAGTGAAGCCGCAAAGGAGGCTATTTATCTTAGAAATGTTTTGAATGAAATTTTGGGAGAAGTTTTTTGTGTTGATTTGTTTAATGACAATCAGGGTGCGCAAAAGTTGGCTATTAATCCTATCTTTCATAAGAGATCAAAGCATGTACACGTGAGGTATCATTTTATTAGAGATGTAGTAGCTAACAGGGAAATTAATTTAAAATATTTGCAAACAGCGGACATGCTTGCAGACATTTTTACAAAGTCATTAGATCCTAAAAAACATTGTAAGTTTGTAAAAAACATAGGTCTTAAAGATAACCCTTTTTTGAACTAGTGGGGGTGTTAAATTTAGTTCAAAAATGAGTATGTGCGCCATCTAGCGATATATAAAAATAATAAATGTACCTAGACTAAAAAACACGTGTGTCGTTCGTTTCTTTGTGTGTGTGTGTGTGTGTGTGTGTGTGTGTGTGTGTGTGTGTGTGTACTCCTGTGTGACGCGTGCTTTGCTAGAAATAATTTATTCTAACACCCTTTACGAGGATATATTGAAAAATTCTTAGCCTACTATAGAACCAAACAAAATTTTAATGTCAAAATATTTTATTACTCAACATATTCTTTTCTTAATTGGATACATTTATTACAGCGAACCTGCAACGTCTCTAGACCTTTAAAAATTCCTCAATTCGACGGTCTGTCATGAACTGCATCGATATTTTCGGGGACTGACACAGAAACTGGCCTTCCCGATCGGTCATCATCTTCAATGGAAAATTTACCTCTTTTGAAGCTTGCATTCCAATTTTTGACGGTCGCATACGAAGGACATTGATCACCAAGGGTATTAAGCATATCTTCGTAAATCTGCTTACCTCTTAACCCTTTTAAATACAGGTACTTGATGATGGCTCGATACTCCAATTTTTCGATTTTTTTGAGTTTAATGATTTTTTAATAACTTACAATAATTAGTTAGTTAGATTTATTTAAAAATAAGTAATAATCAGTTAACCCAAATAACCATGTTTAGTTTTTTGATTTAATTTAAAAGTTATTACTTGTAGACGTTTTTTTAAATCAAAATTATTTCTAATTTTATTTTGTAAACATTTCCTAAACAAAATTTTGATTCGATAATTAATCGAGCTATGGTGTTTAATTAGCGATACCTTCAAATGTATTCTTTAAAGAAAAAATTAAGTAAGCAACGTAAATTACCTATTTTCTAAAACGTGCTTAGTGTAATGATTCATTCTACAGTCCTTCTATAAGATAACCCTGCTGAGACTACCTGCTGTTAGAATTGTAAATGATACCCTTAAGCCCGCTTCACAATGTGCAAACTTTTTTGTTTACAGAAATTGTGGTGTCCAAGTTTTAAATTTCATGAATGTACATAGAATTACATTCTCAGACCGAGTTCATATGAATTTACTGTATTCCAAAGCAAGAATTGCTTTAATCAATTCAATCTAACAGTTCCTAAGTAGAACTGAATAGCGCATTATTACCTGCAATATTCACAAACAAAATTTATCAACTTTTAAAATCACAAATTGATAAAAGTCTTTCTATATAGCGATTCCAACTTAGTACTTGCATGGATAAAAACTGAATCAATAAACTTAAAACTATACGTCGGCAACAGAATATTAAAAATTTAAGGTTTCTGGTTGTATATAAATACTTTGGTTTCATGGTCCACGCCATTTCAGGCAACCACATTTTTGTCACAATGCAAAATTTGAAATTAATTTTTCTGTACCGTTACCTGAGCAAAAATTCATTTACGGTATCTACGCAGCCACATCGATTCACATTGTTTGAAAATTCTTCTAGTATAACAAGATTACAGCGGGTTGTAGCCTTGTGTTTGCGATTTATATTTAATCTAAAAAAAAACTAAGTAATCTTACTATACCCGAATTAGATAATACACTAAAAGTCATTATAAAATTTGAACAAGGCAACAATTTCAAAGCAGAAATTAAATGTTTAAAGATGGAAACAAATATAATGACAAAATTAAAACACCTTTCTCCGTTCATTGATGAACAAGATATTTTAGGTGTAGGAGACAGAATACAAAGAGCGGATATTCAATTTGATCAAAAGCATCCAATAATTTTGCCAAAAAACAATCATATTACAAATTTGATAATTATGAAAGAAATATTCAAATTTATTACATGCTGGTCAAAAATTGATCCTAAGCAGTTTAAGTTCTCGATTTTGAATCATAAACGGAATCAGAGAAATAAAAAAAATTATGCACCTGCTTCAAATTAAAGGCAAAGTGTTTGGAACAATTGATGGGATCTTTGCCACAAACACAGATAACTTTTGGTTAGACTATTTTTAGTCGTAGGGATTGATTTTTGCAGTCCATTCCTCATTAAGCAATCGCCCATCAAAAAATCAATTATTACTAAATCATACATTGTGTTGTTCGTGTGTTTTGCAATAAAAGCAAAACACATGGAATTAGTCTCTGACGGAAAACTTTCTAGCTAGTTTTAAGAGATTTATATTCAGACGAGGTAAGTTAACGCAGGTTTATTATGACAATCCCTCTACATTTAAAGGTGCCAACGATGGACTATGCGAACTTTATAATAAATTAAACAATTCCGGTAGTTTTATTGACAAATTTAGTACGGATCAAAAAATAGAATTTAAATTTATTCCTAGCCATTCACCATTTGGGGACTTATAGAAAGCAAGGGTAAAGAGCACGAAATATCACATAAAACGTGTAATGGGCAATGCCCAATTTACTTACGGAGAATTTAATACCTACGTTAATTATTCAGGTTGAGGGAATATTGAATTCCAGGCCTAAGTATGTCGCAGGATCTAACATACCTGTCACTCGATCATTTCTTGATAGGTGCATCTTTAACTAGTTACCCTAAGATTACGTTACAAACATTGGAGAAAATCGATTAAGGGTATGGAAATTAGTTACACAAAAGAAACAACATTGTTGGCAGCGAGATTATTTAGCATTGCTGAACAACCGACGAAAATGGTATCGCAACCTACCCAATATAAAAGAAAACATGTTAGTCATACTAAAAGAAGACAACCTTCCTTTTCCAAAAATGACCAATGGGCAGAATTGCGAGCGGTTCATGTTTGTACACAAACTGGAGAGTACTCCAGATTAATAACCAAAATTGCTGCCCTACCCATATACGAATAATGTAGTAGTTTAGAATTAGCGTTAAGAACCTTTAAAGACAACCGATAATATTGTTAAGTAGGAAATGTTAATTTAGTTGTGATTGCTGTTATAGAAAATTATTATTTAGATATAAGGTTTTCGGATGAAAATCTGAGGCCCGAGTATGTTGGAAACACTTCCAACATATTTAAATAGCTTTGGGCGTTGCTTATTATAGGGATACCAATTTCAACAAATGTATACTTAATCTTTTCTGTGTTAGAATAAGGGTTTGTGCGGTTTTTTCGCCATTCGTTGTGTTAAACCAAAAGAGAGTGGTTGTTGTTGTAAATCTGTATATGTTATGTTAAAATAAAAAAAATATATAAAAAGTAATCATGCTTTAATCATTTAAAACAAAGTTATAATATTGCTCTGTCGTTTATCGGCATCAATCAAAAATTAATTATTGGTGTACAGTCCACAAACTTATTTCAGTAGAAAGAAAATTATTCTACTGTAAAAATTTTCTTAAATAAATGCCAGGAAAACCAAACGATACAATAATGTGTAATGCAGATACGTAACTTTTATATTAAGAATCGCAATAACACATAACTAATAATTAAATTAACTTTCATTGCTACACATTATTAATGAAGAATCAGATAATTCTCTAAATGTCCAATTGATTTTTCATGAAGTCACTTATCTGAGAAAGTAAATTTTGAAGATTCCTTTACAACCTTTAGTTTCAAATTATCCAATTAATTAACAATATATTTTCAAAACCAATTCCTACTTAAGTAGTAATTCTTTTTCCTTCTATAAACATTAAATCGAATTCTCGAGTTATAAAAAATAAAATAAAATTCAGCACAATAAAATCTATTTTTAAAAAAGTACAAAATATTCTAGTTACGTGTGTCTCAATACACCCATGAGAAATACATTATATGTTGGTTATTGTAACTATAATTTAAAGAACATTAACATTAACATGTGTGTAATACTTTACACTTTGGTATTTTTTAAACACTTTAAAAATTATATATCGTCCGTCTTAAATTATTAATACATCTTAAAATTTATGGTTCTTCAATCGCTCTTGTATTTGCGTCTTCATCGTCAGGTCCCAGCATCTCCTAAACATAATTTTGATAGTTAATAAATTCAGATATCGAAATAAAAAGTTAACGTACTTGCAAAACTGCTACCAAATGTTTGGACTCATCTAACATTTCTTTTCAAATACGATTTTCTTCCTCCAAAGATTCAATTTGATCTTTAAGTCGTTCATTCTCCTGTAAACTTGTATCAAGTGCATTACCACGCTGCTCTGCCAATAAACGCCAATAATCGACACCTGGTTCGTCTGTTGTTAAGTCATCGCTGGTAACTAGTGTATCGCCTGTCTGAACAGCTTTATTCACAACCTTCTTTTGTTTGACTTCTTGGTTGGTTATGGTTATATCACTGATAATGAATTGATTTAAATTAAAACATAAAAGAAATACAATTAATCTAACACTTACCCCGCCAATTTGATGTCTTTTAGGTGTGAACGGCCGATTAAATTTTCTTTATTGGCTACCTCTTGAAGCACTTTTAACGTACTTCTGGAACTTCGCGCACTTTCCTGTTGTAAAAATACATGTAAATTTAAACAACCATAGTTAAAAGTACTTACTTGTTGTTCTCGTGGTGACACTTTGATGATAACTTTATTTGGGCCAGTGGTCTTCATCGTATAACAGATAAATTTAAAAAAATGTCGCAATTCCGCTCTAACCCACTCCAAGCTTAATTTTTTGTTTACTCAAAATTCACTACTGCCAACCACATACAGTAAATACTATATTACCAACTGCGTACGCGGGTACGATGTTTATACAGGATGCGTTCGTAGATAACTGAACCGTTACATACAAATTCATACATTTATAAGTATTCAGCTAATTGATGATTATTGTAATGGGTTATTGTTAACAGAATGTTATTAAAAATGGCTAATGATATCATTATGGGGATAATTAAAGTTCTTTTTCATTTAATATGCTACTAATTAAATAATTATCGTCCTTCTGAGTTGACGTTTCAAGGATTTTTGTTTATATGTTTTAATTCGAATATTTTTACATAAACAAATTTTACTTTGCTATATATTTAAAAATAAACCTTATCTGTTTGTACAAACAGAATGTGATTTCTCTCATTTCCGACTGCACCAACTAAAAAACGGTGTGTAATATACACATATTAAAAAATAAGACAAAGTTGTAATAGAATTATGAATTCTCACAATGGTTTTTTACAGTATCTAAAATGAATGGTAAATTATCTGACGTAATGTCACAATTGGCACATAGCACGTTAAAATTACTACATATGATGTTAATAGGGCTGCTCATTAAAACTTTTGTTCTTGAAGGGTTGTTTAAAAGAAGAAAGAATTTCGAATATTATATCGCGGTACGTTAATGTTTATTTTCTCAAGTATGTTGTGAGCAGTTAATTTTATTTTGCATTAGGTTGAAAAGAAACTTAATACTCAATAAATTTAGTATTTAAATAAACCATGTTGAAATTAGAGAGAGCCGCAGAGTATTGAAAATCGTGCTTTGGATATGATCCTGAAGAAATATAAACAAGATATTTTAAGAATCTTTTTTGTAATGATTCTAGGCTATTGATATGGGTTTTATAAATAGGTGATCCGTATCGGCAAAACAAACGCATAAAACAACACTTTCACACAGTGAGTGTTTGTAAACTCTTTGCAATTTCTATAAATAAAGCCAAAGGATCTGTTAGCTTTAAACAAGATATGATGGTTTAGGTGATCCATAAATCGTAATTTGCTGTCAAAATTAATCCCAAGGTCTTTAATACTGCACACACGCTTTAAAGTTAGGTTATTTATAGAATAGTTAAATTAAATTAAAGACGCGGATTATGTGTTCTTGTGTAGGTTAGAACGGAACATTTACTTATATTGAAATGTAACCTATTATTGATACACCAAGTGCTGATTATATCTAAATTACGTTGCAGTTGCAAGTAGCTATTAATGTCATTTATCTGGCTAAAAATCTTTAAATCGTCAGCAAACAATAATTTATGACATTTTAAGGCTATTGGAAGATCATTAATGAAGATTAAAAAAAGTAGAGGTCCTAAGTTTGATCCCTGTGGAACTCCTGATAGAAATAAATGAAGTTGATACAGCACTTTTATGCTCAACACGTAACTCTCCATTGTGTAGGTAGGATGTGAATAACCGGAGTAAAGAATCAGAAAATCCAATACTTTCTAGTTTATCTAACAATAAATTAAAATTAATCTGGTCAAAGGCTTTAGATAAACCAAACTTTAGTGCCTTGATACATAAATAACTATTTTACCGACAAAATTGTCCGTCGGTATTTCTAGCCGTTTTTAAAAGTTATCTTTACAATTAATTGTGTTTAATAATGTCGTGTTGTCATTTGATTCGAAGCATTAGAGGTAAAAGGTGCTTTGTTTTAGGGAACTGAATTGAGTTACACTATTAGATCTGAGTATCTCAGTTCACCTGAATAACGCAAATAACTTGCATTCCCGATCTAAAATCCTATCTCAATAAGTGAGCGCTTATGATGTCGACTTAGTGCAATCGAGAAAAAGAGGAGTTAAATGATCTTAATTCTTTTTTTAAGTAAGTTGTTGAACTTATTTAAAACTTACTCACTGTGAAGTGAAACAATTTGAGATTCGTGTATAAATGAACGCAGCTAAATATTTCCTTTGAAAATTATGATTGCAGTTATTTATTTCAAAACATATTTCATGTGTATTAAAATGACATTGAGAAAGAAAATGAATAGTTAACTAATTGAGATTATAGAAAATTTTTGAAAATGTCTTATCAGTGGCAAAAGTTTATATACCTAATCGATTCAGCACTTCCCCGCTGAACAGCTTTCTCTGTGTGAAAAAGCACTTAGACCTAGGTCCACCTTGCTGAAGGGCTAACACTTTTGCAAGGGCATTAACAAAATCTAAAGTTTCAAAATGCACCAAGAGCCAAAAGAAGTTTCCACTGCAAACAATAAAAATGTGATTCCGGCTGCAGCTTTGTTTGCAACATATCCAGATCATTTTGCTGAAATTTTTAGGTGGAGGGTGCTACAGACATCACATTTCAAGTTAGACATTGTCATTTGTTTCTTGGTATGGGCATCATTTTATTTTCTCTTTTCCCATCACTTCTGCAGAGATCAGGAGGTTTTAATCGACTAGGAATGTTTGCTGAGTAGAGAGTACGAACCAAAATTGAAATCCTGTGGATTTATAACAGTTTAGACCATGATACTCATAAGCGTATCAGCATCACATCCACACAAGCAACAACAATCACTACTTAATTTACAATAAAAAGATCAAGTAGAAAAATACTTAACTGTTGACTATGTCTTAATATACAAAGGAATTGTTAAAATGACAGAAGTGTTTTCTTAGATATTTTGATTTCTAATCCAAACTTTAAATCAGCTCTGATTTTTATTTAAATACCCGCTATATAATTTCTTTCACCTGCAAAATTGCGGAACATCCCAAATACTAATATATAATAATATAATAATCACGTGACCACTATCAATTTTACAAAAAAGCTTTTGTTTCAAACTTTGTCGCTTATAGGAGCAATGTGGAGTTCTGCGGTAAACGCTAGTTTATTTTTACTCCACATCTTATCAAATACGATTGGGAGTTATGCGACGGTTTCCAAACCAAAAATTTTAAAATCCCTTTTTTAACTTTTTTTGACGAATTAGACTTAGTACGTTATAATGAAGCAAAATAGCTTTTTATGCACCAAGTGCGTTATTATAATGATTACGCCAGGAGAACCATGAATACAGCTTGAGAGCTTTGGCCCGAGAGATGGATATGGTTCGATGGGCGTAATCATTCAGTAACGCCGTGGGGCATACAAGATTTTATATTTCACTTTGTATTCTTAAAAACAAATCAGAATTGGCATCTTTGGGCGCATCTCTTACCTACGCAAATACCTATAATATCTGGTAGCTATGAAACAAAAACAAATTGTTTATTAATTGTTAAATTTGGCATTGAATTGCAATTATGATTGCCCTACCAAAATGTGTATAAGAAAATGCTAAAAAACCGATGGAAAGTTTGCTGCGCGTTAAATCGACAGCAAAATATGAAAATGAATACTTAATTCTTTGTATGTATTACAAATTGTATTTTATAAAATAAATATGATTATTTAATAGATCATCAGTTAAGATCAAACAATTTTTGAGGGCGTAATGAATTTATTACGCCCTCTTATTGCGCCCCGGTTGTTATGGAAATGTTTATATATCTCGTATCCTAGGAGTTATTATTCAATTATAGTAAAGTGAAATATAAAAAAAATTATGTCCGACGGCTAACCTGCCGTCCGTCCGTATGTAAACAAGAAACCACTGGTTCGTTTGTTATGAAACTTTGTACATGATCATTATTTATAATTCCGCCATTTTGATTAGATTTTGGGTTGGCTATGCAACCCAATCTACACAGATCTTTGAATTTTAAAAATATTTTGAAAAATATTCATTTTACACATTTTTGTTTTAAATAAAAGCTGTTTAAAATTTTGTTTAAATTATTTTATGATTTAATAAGTAATTACTGAGAGATAACTATCACGTGACTATAGTTGTTGTAACAATATCTCCACCAATATCAATTTTACAAAAATAGTTGAGTGAAAAAGTTGTTGAAAATTATATTGTCTATAGCTTTTGTTTGAATCATTTTTCCTAAAACGCAATTTTATTTTTATTGCACCTTTGTCGCTCGTGACGCCTTAAAAAAACATGACTCCATAAAGAGTTTTTTTTTTGACAATATCTCGTTTCTGATGCTTTTTACAATAAAAACAGATTGATTTATTGCCAAACATTACAACACTTGATTTGGTCTGAATTAATTGTTCTTGGCGATATTAACCTTTTTTAACAAACTTGCTCATTTTTGTTAAATTTATCGTGCAAAAAATTAGAAAAACTTTGAATAGAAACAAATAAATATAGGGTGTTAGTAAATAAGTGCTACAAACTTTAGAGAGTTATTTTGCATGAATAATAATGACAGTTTGCTATAAGTATATAAACGTAACCCGTGATTCAAAAAAATTTTCATCAAAGTGGACCATGAAAAAATGCACGTACGTCTAATCTAAATGCATAAAACTGGATGTGTTGAAATTAAATCTGTCAGAATTGAAAAATGTACAAGCTAAGCTAAGATACACCTGTTATATCTTTATAGCTTTGTTGTTCATGGCAAAGTTTGATGAAATATTTTTTGAATCGCGCGTTATGTCCGCAAATGCTACGTTTTCAGAGAAAGGGGTGTTATATAGTTTTTTCTTAAAAACTGGACAATTTATTTATTGCTTTGAAACTCGTCGACATATATGTAAATGACATTTGGTGGGTTTTAAGAAGTATTTATTGCGCATTTTTTGATATAAGAATTTTATGTTTATCATTATCATTGGCGCCCATAATCATTTTTGAATTTCTCGTTCAATTTGTAACAAAAAATCTCTCCAGCCCTTTTTCGCATGTGGCTCCGTTTTTATGCCAAAAATCAGAATATCTTAACGCGTATCTTTCATTTCTTTAATACAGTATCAAGAACTATGTAATACCAAAGCGTATACTTTAGTAATACAATAATATTAAATCAGGACAATAACAGAAAATAACAAATAACGCAACCATCAGCCGAACATAGGTTTTGAAATTTAAGGGTATGCTACAGTTATTGTTTTGTTCTCTATGACAGTTATCATTAAATTTAAAAACAACAAATTAGGGGTGCGCATCAGTCAAACATAAATTATGATCGGAGATCGCTCGTAGATCGCTTCAAAGCACCCAGTCGAAACGGTTATAAGAAAAACTATCATTTCTGTAAATTTTTAGGTTATATTTATATCTCGTTTTAATTAATAAGACATTTCAATGCGCTGTCAGATAGGTGTCAAAGACCTTTAAAAGTGGCTACTGTAGGGCAAACCTACGTGTAATTAAATGGATTTTATTATTGAGTTATAGGATTTTAATATAGTTTATACGTTTAATTTATTTGTAATGTACCGTAATTTTATTTCCAGCATTTGGTTGTGTAGTGAACTGTGAAAAGCCACTAAAAGTACAAAAAATCAACATAAATTACTCACATTCGAATGAAAACAAAGGTTTGTTTGCCCTACAGACGCCATTTTGGCAAAAGCGTTGAAATGCCTTATAGTTCTAGGTCACCTCACGAATTATATTGCTGTACTTTAGATACACTGTAAAAATAATTAAATCAATTCAATTCCATGGCATGTCAATCCAGTTTTTTAATTTACTCAAAATGAAGATTTTTTTTACGGATCTTGTTCATCTTTTAGTACATTAAATCAAACAATAAAGAACTTTATATGAAATATAAAATTGGCGCAAACAAAAACCAAGACCAAGACAAGGGAGAAACGTTCAAGTTGATCTTTTTTATACACTTTGTTTAACGACTTTACAAATTGTAATTTGAGAACTAGAATACCTAATTAAAAAGAAACCTTATTTCGGTAACTTATGAAAAAAGAAAGCAGCTACTACACAATGAAAATTATTTAAGTACCAGTTTTAATACAAACATAAAAATATGGAAGGTGATCAGTACTGTACATGAGTTACTGTAACTCCAAGATCAACAAGCAAAACATGTTGTTCTCGCGAATAACACTTTGGTTTTCGGACCTTGTCATCAAGACTCTCCTGGAGAATAAGAAAAAACACTAATAAAAATAAACATAAAAAGAAGAAATAGTGTTCGCCTTGATTATTATATTAAAAGTTATGTAAATAAATAATTCACTTTTTCAATAACAATTTACAAATTTTTATATTACGTGTTTTTTACATAAAAACTGTAGCCTAATTATTTATAATTGTGTTGATGTTTATTTAATTTTCTTTTACAGAGAAAAATTTAAAATGTCATTATCGTCTGTCTTTTTTTTTGTTTTCACTTTACCCCAATTTGGAATTACTGTTCAATAATATAATTAGTTAAAGAATGTTATTAAAAATTGCTAATGATCTCATTATGGTAATATCCTTGGTAAACTAAAATTCTATTTTATCTAATGAGCTATTAATTAATTAATTATTCTTAGATTAAATTCAGATGGGTCTGCAGGGCTTTTTTATGTATCTTTTATATACACAAAATATTATTTTGCTACATATTTAAAAATTCAACATTTTTTTATGTTACAAATTTGGCAACTTTACTCAGTTGTGAGTAAGAACTGACAACTTTATCTCTCTTGTGAGTGAAATGTGATTTCCGTCACCGAAAATAATGGTAAAGTGTACCTAAAAAATTTACCTATGTAAAATAATAGTATACTATATACAAGGGACTAGAGTGAGTGTTTTTATCACGTAAGGGATAAAATATCATTTTAGTACTAAGGGATATACGCTATTTTTGCACTTCCGGGAAGGTATTTTCAATTACAAATTGAATTTTTTAAAGAGTTTTTTAATAAGACGGTTGGCAAGTTTGTCATGATAATTTGTCGTTAGCTACGGTATCAACAATCATCGGCAGTTTTGTGTGGGTTTTTCATTCAATTTATAACTGATAAAAATGGGATTTTGACTTGAGTTTATATTTGATTGCGTTTGATTTGCATAAAACACAATAAAACCAACAAATAAACTTTCACAATCAGTATTTTATTTATTAGTCTACCAATGGACGGTAAAGAACAAAAAATATTGTTTTTTTATGGCGGACTTTGTTGCAAATTCTTTGCCGGTCACTGTATATGCGTACCAAGAGTCAGGTAACCTGGTACATATTTGTACAATTAGTCATATGAAATGCAAACGTAATGTATAGGAAACAGGCGCATCAAACCATTTTATTGAACAAAATATAAACATTTACAATGTTTTTGTACGAGTCTTTTTTTATTACCTGCACTTGATCTGCATCTTCTTCTGGTATTTTCTTCTACGGGAAGATAAAGGAAAACAGCAGTAAATAATTTCCTTTTCTTTGGTAACGAAACTTTAGTCTTCTTTTATTAGTTTTTCTGCTAGAGGAACAATAAATTGAAACAGAAGGTTATTTTTATTTATAAAGCCCTCTCCATATTACCTAGGAATTGACTAAAGCCATCATGAAGAGTCAGAAAAATACTTTCTTTCATCACTTTCTTGACTTGCGATCTAGATATACTATAAACAAACCATTTGGTCAGCTAAATCAACCTCTCCCATGATTTCTTAATAGAACTGTACCATTTACGGACGGGGAACATCTTTTTTAGGCCCATTTTTTAATTTTAATCACAAAAACTTCTTTTCTGTCTTTCCATTTGACAAACATTAGTTCATCTACGGTACATCTAAACACAGATTGGCCTTTAACCAATTTATATTCAAATTTATGTACATTTAGTCTTCTTTGTTGTTCTATCTTTTGAAGTAGATTGAACGAGGTAAAAAAACGATCAAAACAAAAAGTGATAACTTTTTCTTTAGCAAACAACAAGTTTGCACACTACCCTTTCACTAAGAGTTGCTTCAAAATGTATTTGTTTGCTGGTATAAATGTTGAAATCGTAAAGACATGTAACAATTACTATGTGTTTTTGCATAATTTTTAACAATATATACTAAAACTTTACCTTGAAACAACAAGAAAAAATAACTGTGTAAGGTTCTTTACTATACAGTGGGCCCTAATCTGAGTAGATTGTATGCGTATCTTTGTTTTATTATATAAATAATAAACAATTCCAAACATATCATGTGACATATCATTAAAAGCAGAGAAAAAGGAGAGAGAACTTATTTATGAAAAAATCCAATATAGCATCTATTTAAAGTAAGAAGTTACTATCAATATCTTCAAAACCATTCTTGCGATAATCTTTTTTTTATATAGATTACAGTTTGTCTTCATTAATGAAGAGACTTTTGTACCAACGGTTTTTTAGTAGCTGTCCGAGTAAGTGATATAATAATTGATACTTTTGATAATTGATAATGTTTTTTAAATATAACTGTTAATTATAGGTACGTAGTATTTTAGTTACAACTTTAGTTCCACGAAGGTCAAGTATTTTGTAGAGGATTAACCTTGAATATCAGAGGCTGCTCTGCTTTCTGTAGCTAAAATCTGTGGTTAGCTGATGTAAATTGATACATATTTTTAAGTTGTTCCATTCAGTAGTTGTTCTCACTTATAAAATTCAATTTCAATTCAATTCAATATTTATTTTGTCTTAAAAAAAATTTTTCTATAACAAAAGATTCGGTTTGTCCCTTTACAATCTCAAAAAATAAATAAAAAACAACATAATATTTCATTAAATTATAATTTAACTAATTTCTGTTTCCTTCTTCAACCTTCCATCCCTCTCTTCTCTAAACTTTCAGTATTTTTCTTTTCCTCTCCTCCATCCCTTTCCTCCTCTCCAACACTTCCCTCATCCATTGTTTTCCTTCCCCTTTCTCTCCTAGTAGTAACTTCCATTCCTTTTCCTCATGTCTTGTTTCCCTGCATCCCTCTTTTATATGTATTATATTTTCCCATTCATCCCCACACAACCTGCATACTCTCTCCTCATCACTCATCAATATTTATTTTCATTTTCTTCATTACCCATTCTGAACCTTGCAATCATTCTTATTTCATTCATTCCTTTTCCTTCTGTTATGTACCTTGGTGTCTTGTCTGTCATTATTTTTATGTATTTCCCGTTATATTTTCCTTCCTTTATTTTGCCCTTCTTTCCTGCTTCTGAGTATCTTTATCTCTTGCAATTATTTCCTCTTCCATCTTTCTCCCCCCCTCTCTTAATCTCTTTATCTCTTCTCTCGCGTATCCCACTCTTTCATAGTATTTTCTTCTTTCTTCTTCCCATATTTTACCTTCTGTGCCTCGATCTCTTTCCAAACTTCATAAAGTATTTCATTTTCCTTCCTACTTCCCATTTTTTCTTCATACCTTACTGCAATTCTTCCTGCTTGTATCCTTATTTTTTCTATTTCTAGCTCTTCTTCCACTATATACCCCGGTGTCTCTTTCTCTAGTCCTAACGTCCACCTCAGTATTTCTCCTGTATCTTCTCCAGCTCTTGCCATTCCCTCCAACCCCAAATCTCCGCTCCATACAGTACCACACTTCTTACCAACTTTTCAAACATCCATCTCCTTTTCTCTATATCTTTACCAAATATCCTTTCCCCCTAACCCCCATACTTGTCCTACTATTCTATTTCCTTTCATTTTCATCTCTTTTATATGGTCTCCATCTTTGTTATCATATCTGATGTTGTAACCTAAGTATCTATACTTGTCTACTCTCTCTACCTCCTCCTCCCCCACCACCATTTCACCTCCTTTCGTCTTCCTTTTCTTTTTTAAATTCCATAATTTTTGTTTTCCGACATTTGCTGCTAGTTTTTTTATTTTCTAGGTATTTCTTCATAAATTTAACTACTCCTCGCATCTCTTCTTCATTTCTCGCTATTCCCATATCTTTTTCTTCCCTATTACTATTCCTCCTACTTGATTTTTTCCATTTCCTCCTCAAGATCACTAATGTATATCGAGAATAAGATTGGGCTTAGCGGACATCCCTGTTTTAGTCCTTTTTCCGTCCTAAATTCTCTACCTAGCTTCCTCCCTACCCTCGTTCTACACCTTGTTTCTTCGTATATTTCCTCTATTGCATTTTTTATATCTCTGTTTATTCCTACCTCCTCCATCCTTTTCCATAATACCCCTCTTTCCACATTATCAAATGCCGCTTTAATGTCTAGAAATATTGCGTACATCTTTCCTCCTTTCTTTGCTAACTCTTTATTAATTATGTGCTTTAATATGTATATATTGTCTATCGTTCCTCTTCCTTTCCTAAATCCTGCTTGCCAATCCGGTATTATATTCTTTTCTTCTATTTCTTTTTCCAATTTTTTTCTAACTATTTCCGCATATATCTTATAGCCCGCATTCATTATACTCACTCCTCTATAGTTGTTCGCTTTCTTTCTATCTCCCCCTTGTAAATTGGGCATATTATTGCCTCTCTCCATTTTCTGGAAACCCTTCTCCTTTCCATATTCTCTCGAATACTTCTCTTACTTTTTCTCTCATTCCTTCTCCGATGTACCTCCATTGTTCTCCTTGTATTCCATCCGTCCCTTCTGCTTTTCCTTTTTTACTTTATTTATTGCTCTCTCCATTTCTTCTTTTCCTATTCCACCCTCTTCTTCTTCTTTTTTTTCCTCTTCATTTCTTGCTTTTTTTCACTCTCTCCTACTAACTTCTTGCTGTGTTCTTCCCATTTTCCCCTCTATATTTGCTTCCATCCTTCCTCCTTTTTTCCTCTTTTTTATTAATGAATTCCCATACCTGTCCTTCATTTTTAATTTCTCTAATCTTTATCTCGGTTTGTTTTTTATGTTCTTCTTTATTTTTACATATTCCCTTAAAATTTACTTTTAACCTTTTGTATTCATCTATCTCTATCTTTCCTTTTTCCATTTCCTTCTTCCTTTTCTTAATTCTTTTTCCCCTTCTCGCATTCTCCGTTCCACCAATCTTTTCTTTTCCCTAATTCTTGTTTTCTTAATCTATACTTTATCTTCTCTGTTGCCAATTCCATCCTGGCTGTAATTCTCTCCATCTCTTCCTCCACCTCTTCCATTTCCTCTTTATACCTTTTATACTCTCTTCAGTCCATACTTTCTTTTCTCTCCATACCTTTTCTTGTTCTTGTACCTCTTTCTCTCCTTCTTCCATCATGACTACTTCTAGCGGCTGATGGTCCGATTCTATCTCCTCTCCTATTCTTAGTGTTTCTATGTCCTCCTTACTTTTTTTCGTTTATAATCACATAATCTATTACTGACTGGCCTCTTTCTCCCACATATGTAAATTTCCCTTTTTCTTCTTCTTCCAAATTTCCGTTCATTATTGTCCAACCTCTCTCTTCACATAGTTCTATCAAAATTTTTCCTTGTCCGTTTATTTTCTTATCCATTGATATCCTATTTCTTATCTCTCCATTTACCATTATTCCTCCCTCCTCTCCTATCCTAGCATTCAAATCTCCTCCTATAATCTTGCCTTCATCCCTTTCTTCTATTGCCTTTTCTATAATTGCTTTCGTTGTGTCCATTTTCTTTCCATATATCGTAAAAATATTATACTTTTCCCTTTTTCCATCTTTACTCTGATCTTAATCATCCCCTCTACATTTTCTTCTTCTATTTCCTTTTCTTTTCCTTTTTTTTTTTTTTTTTTTTTTTTTTTTTTTTTTTTTTTTTTTTTTCCCCCTTCCTTCCCATACTGATTCTTTTCCTCCATTCCACGTTTCTACTAAACCTACCATTTTAAAACCCTTTATATAGTTTCAAAAATCTACACCTTTGTTTTTTATCCCCGCAATGTTTCAAAATAAGATATTATTTTTTCTCTTTATTTTTTCCCCCATCCTTTTTCTCCCTTTTTTTCTTTGCATTATTTTTTCTCTTTTATCTTGTATACAATTGTTATTCTTACACATGTCAGAAGACACTTACGAACAACTCGTATTCCTGTAGGGGCTTATTTTACATATTAAGCTGTGTACGTCTTTTAGAGGTAGAGGTGGCAACATTTGGCATACATAACATGACTGCTATCATAGAAGTACGGTAACATTTGATAGGTAAATAATTTGCAGATGGAGGTTCCAGTATCCTGTTCTTTCAGCTCTAATGAATACTTTAACAAGCATAACAATTTCAAAGTATGTAAGCTTTGAAATAGCACCGCGGTTAGCTGTGGCTTATTGGATTTGTACAGAAAACTTGATTTTTAATTCTTCTGCATACTCTTCTTCGTGTGCTAACAAAATCAATAACTGGTCTACATCATTTAAAAATTGTGCAAGTTTTTTTTAAGGTTCGGGATTAAATCCATGATTTCAAAGATAAGTTTCGATAGAGTGCCATGGAGCTAACGTATGTGCTTTATTCGCCTTTAATCTCTTTGCTGGCACTCTAGTTACCATAAATCTTGCTTTTAGATATAGATATTGATCGAAGGTATTTACAGGGTGTGATGGTTTTAAATAAAACAATTGGTCACTCGAGATTCTTGGTGTAGATACCCTGTAAACCAAGAAAACCTACTTGCTCAAAATGTTTTAAGGAAACAACCCCTATCTCACCTACTGACTGAGCCCTATTTTTTACCTGGACAATTCTTTGCTCTGGAGCAATTGCATTTTTAGGGGTTATCAGTATTTTCCCCATTGCGTGAAAAGTATTAAATCCATCCAGTGTGCAAATGTTAAAATTGGCGTTATCATGAACAAAACTGACAAATTGACGGAAAGCTGTCTGATCTATTTGTAGTGATAGTCTTATGATGGCTGACATTTCAAGTTAAACATCAATCAGTTTTGAGACCATAATTATTAAAAAAAGGTGAGAACCCAATTTGTAAGGGAAAAAGAAAACAAGTTGGCCTGACAAGACTAATACTGTGTAAAACAGCTAAAACTTTTTTTGTCTACTTTTTCGTGTTCTCTCGCGTCTTCTTAAGTATCATTCTCTCTTAAAAACTCCGAGAAGGTCAGGAACAAGGCTTTCATTTTCGTCCAAGAAAGAATGTGGAAGAGGATAGTCATCGATGGCATGTGTTTCGGATTTTATTCTGCAAAGATTACATCAGCGAAAGACGTTCTTCCTATTGTAATTACCGTTTTTCAATGTATAAAGAATCTGTTAATATTTTATGCCCAGTATTTTTTAAACAAACGGTTTGATATGAGAACGTTTTCTCCATATCTACCCAATAAATGTTGTATTGCAGTTTTTCTTTGAGGAATGTAGTTGCCCTCTATCTGAGTCATTAGCTGGTCAAATAAAAACTGACAATCATTGTCATAGAGCTTTGATAAAAGTGAAAATATCATTTATAGCCATTTCAACCTCTTTTTTAATCGTTAACCATGGGTCTGCTAATGTGCAGTTTTTTAAACACTTATTATGCTATTAGCAATCAGCAGTTACTATGTCGGTTATCAACCCACGTGTTGGTAACTGGTGCAACAAAATTATCACCACATAGTTTACTGTATAAGTGTATCTTACATCTCTATTTTCATCATGTGAAGCATCAAATTACGTTTATGACGAGGCAGTTCTTGTTGTGACTGTGTAATCTTCAGGATTACGTGTACCATATAAAAAACAATGTGTTTTGAATATGTGTTTAGCTCAATAGCTTTTTTCAGAAGAGCAGCTATCATTCTTTCATTTATGTAGCTTACTATCAAGCATAACGCGATTATATTTCTTTTTTTTAACCATTTTTATTTCACCCTTACTGAAATCTTTTTCACAAATAAAACAGTAATCACTGACCATCTCAGTGAATACACTCCGAGCCGTTGCCGAGAAAGAAAAACGACATCACCGCGGCAGTGAAGGAACTGGGAAACTTAAAATGGGGTCTATTCTGTAACGTTTTTTATTAAAATTTAGTGGACGTTAAAATTCAGAGGTTTCTAAATTAATTTTGGTATTCAGTAACTTACATTTCGGTTAAAATTTTAGAGGATCCCTTTAAAATTGGCCATTATAAAATTTAATTTAGCGGCATGTTTAGAGTACCTACCCTCTAATTTTTAGCGGATGGCAGTTTTTGAGGTCGTCCGTAAAATTCTTTATCAAGAGATAAGGCAAAATGAAGAAAAGCAAGTATTCATTTTATCCAGTTTTTAACAAAACATAGCGCTACTTCAAAGGCAAATCCGAGATACCAGTGATCCTTTTCAAATTCCCGAAAGTGCTTTTAGGAAATTTGTTTGTCTCAATAAACGATAATATTAAGATTTTTACGACATTACATTTTGCATGATGTTACCTGTAGCTTTCAATTATCCGCAGCCTAGAGATAACACTTTGCGACGAGTCAACCGAGCATGAGTCGCTGTTGTCGACAGAAACAAAAATTACAGAAGATTTTTCTGAAAATTAAAATTTTTCGAGGTGTTATGGCGCCCAAATAACAATTATTTCCCCCCCTGAGGATTATCCAGTGTTACCGTATTATTGCAAAAAAGGGTTCTATAGTATTAACTGCCAAATTATTGTAAGCAGTGATTTAAAAATATTAAATATTGTTGTCTTCTAAAGTATAGGGTCTTGAATTAACAAGCCTTTAACTTCCCGGAAAAAATTATCTACAGTGTGGTGTTCATTCCAATATTCCCAGACATTTTAACAACAATGCTAATGAAATTGTTATAAGAGATCAGAATTGGCACAGAAGAGGTAAAGAGGTGCGGAATCAAATACTTCAGCATTTTTAAAATTAAGCAATATATTTTAAAAATTTTGTTTATTAATTCAAGAAATTCATTAACACATAATTAAATAAATACTTAAATTTTTCAATTTGTTAGAAATTTTATTCAATGCAGTAGCTAAAGCATAAATAGATTGAACTAATCAGTTAATCGATCTTGCCATTTGACTAAGAGTTTTATCGAGCTCCTCGATCAAGGAGTACATTTTTATGTTTAAGTAGCATTTTTCCTGGAGCCCAGGCGCTTTGGCTTCTTGTTTTTGTTTTAATTGCAATAGACTGGACTTTTGTTTTGGACGTCTAAAACCGAGCATAAATTATTATAAACCGTTATTAAAAATAACACAATAATTTGTATAGGTAACTGCATTGCCAAGATTTTAAGAGCATTCATTACTACATTACTGGAGCTGCTACCAAAGTTAAGTAAAAGAAAATAATAACATTAATGTAACTATTGAAAGTAATTTTACTTTCTTCGAATAATCTTCAAAATATATTAGTATATTTTCAATGTTCAAATCTTGATTAGAAGCAACTCCCGCTTCTGGCAAATCTTCTCCTTGGACAGTCAAATGTGACAGAAGGGACGTCTCTAGCCTTTCTGGGAAAATTCGTCTTCATTTCGCCGATACTCTAAAATCAGTAATTGACATTAATATATGTTTAGCAGTGGCGGCTCGTGGTCAATCATACTGGGAGGTCAAAAATTAATTTAAAAATAGACATACCTAAAAAATATAAATAACTCAAATGCACTGCAAAATTTTATACAATCTACAATTCTGTTCAAAATATGCGGTTTTTTCGAAACATTCTCATTAAAATCTCTAAGGGATTTTTCTGTAGCATTGTCTAGCTGTGTACGAATATCAACATTTAATACGGTTGCAAAATTTACCGAGCATTTCATGTGTTCTGCAGACGAAGCATGTTTTTTTATTTCCTCTTTTAAATGTTTTAAAATCTCTTACACCGGATTTGCACTATAGCGAGTCTGACGAGTCTTTAGAAAATAATAAACAAACAAAACAGTAAAATACATTTGATACTTCACAACCACATATCCAGTTAGCTAAATCGTACATTACCTTGCGAAAGTTTCGATGAACATCTTTATTTTTGTCTATGCTAGTTTGTCGTAAACTTAGTTCTGGCAAAGGACGACCATTTGCCTTGAACTCAACTAATTTTGTAAAATTAAGTTTGTTAGCACTTTTTAGTTGTTTAATTTTCTGCACTACCGACATTTTCTATTATAGCGCATGCACACGCGAATCAAAAATAGTATTTTTACAAAACAACACAACAACAATAAAACATATCAATATAAATTCTTAAATTGATTTACACGCGAACACGCGAAAATCGAATCAAAAATCGAGCGTAGTTGTACACCCTATACGAAGTCAACGTAAGCTGCGGGACTCGACTCATGACCCAAAGTTCATTATTGTTTCGGACGTTCGCGTTTATTCGGGCGCTGTACGTTTTTCGAGTTTTTCCGGTAGATCTAATTCAATGAGGACAATTCGCACCGCCAGCCCAAGATTGAAGAGGATGAATTATGAACGACGGCCGATAAATTTTAAGTTATTGTACTTGCGACTTAATTACCTATTTTAATAAAACACGTAATAATGAATATTTTTTTTATATATTGTCAAAAATTTTTGGGAGTCATTGACCAAATGACCATATGGACAAACCGCCACTGATGTTTAAGCCAAAGTTAGTGTAAGGATTAGGGGAACGTTTTGGTTAAGTGGGGAGAAAACAACTGGAGCTGTTAGGAAAATGTCAAGAGAATATTATCGAGTTGTCGTTTGACCGTCAAGGGTCACAATTCCAGTTCAAGTTCAAGTACAAGTAAATTTTGTCGAGTTGTCGTTTGACCATCAAGGGTCACAATTTCAGTTCAAGTTCAAGTACAAGTAAATCATTGTATAGTTAATTCCAGAAAAACAGTATACAAGTTAAAATAAAATATATACAGTCCACATTAACAAGTTTATTCAACAATATATAAATAATCACTAATACCTTAATATAAAACTACCTCTTTCTATTGCTTTGTGGTTTTGGCAAGTTCATTCGCAGCCTTAGTTAAGTTCTCCCATTGCCTATTTATTCTTGGGGGACAAGCTGGATTAATTTATTTCCCCCAATAAAACTTGTTTTGTTGTTCGAAGCAGAATGTGACATTTTGAGAATTTGACGTATGTAAATTTGTTAATTAACTCAATGAGTTTTTGATTTTAGCAACATTTCAATTCAAATGCGTTGTTGCCACAACTAAATTAATACATTTTTTCTTCAAGCGTGCTAAAATACGAATTTTACTATACCGCATTGAATATATAGAACGACTACATTATTTTACGGCGTACAATAATATTATTATTTTACGCTCAATTAGTAACTTAGTTTGCCGGGAGAGGTATTAGCACTTTTTAAGCAGAAACGCCATTTAAAATTTAAACTTTTAAAAATGTCGCAAATTGAAGGAACTCCACCTAAAATAAAATCGCCGATGCCTTAGTTGAAAATTTGATCCCCAACAAATCGCGCAAAATATATGATTTTGCTTACAATAAATTTTGAAATGGGCGCAAGAAAATAATATAATCAATTACACAGAAAATGTTATGTTAGCGTATTTTTTCCCATTTGGCGGAAACTATGAAAAGTTCGTCATTATGGGCACAATATTCCATGCTAAAGTGCCAATTAAATATTAAACATGACATAAACTTAAAAATTACGCAAAATTAATTTCCTTCTTGAAGCGCCAAGCTGATGGGTATCAACCAAAAAAGCAAAAGTTTTCTCAAAGAACATTTTAATAACTTTTTACAAAATGCGCCAAACAATGAATATTTGGCCATGAAGGTAATTTCAAATATAACTTTTCAATCGCTAAAGTAGATACTATTTTCTTAGATCGTATTAATATTCGGAGTTAGTGGGGCATGTCGTTGCGACGAACTAGTCAATTTAAGAATACAGGATATCGAAGACGTATAATACTAGTAAAAATTCCTAAAACTAAAACGAATAAGTCCCGGACATTTACCATAGTTGGAGATTTTTATTTAAATTTATGTAGACAATATATGACACTTCGACCTAATGACATCAACATAACAAGATTCTTTTTAAAATACCAAAATGGTAGATGCCACCGTGTCGTTATGGGGATACATAAAATTTCAGGTATACCAAAACAAGTGGCAACTTTTTTAAAACTACCTAATCCAGAGGAATACACTGGTCATACACTGCGACGAACCTCAGCTACATTGTTAGTTGACAATGGTGGAGACATTACCACTCTAAAAAGACACGGTGGATGGAAATCTAACAATGTAGCTGAGGGATACATCGAAGACTCCCTTTCAAACAAACGTGAAATTGCCAATAGAATATTAGGGTGCGATGAAGGTAACACATCTACCGTAACATCAGGTGATCTTAACAGGCCTAGTACTTCCACCGCAACATCGAGCATATCCCAGTCAAGTGAATATGAAATCCATCACGACTATAATGACGTCAATGTCAGTTCTAAAACAGCAAGTAGTGGATTAAATATTATTAACTCGACATTACAAAATTGTACCTTTAATATTACTATAAATAAGAAATAGGTATTTTTTCCACTATATAGTTACTACAAAAGAATGTTTGTTTTAAGTTTTCATCTGAAATAAGAGTTAATTATTATTATTGTTGTATTGTTAAATAATTATAGCTTTCTTTCTTACTCTACAAATTAATACAAAATTTTCCTTTTACAAACCGTGTTAATACACACAACAAAAATAATGTTGTTTGACAGTCATGTTTGACAGTTGTAAAGTTGAGTTAACGCTGTTGCCTATTCATTCTAAAACCACCTCAATTACTTCAAGAATTTGGTTTTTTACGCTTGAAGAAAAAATAGGTCGAACGCCTTTTTGTGTTTCGCAAGTATTTTGCGGCCTCAGCTGCGCTTCGGCCGCAATAACTTCGCTCAACACAAAAGAATGCGTTCTACTCCTAGTAGCATAATATACTATTAACGGACCCGCTAAAATCTTGCTATTTCAGCTGCCCTCTAAAATCACATACATAATAATAAAGTTATACTTTTAGCGGCTTCTAAATTTTAACGGAAGGGTTACAGAATGAACCCTTCTTTTAGGCATAAATACACTCCCCCCTTTGTGATTTAGAAGGGTGAGAGGTGGAGGCCACAAACAACTTTAATAAATGCGTCTTCAATCGTCAGATAAACACTTTGAAAGAGAAGAAACTGTAGAAGTAGTAATATACCAAGAAGGAAAATCGCTATTTATTGATTGTGTCCCGATATCACAGTGGAAAATAAAATAACGGTAGCAATTAAGAGGGGAGGCGGGTAGACATCAAAGGTAGGGGGTAAGTTAGGTAGTATCTTTGTGGCAGTATGCGAATACCCTTGTACCTATTTAAATAAAAACTGAACGTAAACGTTAACCCAGAGAATCGAATCGTAATTGTGATCGTGAAAGAAAACATAAAAAAATGGAATTCGCCAAACGAAGTGTATGTCGTACGCAATTAACAAAGACTGTCTCTTCGATTAACGTGATGTTAGATCAAGATCATACTCTGGTGGATATCTGTGTAGCTATAGCGAAATTAAAGTTAGCAGTAGACAATTTAAAAGAAGCCGATGACAAGGCAACTTTGCAGGTGACCCTCGATAATATCGAAAAGGATTTACAGAGTACGTTAAAATATGAAGAAATTGGAGTTACGATGTTAATGCGCCTCCAAATTCGAAAGACTACGATTGAAACTTTACAAACTCGTAATATGCAACCACCGCCTTCGAACGTGACACAAGGTACAATTAAGCTAGAACGATATCTTCAGCACCAAGTCTCAACTTTAACGACTAATTCCGACACTAACGTTTGACTTCAAACTGCCTGTGTGTATGCCGACACTACAAATGAAATTAAACTTGTGAGATTAGTGATTGATGGTGGAAGGCAGCTAACATTTATTAAGGAAACCGTATCGAGATTGTTAAATTTACCAGTTATAGGTAAACAACGTATTAGTATAGCGGCGTTTGGAAGCACCAATCATTTACCTGGAAGAATGTGCAACCGCGTGGTGATAATGATAAAAAGTCAGTACAATGACCACTTGGTACAGATAGAAGCCGTCGAGGTTCCGGAAATATGTATGGATATGAATAAGTGCCTAGTGAAAAGGATTTATGGTGCGAAGATATGTAGTTGGCAGACAGCATCCCGCTTAATATACCATGCATTGAAGGCATTAGTGTATTAATTGGTGTGGACAGCTACTGGACGGTAGTGACTGGCAAGAATAAACGAATAAATGATAAGCTGGTAGCGGTGGAAACGCGGTTTGGATTTACATTACACGGTCCAGTTCAAATAAATTCTGTGAACATCCTAACTAATTTACAAACAGTGCTTCATGTTACGGCGACCGAGGAAGAAGAAATAGAGTGCATCTGGGATTTGGAAACTATTCGAATAAGTCCCGAAGTCAAACAAACTGACTTAACGTTGTTAGCGGATAAGTGTATTACGCGCAAGGGAGAACGGTATGAGGTAACGCTACCGTGGAAAGAACAACACGCAGTTCCAGAAGACTCGAACTACATTGGAGCATTTATACGTGCAAGAAAATTAAAAGTTAAGTTAGAAAATACAAATCAAATTAAGGTGTACAATAATGCAATAAAGGTGCTTCTAAATTGTAAATTTGCTGAGGCGGTACAAGACAGTGAAAGCTACGAGGGTGTGTATTACATTCCGCACCGACCTGACTTCAGTGAGCACAAAGACACTTCGAAAGTGAGAGTGGTGTTTGACGCTTCCGCCCATGCCCATGCAACTGTACATACCTGAATGACCTTCTTGAAAAGGGTCCTTATTTAAATCCCGAATTGTTTCTTTTGTTATTAAACTTCAAGTACGGTACGATTGGGATCACTGCAGATATAGAAAAGGCTTTTCTGCAAATACTAATTAATGAAAGTGAAAGAGATTATCACAAAATTTTATGGCACGATGAAGAAAATAATCTAAAACCATATCGAATGACGCGAGTTACATTTGGGGTTACCTGTAGTCCTTTCCTGTTGAGTGCAGTTATTCAAAAAGATTTGAGCAGTTGTGACATAGATCGAATGGTAATGGACACATTGCTAACTAGTTTTTACGTAGACGATTTAATTGTAAGTGTAGACAGTGTAAACTTTGTTTTAAAATTAAAAACTGACCCGATCGAAGTGTTGTGTAATGCCGGAATGGAATTGCGTAAATGGGTGACGAACAATGAACAATTGAACAGAAATGATAGTTTTAACATTACAAACATACATAGAGTGTTAGGTTTAAGATGGTTTACAAACAATGATATACTCAGTATACTATTGGCGCGGAGTAACAAACCTGTCAGAATTATCGAATCTCCCGTATTGCAGTGGCGTGGGTACCTGATACGTTTGAAAATCATATTTTTAGTAGGTAAATATATTATAATAGTAAAATCTACCTTGATATGAATTATTACGTGGTTATATGTTATTTATTTTATTTGTATAATAGATCACATTACAAATTTTACTTCTTTCGTATTATATACCATTATTTTTGTATCTTGGTATAATACCCACATCTACGGCTATGATTCTCGTTTCGTCAGTACCTGGGCCGATGGCAACGTGCTTACACAGATTAAACTATTGTTCTCAGACCCTAGGTCGATATGCTGCAAGAGCGGCACAATGATCGTATTTTGGTTAGAATTTATTGGTTTTTACTTAACCGTAGAAGTACCGCTTTCACAAGAAAATAAAGAATTATTTCAAGCAATTATGATTTATTACTCCGCCCCAATAGTATACAGACTATAGATTAAACGTAGACTTGGGAAATGTAACAGAGTTTGTAAAGACAATGAATGCGATAACGAAGAGGAATGCTCTGCCGTTAATTGCACGAGTACCTATACAATCAATCGGCGTTCTCAATCCATTTATAATTAAAATTAAGGTTTGTTCCAACGTATATGGAAACTCAAATTACAATGGGAACGATTAATAAAAGCGGTGAAAGACGCATTAAAGGCTGCCGTCGGCAGATACTTATTAAACAGGGAAGAACTGTCAACGCTTCTTACTGAGATCGAAGATACGATCAACGCCAGGCCTTTAACTTATATCGGAGATGACCCCAGAGAATTAGTTCCATTAATTCCGGCGCATTTTCTTCTGGGATCATAATTCAATGCAGTAATGGGTCATCAGTGAGAACGTCCGGTTCAGCTTCTATATCCATTGGAAATTCGATCTTAAATTTCGCGGCCGCAGGATGAGGAAAATAAAATAACGGTAGCAATTAAGAGGGGAGACAAGTAGACATCCCAGTCGGGGTTTAAGTTAGGTAGTATCTTTGTAGTAGTATGCGAATACCCTTGTACCTATTTAAATAAAAGAAGTGAACGTAAACTTAAGATTTTCGTGTTATTTACTCAACGATGATCACAATCACCCCTTTGCGTGAAAACCATAAAACGTAAAAGAATATACTTAGCAACATAAATGATAAAATGTTCTCGTCTTCATTTTATTACTGGCGTCTTTTAACGCAAACAGCTTGTTTTGCAAGCTATACCCTAGTAGTACACAAATATTAATTAAATATTTAAACGAGATATTTATTAAATATTAATTAGTGACTCTTTTTTAAAAATGAACTAAATATTAACTTAAATATTTTTTAATATTTGATAAATATATTTCAAATATTTGATAAATATTTAAAAATATACCGGATTTAAAAGCAGTCCCACACCGTTATCTATTTACAGTTTATATTAAATAATAATGTCTTCTCACAAAATTTCTTAAACTGCTACATTTTAAAGAATTTTGTGAGTAGACATTATTATTTTATATAAACTATAAATATACTATATTTATATATCTCGCTTTGGAAAGAAGATGCGCGCCAATACGCCAACTTCCGTACTGTACGATTATGTCTGTTAAGAAGTGATGTGTTAGGTTTTTGGGGGTAAATTTTCATTTTTATAAAATAAGTTTTCTGAGTTGCCGACCGAGGGCAGCACCGTACAGGCGAAGTGTGGCTCGAGGAGAAAAAGGCGGCTCGAGGGACAAGTGTGCGGCGTAGAGATAGACAGTTCGTAAAAGCAGAGAACGGTTTTGTGTTTACTTTTAAGATTTAATTATTTTACGATTATTTGTATTTGAAAACTGGGTTGAATAATAAAAAAAACTAGAAGAATAAAACGTAAGGCGTTGTCGATAGTGATTTTATTTCGCGTCACCGATGTTAATAGTATATTATACCGCAGGTTGCGAAGTCTGTCATTATTGCCTTAGCACCAGTTTATTTGCGTAGGCAATAATGGACTTCACAACCATGGTGTATATACTATTTTTCCACTACTAGCCAAATTTAAGCCAAAAAATAAAAATAAACATTTTTCTTGTAAAAATCAAGTAGCACAGGAATGCAAATAAATCAAAAAGCATTAAAAGCTACATACGTTGATAAACCAACTGCAACTGATTCACTAAACACTTGTGTGGCATATTTCACCTTCATTTTCTGAAAATTATTTGGAGTAATATGTAAATTAGTTGATTTAGGAGCCAATCGCAGCAGTTTAGATTTGTCTGACATGTAGAAATTTTTAATGTCTTTCCAAGATGCTTTTTTGTTATTAAAGATTATATCGTATTTAATCAAGTTATTTTGCACGGTCTTCAATAAATAGGGACATCGAAGAAATAATAGATTTTCTTATCGTTTACGAGAAGGTATGGTTTTTCCGGTGATACATCTATTCTTTTAATTAGGTTTCGAAAATTTTACTACTGCCCTAACATTGGCACCGCATTGTAGTTGTAGCTTTTCTATGCAGTTTAATACTATCGACTTCAATTTGTCACCTTTGCATATCGTATTTGTAAAGATGTAGCACAAGGGTTGTTTAACTTTTTATATATAACTCTAACCATGATCACGTAGCAGTTTGAGCTGGCAAAAAATTTAAAACCTACTTTAAAATTAACATTTTGGGGCTCGTAAAATATAATTTTAGTGAAAATTGTTTGTATTCCTCTATTTATCTCCTGCTTCTTAGTGGTTTATTTTTTAAGTCCACTTGGGCTGTCACAATTTGTGCTCTGCTTTCGGGAAGTAATTGTTGGAAGATGTTAACTTCAATAGGTTTCTTCCATTGACGTCATCGAAGGTCAACAATATGGCAACTAATCAGCTGTTCTGGAGGTAAACAAATCTTATTTATGCACGGTGTTTAGATTGAGATATATGACTTTTTGTGCTTATTTCTTAATTTAAGTGTATTAGTAGCCTGTTAAAAGTGGTCTGCATAGTAGTCTGGTTCAGGTGCACTTAAAAAAATTTCGAACATTACAATTAACTGTTTTATTGTGTATATTAGAATTAGTGAATAACTGTTTATCTAAGGTAACCTAATAGATCAAAATATGTAAAGTGTTGAATATACTATTGTCTGTTACAGATTTGTAAAAATGAATGTAAATATTTTAAATGCTAGTGAATACTATAATGAACTAAGTACCGAAGATAAAGAACGATATTTAAGTAAAGTGAAATGTATAAGCTATAAAGACCCATATGCTCTAGTTCCCCAAAATTTTATAAATATTGTCACAAATATTCCACAAATAACTGAGAATGAAATAAGTGAATATTTGTTATTTCGTGCAAGTCCTTTTACCCATCAGCAAATGAGAGCACATAAAAGTCTTGCAGCATTTACACAAGTAGTATGTAATTGGATTAAAGATGTAAAAGCTTGCAAAGTTTAATGACCATTATTTGTTTATAGGAAAGGTAAGCATCTTACTTAATCATTTTATTAGGTGATTTGCAACATATCTTTTCGTAATTTGCAGGTTCTACACTCTGAACGCCTTAATCTACAACCGTTAATGCCGTGGGTTATCTTAAGTAAAGACGGAAAGATAGCAGCAACACATTGTACATGTAAAGCAGGACTGGGTGAAGCTTGTGTACATATTGCTGCTGTATTATACTCTTTATTGACAAGAAAACCAAATGAATCTGTTACTGATCGACTTGCATATTGGGTAGCCCCAACACCTTTACAAATACATTTACCGGTGGAAGAGATTGATTTTCGTTCTCCAAAATCTTTATGGAAAAAATCAATCAGGACCAAAAATGTACATAAACTGAATAAAAAAAAATTAGGGATAGTGAAACATTAACAAAACAAGACGTGATGCAATTTTTAAAAGAATACAAAGAAGCCGGGTGTGTGTCAGCCCTTTATAAAATTGTTAAACCATTTACAAGTGAAGTTACTGGTAAGAGTTAATGCTCATTCATTATTGAATAAATAAAAGTATTTCATTCTTATTTTTGGATATTCTATACCTGATTTTTGTAAAAGGAAAAGTGTACATTGGGAAGACTAAAATCAATTTTCCTTGTTACAAAATGATTAGGGAAAGAGTTAATACTTTTGAAGTACTTTTTATTACTTAAATAATGTCCAATGGGAAACTCGTTGCTTCCTAGAGAACATTTAATCTTTACATGTAACATCTGATTGTTATAAATATAATAAAGTATTATTTCTTCTCATGATCTAAATTTTCATCTATTAGAAGAAATAATGCTTTATTAATTTTCTTTAGATAGGGATTATACAAATACCTATCTACCCCATTTGATTAGTAGTTGTACATTTGTTCAATCAAATCAAGTTGTGCAGGTGTACAAAGTACAGGATTGCAATCTGTAACTGAAGAAATTATTCAAGAAGGTGAAGAGAAATACGATGGGGATTCGGCAATTATATTGAGTGCACTAAAAATGAATTTGGGATGTAATATAAATATGCAGTTTGATTTTCCTTTTACAATGATGAAAGAGGACTAATCTAATTATTATAAAGACAACATTAAAATATCTATTGAAACTGCACTTGATATTGCTTTTAAAACAAAATGCCAAAGCAATGATTTATGGAAAATGTCAAGACGCTGCAGAATTAGTGCATCTAGGTGCTATCAGTTGCATACTTACTGCAATAATAAAAATCCAAATTGGAGTATGCCCTTGAGGGCATATTCCTATAAGCATTTTTATAGTGTTACAATGTTTATAATTTGACCATGTTGCTGCCTGAGCCTTTAAATTGCTTGGTCTTTCAATTCGTACTTCAAAACAGTCAATAATGACCGTAACTTTATTTCCAAAGTTTTTTTAAAGGACTCGGCATTGTTGCAATCAAGTCATCCCTATCTGGCCAAATTATAAATGCTCGTAGATATTTATATAATACATTTAAACATTTATAAAAAATTCTCGATGATGTTTGAACACTAATGTTAAAGCGATAGGCAAGGTCTGTAAACATTAAATTTAATCTAAGGTGCATTAGTGTAGAATGAACTGTTGAAACTTAGATATACTATTTACATTGCTAATGCTATTCTGTACAAGGTGAAAAATTTTCATTAATGCTGTATATGATGGAAGACCTGTATAATACTTTGTCCGTTTGTCATTATTTATAAATGTCTGTTCACTTATTTGTAGTTGTTTTATTTGATTCCGACATATATAAAGTTCATTATTCAAATATAATACCTCTTTATTTAGTTTTTCATGTTCTTCCATGTTGGCTTTGCGTAGTTTCTGTTTGAGACGACTTATGGCAGCCTTCATGTAAGCCAGTGTTTGATGTGTACTTATTGTGATCAACCGCTACTAAACATTGATTCTGTTCAGTATCATTCTGGCATTCCATCGGACATGAAGTTAAACTTGCAGTAGAAGTCTTATCAGTATTTGCAGACTGATTTCTGTTTTCTACTAACTACAAACATAACATTTAATAATAATACTGCCAAAGAGAAACTACAAAAAAAATTAACAATGTCTACCCTTATTGGTAATTGTGTTTGTTTTATTAATTCCCTTCGTTTATTCCGATCATACCTCGCTACTGCTAATTTGGACGATTTTCTTTTGTCATAACCCATTTTTAAATGTGGAATGTAGTCAGGATTATTAAAATCACCAAATACAGCTGGTCTTCCTATAAATATATAATAAATGTAACAATTACATTTAACAACATTAGTAGATAGTTGTTTACCTGATACAAAATGATCTGAGCAAATTCTCATGTATTTAATTTTCGTATCTGTTAAGTCGTCACGATGAACTGCTTGTATCCAAGCTTTTCGTCTATTAACACGTTCAGGTATAATTCTTCCTCTGGTATCTTTGTCAGAAGGTATCAAAAAGTATTTTTTGGTCCAATCTCGAAGGCTGTTGTTACTACAGTTTACAACTGCACAAGAATGAGGCACTACAAAATTGTCTTTACCAATAAACAATTTTCAACAAATTCCACTTACTTGTATATAGATGTGTTGACACATTCACAAACAGGCAAAGATTTACTGTAATGTAATTATCAGGGCACAAAATACAAAATTTAAGGGATATATGCTTATAACACATAAGAATATTCATAGAGAATATTCACGTTGTTTACCTCCAGAACAGCTGATGTCGATCTCCCACTACAACTCTATGACGTCACGTGGAAATAACCTATTGAAGTGCTTTCTTTTCACGTTGCAATTTAAGAATGTTCCTCCGTAATTTCCTTTACCTAAGAGTATTTGAGCTGCAAGCTTGAGTAGTTTTGGTATAGCTAGAGAAGTTAACGGGCATTTATTGCTTGACACTTGTAATTCATTTAGGAATAGCAACAGATCGGACCTTCTAGATTCTGTTAACCATTCAAAACACCTACAACAAAATGTTTGTAATTTACTTTTTCATGTAACTTAACTCGCCTGGTTAAATCTCCTTTGGGAAACCTTAAAAAACTGATTTTACCATCATATTTAATAAATAAATAAATTCAGGTTATGTATTTGCGGTTATGGGATGGGGCGCGAATTTTAAACTAATGGCATTTTTTTATTCAAATAATTTTATCGTGTTAGGTAATTTTAAGCAGCAAATAAGTTAAAGATAATCACCTGGATATACAAAATTATGTTTCACTAGTTTTTGTTAAACAACTATTCTTAGATTCTCAAAAAATTTGAAATTGTCCATTATTAACCTAGGTCAACAATAGAAAAATTATTAACCACTAATAGAGAATTCAACTTCTCAGTTGGCTAGGAGACGCAATAATTGTCCACTTCACAGCTAGTAGTGGAAAAAAAATTTTATGATGTTTATTTTTTGTTAGAAAAGTTTGTACTCAAACTATGGTTAGTGAATTTATCACACAATAAAGTGGATTTTAATTTTAAAAACGGTGTGGACTACTTTATTTACAAACGGTCATTCCCGACAAAATCTATCAAAACATTAGAGAATTTTGAATTTGATAAAGCATGTAAATAATAAATGAAAAGAATACTTAAAGCTTTTATTACGGTTTTGGTTACACTTTATTCTTTAGTCTTGATTTGGCTGTTGCCAAAAAATGATAAATAAAAAAATATTTACAGATCGCGAACAGAAACATCTAACTCAGCCAGGACTGCATCATACATTTTTAAATTGTTAAATGGCAGTTTGTGTTTTTTTCTCTTGTCCAGAATATTTATTCGCTACTTCATTTGTTAGAATTTTACTCATTTGTTGAAATACAACTTTCTGAACTGTATCCGCTCCAACTAAATACAGCAATTGAATCTGCAAGTGAGTTGAAAACATTCTAAAAAAGATAAAAAACCATAAAATAACTAACCAATTGTGTCAGACAATTCCAAGTGAAAACTTTGTTGGCACTTAAAGGTAACATACTCAAGATTGAATCTTGTTCGGTTCCATTACAATTTGGGTTGATCAAGAAATTATTTAATAGTATTTCGACGGACGACGATAGAAACTTTCTTTGACAAACTTTAAATTTCGTATTGCATTTCTAATAATTTTGTGAGTACTAAAATAAAAGTAATTTTATCTTGAGCACTTATAAGTATATCAATTTACTTAGTTCCGAGGTGCCACCTACTTCTGGAGTTCTATGACGAATTAATGATTCTGGTTTGTTTGAATTGTTTTGATCTGAAAACAAAAACAGTTTTTCTATGAAATCAAGCAATCAGATACTGAATAAATCAGATACATTATGATGCCAATTTACGATACGAGGGTTGCCTTTTAAGTGTCGGGAATACAACGTTCCTTATCACCTAGCAACCAGAAAAACTGTTTATTAACTGTTGGTATTTGCCAATGTCAATGTCAAAATATCATTTAGATCGGCATGATAGTTTTAAACCGTGGCGTGTTAAAGTTCCCAAGTCCCAAAAATCACCATCAAAGACAACCATTTATCGCTGGTATGCAGAGTTTCAGCGAAGACGCTCTAACCTCAGTGACAAACCGCGTGAAGGGCGACCAAAACCGCCGTCACTCAAGAAAACGTGAATGCTGTTCGCAACATAGTTCTGGAAGATCGTCATGTGACATACCGTGAGATTCAGGCATCATTGTACATCTCAGGGACCTCTGAAGAAGCGGTGTATGCCTACAAAATAACGATTTTGACTACACCTACTTCGGAATGGAATAAATGCTATAACGACTGGTTCCATCGAATGCAAAAGTGCATTGACTATCGCGGAGAGTACTTTGAAAAACAATAAAAAAAATGCGTTATTATACCTCTTACACATTTCTTCATTCTCGACATTTAAAAGGCAACACTCGTATTATATTAAAAAAATACTATTTTGGTCTTTTTTATGTTTAATAATTTTAAATGATGGGTATATCGAAATATGAAACTCAATTATGAAGTATAATTTTAAACATTGATAATAAAGTTTCTTGGCACGATTCTTTAATTCTATAATTAAAATCCGTGGCGAGTAGCTTTATTATAACAACTATATTCACACCATATTCTGTGACTTCGTTAACATGTTTGCTAATAAAACTTACGTCGAATCTGGGTTTTAACTTTAAAATCTTTCTCACTAAAATTGCTTCTGCATCTATCAAAACGATAATTTTGTTCAATATTGGACTATTTCTAGTTAGCGATTCCTTTTCTAAACCTAAATTCAAAACGATGATATGAGAACATGCAACTGAATTTTGCCATGTAAAACATACTTTTGATTTATTTTTTTTTCTTTTTTTTTCTTATAACTATAGTACACGTTTAGTTTAATATTATAATGTAATTATAATTATATACCTATGTAACAAACTGTGTGGAAATAAATACTTATTATTATTTTTTTTTTGGTTTTTTATCTCGACTTTTGTCGGTTTTAGTCGCAAGTCGGGCTGAAATCAAGACATTGCGGACCATTCATGTTTTGTGTTTGCGTGTTATGCATTTAAAAATTTTCTGACTGTGTTGCATGTGTTAAGTATGACTGCTTTTTGTAGTGTAATGTATGTGTGTTTTTCTATGTTCAGTGTATGTAGGTTTTTGTGTAGTGTGTGTGTGGTATGATACCTGTGGAAGACAGGATTATCGGTACTATGACCACTTTGTTCATCTTCCACAGACGTTTTACTTCTATGGAGAGATCTGTGTATTTGTGAAGTTTTTCTGTGTTGGTTTTTTCCATGTTGTGTGTGTTGGGTATTCCTATGTCTATTATGTAAGATGTTTTGTTATGTTTGTCTATGAGTGTAATGCCTGGTCTGTTGTGGTGTATTGTTTTATCTGTAATTATCGTTCTGTCGAAATATATTTTATGTGTTGTGTTATTTAGTACTATTTGTGGTATGAATTTGTAGTAACGGTGTGTATGTGTCTGTTAGTTTGTGTTGGATGGCTAGTTTTTGATGAATTATGTTTGCTATTTGATTATGTCTGTGTAGATAATCTGTTTGAGTAAGTATTGTCCACCCAGATGTAATATGTTGTATTGTTTTATTATTATTATTATTATTCTAATCCGGGCACCTTTTGACGCGCTGTTAGGATTTATTATTCTCTGCCTAATAAGAACTATTATTACAAAAAAGTTTACTACGTGTTATTTTCAAACTGTTTAACTTACTTTTACTTGGAATTAAAGTTGAAAAAACATTTGCCTCATTGAGAGACGGTTTAGGTCCTCCACCATAATGTACTCGTTTACTCATTCCTTCATCAAAGTTTTCTTCAGACCTAGTGTCAGATTGCTCTATCTCCAGATCTAAAAAATACACGAGTAAAAAGAGGAAAAACTGTTGACATCTGAAATGTTTGATTTATTGTAAGTCCAAACGATTTTTGTTTTTCCTGCTCTACTTTGTTTTGTAAAAGTTTTATATTTTTATTCCGATTCCGCTCTTCTAATAAGTAAGATTTATTACATTTTCTTTGTTTGCTCCTCATCTCATATACATTCATAGTATCTCCTAACAACATGTATTTATGTATTTAATAGGTTTAAGAAGAAAGCAATCATTCTTACCAGTTGACACTTCTGTATTGATTTCTTCTACTTCTTCTGTAAGAGAATTTGTGGGCGATTTTGACTCTGATGTTGATAACTTTCAGGTGAGTATTCCTCCAAGATTATAAATTTTGTGTACAGTTTGCTCTTTTCGAGCCCTTCTAGGTGGAGGTGAATGAAATAACAACTCAATATGTTGTCAACGCCGACGTTTCGCCCCCTATGCGTAGGGCTTTATCAAGGCTCATAATAATAAAAAGTTGATAGTCTCAATTACCATCAATTGATGGAACGTCACACACGGATTAAAAAAAAACAACAAAAAAACAGTCATACATATATATATAAGTTGTGGCTAAAAACGATATTTAATTAAAAGACAAACAAACAAACCCAACTTGATACAAACGACAAAATTTTTTGTCCATCAATTGATGGTAATTGAGACTATCAACTTTTTATTATTATGAGCCTTGATAAAGCCCTACGCATAGAGGGCGAAACGTCGGCGTTGACAACATATTGAGTTGTTATTTCATTCACCTCCACCTAGAAGGGCTCGAAAAGAGCAAACTGTACACAAAATTGATAACTTTCATTTCTTCATTCTTCTACCCGATTTTGTATAGTAATTGTCGTCGTTTTCGTTATTGTCGGTTTCCAAAGATGATGTATATTGGCCTTGGTCGCACATTTTCTTTGCGATTTGTAGAGACTCAATATTAGACTTTGTTGATTTCCCAGTAAACTAAGTAAAATCAAAAATTAAGTCTTTGCAAACATGTATATATTTTCGTAGTAGTTGTTAATTTAGTGTGTTTGGAAATTTATAAGACGCTTCGTCCGCATTACTCCAACAAGATGGCACATAGCTAAGAGTTCCGTCTTTCAAAAATACAATATCCCACACTATGGCACTCTCGATGGTATGAAAAAGAATTTAGTTTATATTAATTTCAATATTGTTTATATTTGTTGCACAATAAAAACATTCACTAGCATGGAGTAATTTCAATGCAACATCCATTTTTGGTTTTTAGTACGAGAACTTTAGAATTAATTTTATTGGGCTTATACTGAATTGTGGTATTAGAAAATTCGAGAAATTTGAAAATTCCAATATCTTTTGATTCTAAAGCATTATTGTAATGGTTAAACAACCAGCTAGATAAGTATAAATATGTGGACAAAATTGTTAATTTATTTCATAGACAAACATTTATTTATAATTTGTGGCAACATAACCACAATCATCCACACCATATTGTAATGTAACCCAGGTACTTGCAAAAGCAAGATTTTAATAGCCAGTCAGAACACAAGCATACTTACCCGGTTGCAAGTAAAAAGTTCCTACGACATTTAATTTAGAACATAACACTTTATGCTAGTTTATCGGATGATCATGTTGTAACGTTGTAGTAGACACACAAATTAAATAAAACGCAAATGTGGGGATTAATAAATTTATTTTAATGGCAAAAAAAATAAATTTGGAATGAATATGTAAGTCGAAGCAAACAAAAACCAAAAAGGGAGCACCTCTCTGCCTAGACGATCCCAGGAAAGAGAGGTTAGAAAACCTCGGGTTAAGTCCGACATAACACAAACAAAAAAAGAATCATATCAGTAAGGATCCATCGGGTTCGAGATCAAATTTTCAATTTGATCGACCGATTTGAAAAATTAGAGGTCCTCGTACACAAGTGTAAAACCAAAAACACAGGGGTGTCGTTAATCAGGAATAATGTAATCCAGCCCATTTTCACACACAATGCAATTAAAACTGAAGAACGTTATAGTGTCAAACCTGTTGGTTTGCAAGATGGGTCGACAGTGGCCCTATTTTTCGCGTTCGCACTGCGAATGTTCTTAAGAACTTCGGAAGCATCAGAATGAGAAGTACAAATTTCAGCCATTGTAATTCTACTTATAAAGATTCAGTTTCACATACACAAAAATCAAATGAGCAAAGGTTAAGGAGCAATGGCTGTTGTATCCTCTCTCCGATCTTCATCCCTTAGGTTATAAAATATTAGTGATTCAACAAGGCTGACTCTCACATCTGGATTTTCATTATTCCCAACTCAAACAAAATACTCCAAAAGATAACAAAAAAAAAAAATGATTAACGTTTACATTTGTGTACGATCTTATTCTGCAATTATTGCGAGTTATTTACACCGCTACCCGGGATCCTTACTTACGCAAAGACAAAAAACAGCTATCCTAAACACGTGGTCAAACTAGGCATACACGCATCATAATCTGTACATGATTTACTACACAAAAACAAGAAGCAAATAAAAAAACTTATTACTAATCTTACATTACTAAGAGATCACCCCACAATTTGACACCTTTGTTTAAAAGTGGTTTAATACACACCTAGAATTCATCACAAAAAACGTTGTTAGCGTTACTAAAAACGGGAACGAAATGCCGCGTTCCGGGATCAACCCCTAACCATCCCTTTCCATTTTAGTGCTTCCCTCTAAACCGTGCGCGCAGAAATACAAACTAATAACATATACAGAATGGTGCAAAAGTAAAATACATAAAACAAAAGAAACTACGGCGTAAAATTCAAATCGAGCAAATTCAATATATTTAAGTAATAGCTGTAATGTAACAAACATAAAGTAAAAGCAAGATTTGAATAATCCGCCACTAAACCCGAAGCGAACTTGGCCGATCGAAAAGCGGGAAAAGCTAACTAAAGACATCTACGTTGAATCCAAGATAAAATCCCTAATAACCGCTATGGTGCAGTGACAAATGTAGTAATATCAGCAATGAAATAAAACACAAACATGGTGTTAACGTAAATTATATTGAGCGTTCATTCATTTTAAATAGAAATGATCAATCAGGTGAGTATTCCTCCAAGATTATAAATTTTGTGTACAGTTTGCTCTTTTCGAGCCCTTCTAGGTGGAGGTGAATGAAATAACAACTCAATATGTTGTCAACGCCGACGTTTCGCCCCCTATGCGTAGGGCTTTATCAAGGCTCATAACAATAAAAAAGTTGATAGTCTCAATTACCATCAATTGATGGAACGTCACACACGGATTAAAAAAACAGTCATACATATATATATATATAAGTTGTGGCTAAAAACGATATTTAATTAAAAGACAAACAAACAAACCCAACTTGATACAAACGACAAATAACGAATCCGTGTGTGACGTTCCATCAATTGATGGTAATTGAGACTATCAACTTTTTATTGTTATGAGCCTTGATAAAGCCCTACGCATAGGGGGCGAAACGTCGGCGTTGACAACATATTGAGTTGTTATTTCATTCACCTCCACCTAGAAGGGCTCGAAAAGAGCAAACTGTACACAAAAGAAATGATCAATTTTGACAAAATTGTGTAAATATTTAAAACCAAAAAGCTGCCTGAGGAAAGAAGGGTAAGGGAAAACCTCAGGTTCTGCCTTAACAATTAAACAAACACAAAATAACCAAAGTATGTATCGAAATAGCTAACATTTATTGTAGGCAACTATTATTATAATAAAGACAATTATAATACAAGTATCCTGTTGGGGAACCGTTCATCAGTTCATATTTAAACCCGAACAACCACCATTATGAGAATACAGTTGCAGAATATTTCCGATTTAGAATACAGCAATTCAGCTCATATATACATGCATTTTCAATTTAAAACTAAAGGAGGTTAATTAACAGTATATAACACCGCGCTTAACAGGTGAGTTTCACCAGTCGCGAAAGCTCCTACTTGCCTATTCAGTTGGATTTTTGAGATCGCGTCAATTTTGAAATGGCCATTTTGCAGTCCATTTAATCCATTTTAAGTTTTGCAATTCTCACATATACACAATAAGATACATAAAGATATTAAAATAAATGTGAAAATATTAATTGTACAACAAGGCTCTTTCACACACTGGTATTGCTTCATACTAAATCATATTTAATAAACAAAGCGCTTTAAAATGTATCTTAAATTAAAAGATCAAAAACAAGCATCTTACATTCTCTTAATTGTATAGGGATCAAACAAAGAGAAGCGCCAACAAAATAACGGTTCCGCCAATCAAAAACACGTGATTAAATTATTTACAACGTGAAATAGGATGCAGTGTACATAATATAAAACAGATTGGAATACGCCATAACACGAATATTATACCAATATTATTAGTACAAAAAAAAGCAATCCGAATGTTAGGTCACCATCGCGCTTAAAATAAAAATTGAAAAGAAAAGCACAAGGCCGCGATAATTAGTTTTTTAAATATAGGTTGAAATTGCGTAATCAAGAAAAGGAATGCGAATGCTACGTTAGATGGCTTTCTACCCCAATTGCACAACAAAACACGAGGTTACAATACGCAATAATTACAAAAAAAATAAACGCAAATTATTAAATTTGGTAAAAACAAAACAAACATTACGAATTTAGTTGCCAAGCTTTTAAAGTAAATTACAGATACAAATTTTACACAGACCAAAAATAATACGTAGTAAGAAAAATTTCGTTGTTAACACTCTAACAGTCGGAGGCCAGATGCCAAAACTTTTCTTCGCATCCCTCGACAAAAAAATTCAGCCCCTTAACGGGACTTTGTAACGGTATTATCTGACCGGCGCATATCGACATATTTTAAACCGATTATAAAAAAAATTACGGGTAATATTTGAATTTAAATATGGATCTTTCATAGCTAATTGTACCTAATATAAACTTATCTTTAAACATAAATTGCTATTTTTCAAGTAAATCAATCAATCACAATGAAACACACTCGAGATTCGACCCTTGGATCATAAAGATGTATGCTGTGGTTAGATACAGGACGTTCAAGGTTGTACGTAATAAGTGCATTATGAAAGCCATACGCCAACTTCAAACCATAATGAAGCTCTAATGCCAAATACCCAATTAAAGAAAATAGATAAATAGTCTCACATTTAGTTTTTTTTAAAGATTATGTGTAATTCCTATTGAGAATTCAATAAATTGATGCTGGATATTTATTAAATATTAATGTACATTTTATTTAAATATGGAAGATGATCAGTACCTTAGAGTACTCCATGGTCTATTATGTGTCGTCATGCAATTGCTATATTTTATGTTCTTATTTACCTTCTCTAATGTTTACACATTTGGTTAATTTTATTACATATGAATACTAGGGTGGAGTAGGGTTGGCATGTTTATGTTTTAGTGGTTTTCCTAAAGCTTGAAGTAAATGCTTTGCCAAGATGAACCAATCCACAATTGCACACGGTTTCGTCACCACACTGTACAGGCTTATACTGATCTTCTGAGGCATCATATATAACACTTACATCACAATACAATATTTAAAATGTACCATACGATTAAATAAATAAATAAATAAATTTAAATATTTAAAAATATATTACTTAAATATTAATAAACATTCTTTTTTAATATTTAAAAAAATATATTTTACTTGGTTAATTTTATTATATGAATACTAGGGTGGGTAAGGGTTGGCATGTTTATGTTTTAGTGGTTTTCCTAAAGCTTGAAGCAAATGCTTTGCCAAGATGAACCAATCCACAATTGCACACGGTTTCGTCACCACACTGTACAGGCTTATACTGATCTTCTGGGGCATCATATATAACACTTACATCACAATACAATATTTAAAATGTACCATACGATTAAATAAATAAATAAATAAATTTAAATATTTAAAAATATATTACTTAAATATTAATAAACATTCTTTTTAATATTTAAAAAAAAATATTTTTACTTGGTTAATTTTATTACATATGAATACTAGGGTGGGTAAGGGTTGGCATGTTTATGTTTTAGTGGTTTTCCTAAAGCTTGAAGCAAATGCTTTGCCAAGATGAACCAATCCACAATTGCACACGGTTTCGTCACCACACTGTACAGGCTTATACTGATCTTCTGGGGCACCATATATAACTTACATCACAATACAATATTTAAAATGTACCATACGATTAAATAAATAAATAAATAAATTTAAATATTTAAAAAATATATTACTTAAATATTAATAAACATTCTTTTTAATATTTAAAAAAAATATATTTTAAATATTTCTCATATCTCTAAAATATTTAAGATACAAATAAATATTTAATCAATATTGAATAAATATAAGGTGCTACTAGGGTATGTTGCAAACAAGTGAAAAACATAATTTTTCTCATATTTGCGGGAAACAAATTTGATAGACAACTGCAGATTCGTGTTCAGCACATCAAAAACATAAAATAAACCACTAAAACCAGTTACTCCAGAACTTTCCACTTCAATTCCCCTTTGTGTTTAAATTTAAACTATACTGATGTACAATAATAATAAAAAGTACCTATATGAAAATAAGCTATAAAATAGAAATTCTTGAAGCTTAGATTTTCTACAACTTTTATCTAAAGGTGTTTGCATTAGGGAAACACTTCTTATATTACATCACGTAGAACTTGGTCATTTGCACACGGAACTCTGTTTTTACACATCCCGGTGCTTCAACATTTTTCGAAGAGATAGTAACCTCACTTTTCTCAATGTTTGTGTCTTTGTCTTTAGTTAAGTTTAAAAATTAATTAAGTATAGCTATAATTTCACAATGTGAGCATGAATACTTTAAAATAATAGACAAATTAATCGTATAATTACAGGTACAGATCAAACGATAATGGTAAATTAGAAACTTATAGTAAACTTATCGATAAAAGGATATTACAGAGAATCCCTATGCCTGTTGAAAACTCGCACAATCGACATCAGTCTGATGCCTCCTTTGAAGTTAGAATTTATTGATAAATACATAATGTGTAGGTTTACAGTGTTTTGATTCTTCTAGATTCATTTCAACGAAAACTATACTCAACATAGTGATGTTCCAAAACGAGAAAAAGCAACAGCACAACCGGGATTTCTTCAACGTAATGACAATTCAATACTCAATAATGGAACCGTACAAAAAATTAAGGACATTTATCAGTTCTTACCAGGATCATCTTCACTACGTGCACCTTATAATAAAAGCACTACAGATACTTCTAAGTTACATCAACAGTTTGACAATAAATCTTTAAATATAAAATCTGAAAATACGGATAAAATGGCGATTGTAAGATTTCACAAATAATATAAACCTGATGTACGTATTACAATTTCATTTCAGAAAAGAGGAAACGAAACTGTTCGAATTTTTACTGGAACTGCAGAGAAAATAATTAAGTGGCATAAAATTATCAAAGATTATTTTTGTTACTATGAAATTATTAGTTGAGTATTTTTATTATTATTATTTTGGTTGTTTGTTTATATTGTTTTTCAATTTTTTTATGATCAAGTTAAAAAAAATTCAAGGATATGTAACATTTTATTTCTGTGTTTTTCGTAAGCTTTTTTTTTGGCATCAGTTATAAATTGAATCTTTATTTTCGACGGGTGAATGGATTGCATGTAAGACTGGTGCATTTATAAGTATTATAGGAAAGTAGGGCTGGGTAGTGCACCAACATCAGATAATAAAATTGCTTTGGGGTTTCTTTATTTCTTCACTTAAATGAATTACATTTTAGGGGCAATGGTGGCACTTGAGGCTGGTTCTGTTAGTCACCAAAAAATTATGCTATTGCGTGATAAGAAAGGTCCAATCCTACAAGTAATTCATTATGCGAATGACTATATTAACATTGAAGATTTTTTTGTGGGTCAGATGTTAAGGTTTAAGCTATATATTCTTAAAAATTTAAATCTATGTTTAACTGTTCTAGATGTGTAGGACGAATGGTTGGTCCCAAATATAATGCACGGTCTAAGTATTCGGGAGGCAAAAGGAAGACGAAGTAATGGCACTTCAGCGGATGTGTTACATTTCTGATCACGCAATTACAAAATCAAAAAGAATTCAAATGTACAGTAACATAAATGTTTAAATGTATTTATTTATTAACATATTAAGCTGTTGTTTTTGATATTAAATAAAATAGTAATGTAGTATTGTTCAGTAGTAAATAAAAGTGTTTAGTAATATTCAATGGTAATTGGTTTTTAGTCGAGTTATAAGATTTACTTACTTTTGAGAGTCTTGTGTATTTTAACAAGTAAACAGAATTTTTATTAAGTTTGTGATGTTTGGTGTCATTTGATTCCTTTAACGACGACCGAAATATGAGTTTTTGAACTCAAAGATTCAGTTTTTGATTTAATTTAAAAGTTATTGCTTGTAGACGTTTTTTAAATCAAAATTATTTCTAATTTTATTTTGTAAACATTTCCTAAACAAAATTTTGATTCGATAATTAATCGAGCTATGGTGTTTAATTAGCGATACCTTCAAATATATTCTTTAAAGAAAAAAATTAAGTAAGCAACGTAAATTACCTATTTTCTAAAACGTGCTTAGTGTAATGATTCATTCTACAGTCCTTCTATAAGATAACCCCTGCTGAGACTACCTGCTGTTAGAATTGTAAATGATACCCTTAAGCCTGCTTCACAATGTGCAAACTTTTGTTTACAGAAATTGTGGTGTCCAAGTTCTAAATTTCATGAATGTACCTATTTCTCACCCCTACTAATTTTAAGTAGTTTTAAGCTAGTTGTTAAGAACTGAGTCAGTAACATAATGCATCAAAATAGTAGCATTTCACCAAGCAAGTTAAGTTGTATTTAAATATAAATATACAAAAAATACAATTCTTGTCAGTTACACTTCTTTATCTTTAATGTAGAGCAACAAGTCTGGTACAGGTGGTGTGGGTAGATATAGCAGTAAATGGCGTAGCAGTTTCGCGCCAACACCATTTCCATTAGAAGTGTATTGCTGAGAGATGTTTTATAATTTAAAACTGTGAAGATGCCACTTTCATTAATGCCATTTGCAAACATGATCGCATTAGATAATTCCCAAATTATATAAATATGCTAAAGTTCTGGAGAAAAACTTACACGATTGCCTCTAACAGAATATTTAAAAGTATGACAAGCGCTAACTTCAGTTTACTGCAGTTCTTCGTTTGTGATTTCATTCATAAATACCTTGTCTCGCAAATTCTAATTATGTGTTGAAAACACATACATGCAAAGGTATTTTTGGTATAATTCATATTGATTAACTATTTATTAATTTGTAATCGGGGATTTAACTTAAACAGTATTGTCGTTTTTCCTAAATTTCCAATTCACTCCCGTGATTTGTTATATTGAAATATGTGGAAGTATTACTCGACCCAAACCATAACGCCACTTCTCCACAGAATAATAACTATATTCACTGCGTTCATACAGAAATTTCACTGAGCGATTATTTTGGTCTTAAGTAGCGTTCGCGCTGTACCCACGCGCAGCTAGGAGTAGCCAAGGTGTAGCTAAAGTAAAGTCGTCGATTTACGATTGTGCAGTATATCGCGAAATGCCACTGCTAAGAAATAGTAAGCTTTCTATAACCGCTCCGCTCAAGTCATGAATAATATTCTTGTACGTGGGCACAGCGCCCGATTTCCAACTTCAAACGTTCCGACACCCAGTGAAACTTCTGCTGAACGAAGTATTATTATTCTGTGACTTCTCTATTTGATGACGTCACATGAAGTGACAAGGACCAACAGAAGTAAAACGTCTATTGATCACGTGTCATTAATTTTCATTGAGAAATACTTAACTAATGAATTACATTAAACGAGATCTGTGTTACATTATTACAAAATGAAAATATACTAAGTGACATAGAAAGAAGAACACCCAGTAATAATGAATTTATTTGAACAATTTTTGGTATACTAGTGTATACGAATTAGATTAGTAAACGATCACAATTTGATAAAAATTAAACTGTTACCTTCTTCAAAAACTTAATAATGTGTTGCTCCACTACGATGTCTTGTGCACTCATTAACACGTCTGGGCATACTTCTAATGAGGTGATCGATTTCTTTTTGAGGTATCTCATCCCATGCTATCTGTAACTGATGCTGGAAAGCCGCTAGAGTTTGTGCAAGGTGAGGTAAATTGAGTAATCTTCTTCCCATAATATCCCAGACGTGCTCGATAGGCGAAAGATCGGGAGAACTTGGTGGCCAAGGCAACAAAGCAATTTGATTGGCCTCAAAATGAGCCAAAGAAACCCTAGCAACATGAGGTCATGCGTTGTCTTGTTGGAATGTGCTTTTGGGGATGGTCTAAACATAAGGTACAATATGGGGATCTACGACCTCCTGGATGTAGCGCGCAACGGTCATGTTACCTCTAATGAAGACCAAAGGTGACCTACTTCCAATAGCAATAGCTCCCCATACCATAACTCCAACTGTGTGGTGCACATGCTTATTCACAGAAAATTGGGGATGAGGTTAACAAAACAACCGCTAGGGCAATATGGCTGAAAAACTGATCGCTTTTTATCTTAACCCATTACCTCCCAAGGCATTAAAAATTGTAAAAACATGTTTAAATTCTTATATTTTATTGCTTAAGACACGTTTCTTATAATACTTTACAAAATTAAGTTTATAAAATTTAATTTGATATCAGAATAATTGGATGTTGCGTTTACGCATCATTGGGAATATATATGAATTTAAAAAAAAAATTGTTTGCAATTAAATTATTTAATTCAATCAATAATGCTAAAATATTTAATTAACAATTACAAAAATACAATATAAGTTGTAATGTACAAAATAAATCAATATATACTACTTAAAAACTAATTATTTCTTATGTTGCATTTACGCAACATTGGGAAGTACCGTGTAATCTATTTTTCATGAAATGGTTTGAAACACTCAAGATGAAGGTGAACTTTACATTTTTTCACAAATGTTTATAGTTTGACTTTTACATAATTTACATCTTCTTCTGTGTTTTGGTTGGGAGACAGCAATAATGTGATCGGAATGATCGAGTCTTACTTCATCAACTACGGTAGTTTTATTTTCACGTTTTCTATCAAATGACTTCATCAAACGAAGAGCAATATATGATTTAAAATCAATCTGAGACATTTTCTTCTCATTTTTTGTTAAATTATAAATTTTCCAAGCATTTACAATAGTGCTATCTACAGAGTTGCAAAACAGTGGCCACCACCATTTCTTACCCATAATTCTGGAACGATAATTCGCTATTCCATTATCATGCAAATCGACGCCACCCATGAACTTATTATATTGCAAAATCACGTTTGGTTGAGCAACAGACACTTCCTTTTTTCTTTGCGATTATATCTTTTTGTAGTGCTCAAAGGTTGCACATTGATATTATTACTGCAAACAGTTACGACAGAATTGGCATTCCATCGCACCATTGATACTTTTGATACGTCATCATAGACAGTACTAAAAGCACCTCTATCTAATTTACTCATCGTTTTACGGTTTCTAGAGGACATCGATTTGTTCTGTTATCCCTAATCGTTCCTGTAGCAAAAATCCTTTATTTTTGAGATAAACAAATAATCTGAACGAAGAAAAGAAGTTGTCAAAAATATTCGATGGTTGAACGGATTTGAAATTATTTGAAGTAGATCGGTAACCACTGTACCTCCTAGTCCTAAGATGTTGTTACTCTTCTTTGGTTGCGCACTCCATATGGGATTGATTTAAATAAATAACCATCAGCTGAACAAATACACCATAATTTAAAACCAAATCTCACGGGCATTCCCTTGATGAACATTTTACAAGAATGTTTTCCAAAATAAGGGACCATTTGTTCGTCAATTGACAGATTATATGAAAAAACACCCCACTGTAAATTCTTTTCGTTCAATTTTTCCAAAAGTGGTCGTACTTTGCAAATTTGTCGTTCTTGTCAAGCTTGCTGTTATCACACAAATGTAAGTTCCTTTTAATATTTTGAAATTTGTTTCTACTCATACATTTTTTTACTAAATCAACTCCTTTATCTTCCTCCATTGACCAATACATTGGTGTTTGTGGTAACGTATGGTATCCAGAAAATATCATGATTCCTAGAAACTTGTAGAAATCAAAAGTCGAAAACTCAAAGGTGTGACGGTTGTTGTCTTGAGCATATTTCTTCGAGAATTTTACAATCATGTCAACTACTGTATCATCAAAGAAAAGATGAAATATCTCCAAAGGTGTTTTTCCATATAAATTTTCTTTTATCGAGCGTATTGACTCATCTTCAACAGAAACTGGCGAATGCGTGTATTGGATTTCTCCAGTAATCCATTTGGGCTCATCGGAACTTTTGACAGTTGATGATATCTTGCATTTCTTACATGCTAAGGTTTCGTCATCCGACGAGTCAAAGTCTTTATCATCTATTGTGTTAGAAGGACAGGGTAATTGCAATTCAAATGTTCCGACAATGTCTGTATTTTCTAAATTGTCCTCAGGTGCAAAATTTTCATCGTCAAAATGTTCTTCGTCGGTTAGCTCATCTACTTCTGGGGGTATGTAAACAGCATCAATATCTGAAATATGAAATTATATTCCGTAAATCGCAATCTACATTTCATAGTTTTAGGAATCTTGTAATCGTATTATCAATATCAGCTTACCTCCATTTCTCTCCAATTCTAATTCTTCCGCTATATCTTGTAGAGCAAGTTCTAGTTCTCTTTGTGTTAAATATTTCATGTTCTTCTAAGTAATTTTAAAAGTAAAACCCAAAACAAACTAAAGTATAGTCTCAAATCAGATACAACTTTTCACAAAACTCAGCAACGCGCTAATGACTATTGATATTCATTTAGAGAAATATCCCTTCTTATACATTGGATATAATTATCCCGTATTTTGACACACTAAAAGGTAACTAATTAGGGTTTGTGAAATGCATAATACAACTATACAACATAAAAAAGCCTGTCTAAATAAATCTACTAGTTTGTAAATAAAATAATACTACAACAACAATAGGTATGTTATTGTAAGTCAATAAGAGGATTATATTTTGTGTCTAACAAAGAAAAAAAATAAAAACAACTAAATCAGCATAAACATAAGTAAATAGGCACTTAAACCGTAGTTATTTTGAAACGTTAGTTGCACAATTGATCATGACTAACTATACGTACCTTCCCAATAATGCATGAACGCAACGCATATATTTTCGGGTCTCTATGCTTTTATCTAAGAAAATATTAAAATTTTGTATGAATGTATAAGTAATCTATAAGTATTAAGTAGTGAAATCTTAAACAATGACGGCTAAATTTGAAACATGATCTCAATTATAGAAGAAAATAGAGACCAACGTTTATATGTGTATTTTTTACCTTAATTAAATTCCTTGTAACTTAGTAACAACAAAATAGATTCTTAAACAAAATGTTTTTTGGCAACTGTGATCTTTGTTTTTAATATAATCGAATTTTTATTAAAAAATATTTGCGGGGCAAAAAAAAATATGAAGTATAGTTGATGCGTTAACGCAACGTTGGGAGGAAATGGGTTAATATAAACAAATATATTCCCAAATAGTTATTTATGTAACAAGGACAAAAAAGTGCACTTTTATGTACGAGACTGAATTTGCTGGCCGAGGCGTTAGGCGAGGCAAGCAAACAGGCAGGTTATTAAAAAGCACTTTTTCCGAGGTACATATTAATTTTTTTCCGTTGACCTTAAATTAATTAATTTTCTATTGATTACCGTTTACTGAAAACAAAATGTTTAGTAATTTTAAACAAAAATTTTACGTTTGTTCTGATTTTACTGTACCTAATGTTCACTTCACCGTTCAGTATTGTAACATTTGTGTCAAAATTTATTAAAGGAAATAAAAGCTTTCCGCGTTCGAATATTGTACCGATAAAGCATTTGTTTACAACAATCACATAATTTTTATAAGAGCACTTGATTATGATAGGTAATAGGTAAAACATGTACTTTTTATAATTTATTAAAATAATAAAAATTACATTTAGGTAGTGTTATTTTGAAGTATATTTAAAAATGTAGTTATAGTTGGAAGCCTACCCTCAAAATTAATGCATTTCTTTAATTGTTTATGATCAAAGATGTAATGAAGTTTCTCCTATTAAACACATTAAAGTCGATTCTTACTAATTGGACATATAATAGTTATAAGACTGAGTTTGTACCGTGGTCAGACTTATAATCATTTTATATTCAATAAAAATATTGCCTGACCGTAAGAAAGTATGCAAACGTAGTTTTTTGATTCACTCCGAAAATGTTTCAAAAATGTAATAATCTTCTTTCAGCTTATTGAAAACTGTGAAATTCACCTTGTTTTTGTGTACGAATAAATCTTGAACCCAGTAATGTTGATGGCTTATATGATTCTATTTTTGTTTTTCCTGTGACAGAATCAATATTCAAATGATTTTTCACAAGTAATTACTGTTCTTGTGTTTTCCATTAGCATTATTACTTATTTACATCAATCAAATACAGTAATAGAAAGGTACCAATAATTAACTCACTTCTACTGTAAGTTTTTGTATTTTATGATCGTGAAAATTTTGTATCGGAACTCCGCTTCTGTATCAAAATGTTACCTAATAAAATTGTCTAAAGCAATCTCAAGTCGTATGAATTCTGTCTTACCTTATAAATGAATAACTTTAAAGAAGTTAAAGTGTTACATATTGAAAACAATGTATCGAGTATTGTGAGATTACAACCAGGCTCTTCTATATGCTTCGCACATTGTAGAAACTATAAACAATTTATTAATATCATTTCAAAGCACTTAAAATCATTTCTTGTAATTTGAACAACAAATTGTTTTTGTTCAAAGTTGTGTGGGATTGAGAAATTGAGGTTATAAATGGAAGTAAACCAACAATATTCTGCAGTATCTAAAATGTTTCAGTATGTACCTAAAGTACTGTAATATCCTATGTAGTCACTAAATTCATCCCTTCTTAAAAATGGGTTTTCATACTGGTTACTTCGACTTTATTTAATTTGACATTAAATGTTTGCGGACGAAAAGTATTACAGTTAAAAAAGTGTTACTTTATGATTATTCAGGGAGTACGTAAAACTCAATTTTAAATGAGGTCGACGGAAAAAAATTTACAAAATATTCATTATTACTGGGTGTTCTTCTTTCTATGTCACTTAGTATAATACAAAATAAATCAACGTAATAAAATCTAATTTTAGGTGACTGCTTACGGTGACGCAATTATATAACTCGCAGACAGAATATAATGACACAGCAGAATCTTAGCTCAATGCTAGCTAACTAATGAATAGCATGCATTGAACTTTCGATCTCCTTTCTCGTATACCCGTTAATCTCAAAGGAAGTTTTCAAGTGTTCGAGTTCTGTTTGAAGATTCTCTAGTTCACAAAACTCGTTTTGCCAAGGATTCCGTCGAAAAATGTCTGAACCAGAATCTTCAGACGGAACTCTAACACCAGAAAACTGCCTTAGAGGCTATCGGGTACACTAGGAAGGAAATCGAAAAATCAATTAGGTCCAAAAATTAAAAATATCGAATCAGAGAGTCCACCAACCAAAACTGTTTGCCACTGATCACATAAAAACCACTTCAATTTATTAAAACAAATGTATGTGAACAAAAAATTTGTTTTTGAAATTGTTATGATGCGTGTAGGTCCACATCTTATGAAATGAAATGAAAACGGTTTTCAAACCGAAAATTTTAACACCCCTTTTTTTTCACTTTTTCCGACGAATTAGAGTTAGTGTTATACTGAAACAAAAAAAAATTATGTCTGAGGGCCGGTGTAACACTAGGTACATATAAATTTCGATCCGCTCCTGTAATGTTAATTAAGAAAGAGTCCGTTGTGCGCGAGATGATGATTAACTCAGAAGTCGTGACGGGGAGAGCACGTCGCTTTCTAGGTCGCGGACGAAAAGTTCGAAAACAGTCTTAAATGAGAAAGTTAATAGCGCACCTAAATAGTGAAAAGTGCGATTAGGTTCACTGTAATTCGTAATTTTGGAATAAAGGTTATTCGGAAACGGGAGTGAGAACTTTGATAAATTAGTGGTACGAGAATTAATACTATTAGATTGTTTTGGTTTCTATAAAGAAGTCAACTTGGAGTTTCAAATTCCTACTTGTTTCGAGGTGAATTACGGAAAGATCTCTTCGTTCGATCATTGTTGATGCGGAATCGATTAGGACCTTTCGAAGTTTTTCCTATCTATAAGGTAATTGACTATTTTATCAGAAAGACATATATGCGAATAATTTGAAATAATTGAACGAGAATTAAGTTCAAGGTTGGTAACTTAATACAAAAATGCGTATTATCAGTATCAAAGTGTTCATGAATTTAATTTCGTGAGAGACGCTGACCCAACGGGTTTCAAGTATATGTATGACTAGTTGTGGAACTTCATAGCGGCCTATGCTTAGTGCGTTTATTGCTAACAGAGTTTTTTTATTATTATTATTATTGTAGTTCTTTTAATAGATTGTTTTGGTTTAGGTTTACGAAAATTATGTTACGGATAAAAGCGCTCACAATTCATATGAATTGATTTCTCCCTGAAAAACCTGTACCTAGAGACGTATGGTTGCAGGCTACATGCCGGGTGCTCAAATCTCAGTTAGTAGAAGCGCTTCCAGGATGTTCTGGTTACCATGATCATGGATAAGTAGACCCAGGTAACAATTCTTCAAGAAATCACGACAGCAACGATCGTGATTAAACTTTACGTTATCGTGATTTCGAATCTGCATAGAATTCGTTGCTGAGGCCGTGGTCAAACCGCGCTAAATTTAATTTTTGAAATTGTCACGACAACGACAACTTAATATCGTGACGAAAACTTACAGAAGAATCATGACGAATATGTTACAGAAAAACCGTGACGTAATCAATATATAAAACATCACGTAAGCGATATGAAGAATCGTGACTAAAACGTGACAAAAACAATCAAAGATGACGTGACGTTAGTTACCGATTATTTCACTTTTTCTTACATAGGAAAAAAGTTTTCAATTTCCATTTTAAGCTGCCGCTTTTCAGATTAAAATGGTAAACACCGACAAAACGTTTTAATACAAGTATAGTATCGCAAAAATAAAATTTTTATTGGTGTTTAACCATTCTAATTGGAAAAGAGTCAGGTTAAAATGAAAATAGTTTTTCCTTTCTATGTAAGAAAGTTTGTTTTCGTCTCCAAAAGCGGGCTTGAGATTTTCACGATCTAGTTGAATAGTTTTCAAGGTCGATTCCAACCCTCTGTAGATAATACGCAAGAGAAATTAGTTTTATAAACTTTTAGTATGTATTTCCTAATTACGATACACTTTAAAAATAAAATACAACCAATTTCATAAACACAGTGTGTATTTCTAATAAAAAAAATTAATCCATCAAATATTAAGTAATTCAAAACTTAAGTAATAAATTAAGATACCTAGCTATTTCTTTTTCGGACTTGACGCGGTCATATGTATGCTGAAAAATATATTTTAGCATATTTTCCGTCTCTACTTTTGTGGATTGTTTATTGTGACAAACAAAATCAACTATAACTGAAACAAGTTTTGTGTCTTTTAGTTTAAATTTGTTATGTACGCCACTCCAATTACACATATTCTGGGCTTCAACTGAAAAGCAGTGTTTGATGATATTGTTTAATGTTGACTTTGCATCTTTACCACCAATCATGCTAAGTCTGCTAACCTGTAATTACAGTTTGTCGATAGATATTTAGTACAGTTTCATAAATACTTACAAAAGATTTTTGTTTCTCTGCATCTTCTAAAAGTTCATTAAAAACAGTAATGTCCTCTATCGATAAAAGTGGTAAAACTTCATCAAAAATGTTAATAGATGAGCTTATTTGTTGTTTTTGTTCCAGTCCATTTAAGTTCTGAACTTGTAATTTAATTGCCTCCCATTCTCGTTTCATCTGAATTATAAATTGCTCTGAAATAAAATGTTTTTAACAACATTTTAAAATGAAGAACAAATTACCTATTAAACGTCTGTTGAAATCAACTGCGTTCTTGACTTGGGCGATTTCAGTAAGAAGAACATCTGTCAATTCTAAAAGAAAAAGCACAACAACCCAATATTTTACTGTTTCATTCCAAATTACCACTACATTTACACTGTGGAACGAATAAGTTGGTAATATCTAACTCTGTTGTGCCAGAAGTGAGATTTCCTAAAGGATCAGTACTGGCCGATGAGGATGGTGTCGTTTTCTGGTCATTGGTAAGAGTTTTAGATAAGTTAGAATCATTTATGTCCGGAATGTCGTCCACATCTTCGTCATGATAATATTCAAAATCTGAATGTTGATTTCCAGATCTTTCTCTTGTTTTCGCTTGACTCTCATATTCAGAATCCGTTAAAGGAGATGATGAAGAGTCTGTGTGCTCCATTAATATTTTGCACTTCAGTAACGCCTCCTCGAAAGTATCTTCAATTTATTCAAAATATAGACTACTATTACATAATTAAGAAAAATAACTTACCAAAAATTTTATTATTACATCGAATTGTACATGGATACTTTTTCCATGTTAGCTTTGGAGCAAAACCTTTTCGAGCATACACACTGCCAGATGTTTTAGACCAAAACACCTAAAATTAATTCAAAAATGAAATAAAGGATATGAACCACCATTATATTCATATTATTTAATATTTTTAATGACCCAAATCAAATTTTAGGAGAAAGTTGTAATAATTATAACTAGAAACAAAGATTAATTATTACCTTATTATCAATAATCCAGTTGGATGGAACCACTTCTACTTCCCCAGATTGAAATTCAATGACGTGAAACATATTCTAAACATTGATATAAATTATGAATGACAATAAATATTTTTCTACTAAAAATGGTATTACTATATAGGCATTAAAAACTATTTAAAAACAGTATTTACAGAGTATCTTATTCCAGTGTGTGAAGTAATGGTGCAACAACTAAATCATCCTTGTATGGTACAACAACCATTTTGATATTATTTGTTCAAAGTCAATACAAAGTTCATTTGAAGAAATCGACAATATTCCAGTAGCAAATAATGTTGAATTACATGGTCTTTCATATAAAGGTAAAAGTTTGTTTACTTTGAAACCTGTAAATTGTTTTTTAAGAACATCTACTTTAGTTAATTTATAAATATCGTTATTTTGCAACATTACAAAATTATTTCCTTTTTTATTTAATGCAATTACAAAATTTGGAAAGTAAATCATATTTTTATTTTTATAACATTTAACTGTTAAATCTGATGAACCTATTTCTTGTATTCGATTATAGATTTGTTGTGAAGCTTTGGGTGCAGTGCGCAAAAGATGCTTCAATTGGCCCAAATAACTTTCAAATGGAAACGCACTGAATTTATCTAAAGGTCCATGCACTTCAACATCATTTGCTAAATGAATCAAATTGTGTACATTGTAAGAGACATTGCGTTTTCCATAAAACGTAGGGAATTTTTTACAAAATATAACAAAAGATTTTTAGCATAATTAAGATGTTCTATATATTTGTGAGACACGAGAATTTTTATTGCGATACTAAGAGTCATAAAATGTTTGTAATAATCCAAATCAAGAACTCCATGCAAACACACAGGTGCAGTATACAATAAAAAATTTCTTAATTCAGTTGCCTTCCATTTTCGGTAATCCTTCAAAGTTCGTGCTTTTCTATTGAATTCATCAGGCATCCATTCGTAGCATTTTTGTAAATTCAGAGAAACAAGATCCAATGTTTTAGAGTCCAATTTTCCTTTTCCAGGTTTTCCATGCCAGATATCAATTATTTTTTTGACGACTCCTAGGCATACCAAATGCATATAGTCTAAAGGAAAAGATTTAACCATGTCGATTGGTAAATCTTCTAAAATTGATTTTTCTTGCTTGTGATGTTCACAATTGGTTCGAGATCTAAATGATTCATCTGTTCTAAGTGGACACTCGGTTTCCAAAAAAACAACACAATTGTCATATATCCCCTTTACAGTACACCTGCTGCAACTATAATAGCCTGTATGTGATTGTACAAAAGTTATTAATGCTTTAGCTGGAGCATCACATATAAAACCTTTAACAATAATTTCATAGATATTATTATTTAGTTCTAATTTATTTGTCAACAACTCCATTAAATCTGATACAAATGGACTCAGAAAAGCGTTTATGTCTTGCGGCTTACTGAATCCTTCATATAAAAGAAATAATAAATGGTTTTGATTTTCCACCTACAATTTGACCCAAAATTGGCCAAAAACATTTATTGCTGTCATTCGATATGGGCAATCCATCAATATTGAAATTTAAATAAATTTTAGAAGTATTACTTTCAATGCCATGGTTTTTCAAGGAATTTATTAGTGGTAATTTTAAGCCGAAATGAATAAACTTTCCTAAACCTAAATCTTTAATAGGTACTGATCTTGGAGTTGACAAAAAGTTCTTGAATCAAGTGGCAGTTCATTATGTCCATGTCTTTTAAAAGGCTTAAAAGCTCATTCAAATGGCTATGCCTAATTTGATTTTTATGGCCCATTCTAACAATGATTCTGAAAATGATTTTGAATTTATAGGGTAATTTGTGTTCAAACTTTCATCACAATCACTTTGAATATAATCAAATCTTTCGGAATGACTTTCATCTTCATAATTAGGTACATTACTGACGTTACTTAAATTTTGGGTAGTATTTTCCACATTCTGTACAACCACTTCATTAACAGGATCTTTACTAGTTGAAGCAATTTCTGTTTTAATACGTTTTAAAATTCCTCTGCACTTAAAAAAGTATGTACCGTAACACATCAAGTTACTTTAATTGCCATCCAAGAAGTAAATATAGCAAGTTATAGAATGTGTCTCTAAACTATTCTACATGGTGAGCATAATTTGTTCAAACATTTCTCAAAATTATTCGAATACAAACAGGCAATGTAGATAATGTACTTTTACAATCAATTCTACAGATCAGGTCTTTTTGAGGTTTGATTACACCTTATAGTTTGTTACATGCACTACCTCACATTGATGCATAAAGATGCTATTCAAATACAGAAGTTTAATAGTTCGAACAGTTTTTTTAAGGGTGAAACAAGATACTCCACTTCTGTTTTCGAAATGCTCAAAGTTTGACAACCAAGTTTAACATTAAAAACATCATACAAACATAACTGTAATAAATTACAGTTACCTAAAATTAAGAAATAATATTACTCACCTCACAACATTGAGTAACTTCACAAGAAACACAAAGAAACACCAAGTACTTATTAGTGATGGCCATATACGTATTAAGTTGCTTGATGCCAGTGATACCACTCTCGCGCAGACGTAACGCAATGAATAAAATGTTAATAACTTAAAATTCTCACATTTTGTTTTTCTCACTGTAACGATAAAATAACGTTTTCTTCGTAACGAACTAATACATTTTTTCGTAACAGAATCTTTGAAAACTGCCTTCACGAGAATGTTTAATATTAAACTTTACGTACTCGTCACTGACAGGAAACACTAAAGGAATAGACATAGGATTTTCTAACGAATTAGTGACAAATACATCTTTAAACGGTTATTGTGTCACGAAATCGTCAAGATTAAAAATCGTCGTCACGCAGTGTTACCTGGGGAGTAATTATAAGTCTATAGTTTTTACGATATTTAGGTAGACAGGGACTAGGTCTGACTAGTAAAAAAATCAGGTTTTTTTAAAAGTTACATGCAGAAACATCCCTAAAACCTTTTTTTAATGCATATTCCTATTATTGTCACGGTATTTTCAAATTTATTGTAATAAAAAATACAAATTTTACGCGTCAATATAAAACTACAAAGAAATGTTCAAATTTTTTTTTTTATACGAAACTAATATACCATATGTGTCTCTGGCAAGACGCGACATAGGAATTTCACTATAGAAAAATTGAATTGATAAGAAACGAAGGCTATGAAATTTTCGTATTGACGTATACGTTACAATTAATTGTTATTGCATGTTCCTTATTGTAATATCCTCTAATTTAATTTTTGAAAATGAGTGTATACAATCCCTGAGAAAGTTCTAATGGTTAAGGGGATATACAGAGGTGAAAGCTATAGAATAACTTCTGTTTAGTTTGCTGCACTTTTCCGGATCGGCAGAGAAACCGCAGTGTACACAAGCGTCTGAAGCAGGTTCAACAAAACCAGAAGATGAACAACGATGAAGAAATCAATGTACTCGGTGCTGTGCAACTTAACCCTAATATTAGTATTCGACAACTAAGTATCGACTGTGGTGTAAATAGGTGTCGATTTCATTAAATTTTTAAAAGCATAAACTGATGCCAACAAAGGGCAAAATTTTGTGAAACATTAATGGAGATACGCAATAATGATATGAATTTTGTTAAGAATATTTGCTTCACCGATTAATGTTCGTTCAATCTGAATGTAATTTGCGGTATCAGCATGATGAGTGTCCAGCACATAATGCGAATCAAATAAAACAACTTTTAAATGAAGCACTTCCTAGAACCTGGTGAGGAAGTTACTTGGCCACCAAGATCACCAGGCTTGTCCTCCAACAACTTCTTTTTATGGATTTACATATCTTCGAAGGTTTATACCGACAAAACCCACGACACAATTGAATCTTTAAAAGATAAAATTGTGGAAGTTTGCTCAATATACCAGCAAATATGATTGTCAATGTATCAACAGAAAACTTCTATTTAAGGGCACTGTTGGAACAGTAATAGACAGCATTTTAACCAGTTGATATAAGCCAAACACTTCGCATATAATACCTATTAGCTTTCACTTCTGTATATCCACAAAGAAATCGGTCCTTTTCAGGACCACTAACACATTTATAGAAAAGAATTTTTAATATGATGTAATTAAAACTTAAAACGACAATCACTTTGAATAAAAAACCGTATTTGAAATTACAACATTTCTTACAATTGTTCTTGGATGGTTTTAAAATAATAATCTTATTATCTTGTTTGTTGACTCCTGGATTCTAGTAAAACCTGAAATAGAAAGTCAAAGAGAAGTAGCAAATTAAACAATTTAAAGCACAAACCTTTACGCTCTCATTATTTATAACATTAAAAACCTTTTTTTTTTCCCGGCGTTGGCCTGCCTCATTGACAGGCTCAAGTGGCCCTTTCCCGGTCAGCCATGCCCGTGGTATCACCTTTCGGTATTCTTCAAGCCGGGACATAGCCTTGTCATACAGGTTTTAATTCACACATACAAGTGATTAACAATGTTAACAAAGTACGATTATGTCTACAGTCCAATGAATTAGGTGATTTGTGCATATGTGTTACAGATGTTAAATGAGTGGTTGTGTAAGGGCTAGATTCTTCGACACGTCGATTTTATGTTCTACGTTCTTGTCTTCTTTTTTTAGTATAATAAGTGACCCATATATGAAATGTTCGGTAGTTGTATTCGTATAAACATGAAAGTAGCTATCTTCATTGTTGTTGTGGAGTGAAAGTAATTTAGAGCTCTCCATTGATTGGTACTTACTTTGTTTGTTTTTATCATTAGGGCTTTTCAGGGTTGCTGTCTGGATGCAGGAAAGGTTTGGCTATATTAGCATAAATTCACATTGTGTCTGCTGCCTGTCGCTATTATGTGTCTGCAGGTGCACACTTAGTTAAGAATGTTGATGTCACTTTGGAGTGTGAGAGCGGTTTGTGTAGTATTAAATCAGGATATGCTCTGTTACTATGGCTGCAGTAATTAACTTTTGTAGGTTAGCATAAATTAATTTGAAGTCCAGGTGATTTTAAAACCAAACCGATGTGAGGAAATTTAGGCTGTAGCTACATAGAGTGTGGTAAGTATTTCATATTATCTGCGATGCAAAAATTGTGCTGTTGTAGGTGCACTACAAGGATTCAGGGTGTTCTTGAGATATGTGGTTTAAATGACCTTAGGTACTTATGGTCAAGACCCTTTTAGATTTGAAAAGGATTTTTTTATTTTTTTTTATGTACACTATCAATGTAGCTTGCTGTTTTTAACTTAGCTATAAGTTGTATTAATGTGGGCGATGTCGAAATAGAGATAATGAGATTTTAAGGTGTGTTTATTGTAATGGGATGTCGATAAAATTTTAAGATGTACTGCGTGATGCCTATCGTTCAGGTGTACAGTGATGTTAGTTGTCAGTCAAATTAGGCGTTGTGTTCGTATGCTGTTCTAAGTATACCTCTCATCCTTCATTTGCTTGTTTTTACTTAGGATGCTGTAAACCATCTTTTCTATTGTACTCCAACCCACGGGAGAGGATAACATGTAATCGATAATATTATCGGGAGTTAATTTGGCCTTATATTGGTCTTCAGCAATGTCTCTCTGCGGTTTCCAATTAGGACAAATAAAAAAGTGTGTTCAACCGTGTCGTTATAGTCTGAGCAGTAATCACAAGCCGACGAAGTTTTGATCTTAAAGCGGTAGAGATAGCTGTTGAAGCAGCCATGACCCGTGAAGTTGAGTTAAGTGGTATCCAATTTCACCGTGTTTCCTACCAATCCATGGGGTCACCAGTGGAATAAGGCGTTTAGTCCACTGTGCAGTATTATGCAATTTCTTCCAATCTTCTTCCCATTTTTGATTGTTTCCATTCTTCTGATGTGTTTTGCCGCAGTTGCGTTAGCAGATGGTGCGTAGGATCGTTCGAACGCGAGATACCTTAGGGGGATGGTGGAGCTGATCACAAACAAGGCCTCGGTGGAAGATGTTCTATATGCTTGTGAGACGTTAATTGCGATTTTTCTTTGGAATTTGTCAACCATATTTTTATATTTTTTGATGTTTAGCCAGTCGGCCCAGATGGGTGAGGCGTAGAGCATTACGGAGTTTGCTACCTGGAGTAGTATTTTCCTTCTACTTGCTTTAATTAAGTCATGCTTTATGAAGAGGCGTTTTAGTGCAGATACAAGTTTTTCCGCTTTTTTGATTGTATTAGTGATATGTGTTCCTAATTTTGCATTGTGGCCGATATGACAACCGAGATACTTTATGACTTTAGAGTTTATTATTGTCGTTCCTCCGATCTTGACATTCACTTCTTTAAATTTGTATCTGCCAGCTAAAATAAGGGCTTCGCACTTATGTATGGCGAATCTAAGACCAATGAGTTCTAGTCGTCTTTCAATCCATTTAATCGCCACGTTGGCTTTATTTTCAATGCTTTCTCTGTTTGTGTCCCAGACAAGCAGGGCCAGATCGTCCGCAAAAGCGACCGTTGTTGATCCTGGGGAGTTTAATGTTTAGCACATCGTCATAGACAATATTCCACAGGGTGGGGCCCAGTATAGATCCTTGTGGGACTCCGCTAGTGGTTTTGAGTTTTTTCATTATTTATAGAGATGCCGGTTTGTCAGGTAACTTTTAATTATTTCAACTAGGTAGCTTTCAACTTTTCGTGACCATGGCATTAACTATACTTGGCCACGGCAATTCATTAAATGCATTTTGATGTCCAAGGTGATTAATATGACGAAGTTGGGTACTTTTGCCCGCTTGACTTTATTAGTGATGTCGAGAATTTTTTAATGGCATCTACCGTCGAGCGTCCTTTCCGGAATCCAAATTGCCTGTCAGACATTCCACCTTTAGTGTTCAGGTCATCAATCAGTCTCTTGTTGAGTATTCTTTCGTACAGTTTTGCTGTCGCATCTATAAGACTGATAGGTCGGTAAGCTTTAGTTTCGGCGTTTTCGGATTTCTTCTCGATTAATACCAAGTTGGCAATTTTCCAAGGATTTGGAAACCTTTGTTCTTGCAGTAGTTTGTCTAATATCGGAAGAATAGTCTCAGGTGTTTTTATTGCAAGATTCTTGATGATTTCTGGTGGGATTCCGTCAGGTCCTGGTGCTTTTTTTGATCTGATGTTAATAGCAGCTAGGGTTATTTCAGGACAAGTAAGAGAAGGAATAGGGCTTTCAACAGTAATTCTCGTCCAGATTGTCACTGGTCTAAGAGGAAAAAGCGATTTTGCCACTTTAAGCGCCTCGTGGGTATTGATGTTTATCTCCGGTAAGGTTGTAAGTTTTGGGTGACAATTTTATATCCTCTCCCCAAATGTCGTGTTCTACTTCGTTACAGATTTGTTTCCATGATTCAGATTTACTTTGTTTAATAAGTATTTTGAGTTTAGATTTAGAGGTCACGTATTTCTCATGTGCTTCTTCAAAGAGTATAGAATTTTGTTTCTTGTTGATTCTTGGTAGTATTCTTCTTGACGATGTGCATTCCTTTCTGGCGTTTTCAATGTCTTTGTTCCACCAATAGACAGATCGTTTTGCAAGTGTGTTGTTGGGTTTAGAAGATTTAAGGTACTTCGAGCATGCCGCTATTATGGCATCAATGAGTAATGTTTCTGGAGGTGTGTTAAGTACTGCGTTTTGATAACTCAGAGAGTCTTTAACGTGCTCAATGATATGGTTTATGGCCGTTTCATCGTACCGAAAAGTCGGTGGTCTTTTTCTGGGAGGAGTTATCATAGTGGGTTTCGTTATTGTGACCTCGTAGTAGATGTTTCGATGTTGAGTAAGGTTTTCCTCAAGGGACACTCGCCAGTTTATAGTTTTAGATGCTAAATGTGTAGGTGCCAAAGTGATGTCAATTATGGACTGGCCGTTTTTGTTGCTAAAAGTCGGTGTATCACCTTCATTTAGTATGAGTAGGTTATTTTCGTTGCACCACTCGGTCAGGGTTGTTCCTTTTCTGTCTTCAATGTTGGATCCCCATGAGAAAGACTTTGCGTTGAAGTCACCGCCTATGAGCAGGTTATTATTATGTAGTAAGGAGATGGCTTTGAGATCATGAAGTACCTTTGCAAGTTCCTCATCATTATACTTGGGGGAACGTAGCAGGACAGTACTGCGATGTTGTCAATCAGGGCCATGATGTAATGGTCGCCATGATTTATTTTTATGGGCGAAGTTTTTCCTCTGGGGATATAAATAGCAACACTGTTTGTTGAATTGCAGTACCAATTTTTGTTATTTTTACGCGTGAAATACAGGGTTCTTGCACCAGTACGATGTTTATATTATGTTCCGCGCACGATTTGACCATGAGATCTGTTGCGCCTCTCGATCTACCTAAGTTGATCTGCAATATTTTTATGACTGTGTTTGGGTGACTGGCGGTGGTTATTAATTTATAAGGTTTATTAAAAAACCTTAATCAGGCATTTCTAAAAATCTGCATTAATCCCATGAATGTTGGAAAGAGGTAGAATGGCAAAAACAAAGCACGGAGAAAAAGAGAGAAGAGCATACTATAGAAGAGGGGGGACAGAAGAGGTAAGAAGAATGAGGGAGGAAGGAAGAAAGATGGAGGAAGAACACAAAGGGACAAAGACAATCAAAAACAAGAAAAAGAGATGAAGATAAAAAGAATCAAAATATAACACAATATACAAATATATGATGGTGGAAGGGATACCAAAATATATCACAGGAGGATTAAACCTAAAAGAAGAACATATGGTAGCGAGGTATAGACTAGGAAATGACGAAAATGAGAATAAATATTGGAAGAAATATGAAGAAAGAATGTGTAGGGAAAAATTGGGGAGAATGTAGAGCACATGGTAGATAAATGCAGCGAATTAAGAAGAGAGCAAGTGAGAAGGGAAGTGCTGCTAGGAGAAAATGGAGAGGGCATAAAATGGATGCAAGACATAGAAAACAGAAGAAGATGGATGGAAGAAAGGAAGAAGAACTTTAATATGTAAAATTTTAACATGTAAAAAGTTAGGGAACCGAATGAATTTGTTAATTTAAATAGGACAAATAAATTTAATTTGATTGATAATCCCATGAGTTACAAATTGTTTACGATCAAGAAGCTAAAAATGTTTAACACCTCCAATTCTGGGTTATACTTTACTTGACTGATTCCGAATAAAGTCCTTAGAACATCAACTTGTATTTATCGGTAGAGACAAAGTACCGAGGGGTAAACCGCTGAGTCATAGTTGGTACACTATTTCCTTTAAATAGAATACTTTCTATATTTCCTAGGAAGTACACAGTATTTTCTGTACTTCTTACTTTTACTTCCTCGGTACTTGTTTTACTTCCTTAGTAATGTGTGTAGTTCCTCTACACTTCCTGCACTTTGCATATAGGTAGGTGCAGATAAAAAAACATAACAAAAACCCCAAAACATGTCAATTTTAATAGAAATGAGGACGCAATTTGGTCAAACTAGAATACGATAATAGTCATCCCTCGAGCAGGAGTAGTCTCCCCTTCAAAAATCTGGGAGTCTGGTATTATTTTCTGAAAGTCATTACTTGTATCTTGGTATGTTTCAATTGTAGTTGTAGTATAGCGTTTAGATAATATATGTGACAGTTACGTAAATGGAAAGACGATATAATTTTTAATCGGCGAAGAAAAGAATCTCTTAACAATCATCCCTCATTAGAGGGGTAAGCACCAATTTAACAAATTGATTTTGGACATCTGTGAAAGGTTGGTTATTAACTTACAGTATTGTCAAGGCAAAGCGAGGTTTTTTTTTTATTGTGTCTCAAGTAACCTTCACTTAGAATGTTTTGAAAAGCGGGTTCAAATCGGATTAAATAAGCTGGCCATTTAACAGGCATAGCGGACCGGTCGCCATCTTGCTGGAAATGTACGATAAATATTCTTTATGGAAGTTCTTATACAAATGCGTCAATGTGGAATCAACAATGTTCTGTAGGAACTGGAGATAAAAATCACTATTCAAATTTTCTGCAAGATGAAAAAGTGCTACAGTATGGCCGCCATATGCCCAGTTCAAACCAAACGTTTGTATTTGGAGTGGTACCTGTTAATCGCACCATTCAAATAAGATGTACATTTAACTGAGACGCAAAAGTTTCGGATTAGATTTTCACTCATTTCTTCACAAAAGTGTTGTCTTCTGTCACTATCATCTTTATTAAGCTATATGAACAAGTTTCAATTTGTAAGGGTATTACTTATGAGATTTCAAGAGTGAATACTAGACTCTAGTACTCTTCCCAAATGGGACGTGTTGACATTTTTATAGGAGTGGAAAAAAACTGAGCTGATACCTCAATACTCAATTTTCACGCGTCTGACTGAAAAATGGGAAAATATTTTTTGTCGGACAATTCGATATTTGAATTTCGCATGTTTTAATTAACCAATTCTGAAAAAATCAGGTGATTATCAATACATTTTTTAAACTAAAAATGTTAACATGTTTGAGTTGGACATCCTCATCGGCTCAAAATTTTAATCGGACACATTTTTTTTCGCGCCTTTCATTAATTTTTCTGGCGATTACTTATAGTCCGTGGGCTTGTATGTCAGCTTTTAGAGCTTAGGTGTAGAATGCTATGAAACGTGCCGATCCTCGACATGAGGCCCAAAAAAGTTCACCGTTAGATTTGGGCCCATACAATATTGAATGTAATATATTTTTTAAATTGTACATCAGCTTTTTGGCAGACAGGTGTACCAAAGCAAAAAAGCTGACGTTTTTATCCAGACCCAAACGTTCAGGCCCATACAATTCTCATTGTAATGTGCATTGGCAATTGTATCGTCAGCTTTTTTTTTGTAAATTGCTTTTTCGATGGAATGTCATCGAATTTCAAAAAGCTGACGTTTTGGTTGAAGCGGTGAAAAGTTAAAAGGAAAATAAATCCGGAAAAAGTCATAATTCAATTCTTTTTTTAATACTTTGCCCCTCAAGTTCCAATACGATTTAAAAAAAAGAGAAATTGTTGGAATTATTGGTACACAACTTAAACCAACGCCAAATTCAGAATTGATTTTCCGGAAAATCGGAAAATTGTTATTTTTTGCATTAATAATCTAATAAATGCTTCTCAACTCCAAGTTTTCTCAGTAATTTTCGAGAGTAAAAACTTTTGTTTTTTGTTTTTGTTTTTTTTATTTTTCCAAACTGTGAGCAGAAATTTTCAAGAGTAAAAATCAATAATATTATTATTTTGCGTAAACTGTTTAGTTGCACAAATGTTTATGGATGATTGATCGGAAAATCGTCTGGAAAATTCTAAAGTAGTAATTTTTTAATTATAAAAATTCGATTGTAATAGTCGCAACTAGCAAGCAATAATCTCAGGATTAAAGAATTGTTAAGTCTTTTTTTCTTTTACATACACCGGCAATTTTTAGAGAACGTGGTTTCTGGAAAATTTTCCTGAAAATTAAGTTTTCAAGAGAAAGTGAGTGAATGTACGGTGTAGCCTAAACGTGGAAATTTATATTTGCAATAATAAATTAAGAAATTGCAAGAAGAGTATTAATCGATAATTCAGTAGAAAATAATTTAATTGTTTATGACAAAATTGAACTTTTTTCAAGAGTTCAGAAAAAAATATTTATTGAGAGTTCTGCAAAAGGCGAGATGTTTTGAGAAAAGTACTTTTTTGAATAATTAAAACATTACCTGTTTCTATTATGATTCTCATATACAGGGTGTCCCACCGGGAACGCCATCGATAGATTATAGGAAAACTGTACATGGGAAAAATTTGAAATTTTGGTAGTAAACTAACATTGACGGGGCCAGTTCCGCTAAAATATTTTCAAGATGGTGGTCCTTCCGGCTATACCGGAAGTAGATGTCAACTTGCTTATTTTAAATGGATCACCTATATATTATTCTATTTTTGGAGTTTGCACAAAATTCTAGACACATTTTGTGTATAATGTCCTATACCTAAGTCTAACTGTTTTGAACTTATTTTAAATTTTATGTCAAAATGACGTTTTCAGGCCTAAACAAAATTATAAAATTTTCTTATACTAATGCCTTTATTATTTTATTGGAATGGGTTTCCTTGTAGCAGGGGACCTATTTTAGTAGGCTATGTCGATATTTTGATAATAAATTAATACAGGGTGATAAAAAAAAAGGATTAAAATTAAATTCAGAAACACGTCAAAAGTCATTTTTTTTAATGCAAGCACCCTGTTTTTATAATTTTATCTTATTTAGTATCAAAAATAAAGTTGACTTGGTACAAGGTTGTCTATTAAAAAATTTATGGTTTTCGAAATATTGGCAATTTAACTTTTTTTTGTTGCACAAATGCTATTGTATTTCTTTTAATATGAATGGTTATTGCTAGTTGGCCATGATGGCGTTAGAAAACAATCATCTGTCAAGGATATGTCAAACTGTTAAAAATTTTCAATAATCATGCCGGGACGCTTAAATTATACAAACGAAGATTACATAAATGTATTTTTTATTTATGGACAATGTGATAAAGTTATATCAAGAACATGTGTTACATTTGCAGCAAGATACCCGCAAAAACAGAAACCATCACCAAAAGCTCTTAAACGAATAATAGAAAACTTCAAAAACTTTCGATCCGTTAAACCAAATGTACCTACAGAGAAATAAACCTGTCGTTAATGATGAAAATGTTGAAATCGCTGTTTTGGGATATTTTACTGCACATCCAACAATGTCTGTAAGACAAGCTGCATTGGAGTCTGGATTAAGCAAATCGTCAGTTCAAAGAATATTACGCAAACATAAATTTCATCCGTATTCATTTTCCATGGTTCACCATCTAAAAGAGACTGATTTTACAAAGAGATTGGATTTCAGCAAATTTATTTTAACCTGGTCGCAAGAAAACAAATTTTTTCTTGATAACATCATTTGGACAGACGAAGCCAAATTTACAAAAAACGGCATTTTTAATCGGCGAAATTCCCATTATTGGAGTGAATCAAATGTCCACGTTATTAGAGAGCGAAATATTAAAGAATCTTGGCAATTTAATGTTTATGATGCAGTAAGAAACGATGGCATCGTGGCATTACGTTTTTATCAAGAAAATTTAAAAGGTAAGTAAGCATGCAGCGAGTTAGGGCTGAGTTTCAAAATTTAACACGTGAAGCAATAAGGAAGGCGACCCATGAAAATTTGCTACTCAGATGCGAAAAATGTCTAGAAGTTCAAGGACATCAATTTCAACATTTAATAAAATAATTTTTTTTTTTAACTTTGGTCTCTAATTGTTCTTTCTGGTAAATCAAATAATAAAGTTATTTATCTGTTCATTTGAATTAACGGGTCCAAAGTTTTTGGAGTTTTCTATTATTCGTTTAAGGGCTTTTGGTGATGGTTTCTGTTTTTGCGGGTATCTTGCTGCAAATGTAACACATGTTCTTGATATAACTTTATCACATTGTCCATAAATAAGAAATAAATTTATGTAATCTTCGTTTGTATAATTTAAGCGTCCCGGCATGAGTATTGAAAGTTTTTAACAGTTTGACATATTCTTGACAGATGATTGTTTTCTAACGCCATCATAGCAATAACCATTCATATTCAACGAAATACAACAGCATTTGTGCAACAAAAAAAAGTTAAATTGCCAATATTTCGAAAACCATAAATTTTTGAATAGACAACCTTGTACAAAGTCAACCTTATTTTTGATGCTAAATAAGATAAAATTATAAAACAGGGTGCTTGCATTAAAAAAATGACTTTTACGTGTTTTAGAATTTAATTCTAATCCTTTTTTTTGATCACCCGGTATTAATTTATTATCAAAATATCGACATAGCCCACTAAAATAGGTCCCCTGCTACAAAGAAACCCATTCCAATTAAATAATAAAGGCATTAGTATAGGAAAATTTTATAATTTTGTTTAGGCCTGAAAACGTTATTTTTGACCATAAAATTTAAAATAAGTTCAAAACAGCTTACGGAAAGGCAACTTTCTGACGAAATTATGAGGAAACGCTCCAAATTCGAGAAAAACGATAGAAACATCTTGTCGGACTACTCAAAACCACTCAAAAACTTGCAGCTGGCTATTTATAAATGATACTTTATATCGGTGTTCACCCAGACTATTTATTGTATCTGAAAGGTACTTGAAGCACAATAAAAAAAACGTCGCATTGCTCGATTGAAAATCATATTGGCATTATTTTGCTAGAGCACTATGTATTATCCAAACGTAATACTATAAAGTTATTGAAACATACCATGATACAGTAATGACTTAAGTTTCCAAACAAATAATACCAGATCCCGTATTCTCTATTAAAATTTTTGAAGGGGTGACTACCAATTAAGTATTATAGTATTTTAGTTGGACCAAATTGTTTCCCCTTAATTATTCTACACACGCTTAATCACACTTAACAGCTGTTGCCGTTATGCAATTGTCATAATTATTGGTAGGTGGATGAAAAAGAATTGGCAAGAAATCTAAATTTAGAATGACTTTTGAACAAGTAGTTGTACTTCTTGGTACTTCCTTATACTTCATTCTACTTCCTTGACATTTTGTAGTAATTCTCCGTACTTCCTTATATTTCCCTCTACTTCCCACTACTTCCTCATACTTTCCTGTACCTGTACACTAAACTTCCCCACCGAATTACCCATCGCATCGATCTATACTACAGCGCACAGAAGCAAACAAAGTCTGCAGCTGCGATTGGAAAATCGATCACGTTCATAAAGCAAATAAGGTAAATGTATGATATGTAACAGCTGAATTTGTAAATAATTAATGTTGTTATTAGGAATGAAACTCGAAAAAGCTGAAAGTGGAATATTAAATTCTCCATCGAAAAGAAAAGGAATGGTGGTTCTAACAAAATTGTGTTAGATGATTTTGATTTAGGCGTTTTAAAACGAACTGTTCATGAAGTTTACACTGTAGACAAGAAGGTACCAACAATGAACATATTAGTTCAGAAAATGCACGATAAAGTTAACTACAACGGTGGTCTAGATACTCTTCGAAAAGCATTGTTACAAATGGGGTTTAAATACAAAAAGTGTCACGATAAAAGAAAATTGTTAATGGAACGTAATCATATTGTAGCTTGGCGTTCTCGCTATTTAAGGAAATTACGAGAGAATGATGCTTTGGGAGTAATGAAGAAACCAGTTACGTACTTAGACGAAACTTACATTCATCCTTCTTATGGTGTTACCAAGTGCTGGCAATCTGAAGACGAACCTGGTGTGTACCGCACATACAGATCCGGGCAGAGGTACATAATTGTTCATGCAGGTGGATCATACGGATTTGTAAAGAATGGACTACCATGACGATATGAACCAACAACTTTATGCAGTGGATGCAGAAGCAACTAATTCCGAATTTGCCTGAAAACGGTATTGGTGTTATGGATAACGCACCATATCATAGCGTTCAAATAAACAAACCACCAAACCAAGCAAAAAAAAATAGAGATTAGGGACTGGTTAGAGAGTAATGGCATATCAACTACCAATGATATGAGAAAAGCAGAGTTAATTGGATTAGTCAAACAATTTAATTACACAAAGACTTATTTTGTTGATGAACTACTGAAGAAATATGGGCACACTGTACTGCGCCTGCCCCCTTATCATTGCGAATTAAATCCCATCGAGTTTATCTGGAGTTTGGCAAAACATAAAGTTGCAATGAATAATGTATCACAAAGCGGTTCAGAGATTGAGGAATTTGTAAGAAAGGCATTTTCAGAAATCATACCGTCAGATTGGGAGAAACATTGCAATCATGTCAATCGATTAGCTAATGAAATGTGGGAACGAGATGCTCTATTAGATGAAGTGGTTGAAAATATGGCATTCGTGGTGAACACTGGTTCATCAGATGAAGAAATAAGTGATGAAGATAACAGTGAATAGGTGAAAATAATTGTGTAATTGATTTTGTCTATACTTTTATGTTATTTTTATAAAAGGATTATACAATTGGTCTCAGCCAATTTTGCTTCTTGTAATTTTTATGCAATTACTTGTACGAATTTATAATAAAATTTACTATGAAGAAACTTAGACGGAGAGTTACGCAGAAGCCTAAACGTTACTGAACAAAATTTCTTTTAATTGAAATGTGCGAATAATCAAACTGATTTAACCGATAATGTGATTCCATTCCAAAACCGTGTTATCATTGGGTTATTGTAAGCTGTCTTTGTAGTTGATAGTTTACTAGTTTAGTTTTTAATATTATCTGATTGATATTATTCCGATTAATTGAAAGAATCGAGACATGTTATTACAATTTTTTGGGTCTTACATTGATTGTTCATTTTAATTAATTATTGCCACAAAATAAAATGGAACTGTTCTAAAATTAAAAGTATTTTCTGCTAGAATATCTCTATTGCAACAGTGAATGCAGATCAGAATCTTGTGATATAAAATTAGATACCTAACCTAAAATTATTAATTTTGACAACAAAAAAAACTTGTTAATCTGAATGTACCGTCAAAACTAAAGCGACGCCAGTCACGCCCCTCCAGGGCTTTTGTTTGCTTCGGTTGGCTGTAATCGAAATATCTATCTTCTAAAATAACAACTGTATTGACTTAAAATAAACTTTTAGTTTTAGAATACCTGCATATTCTTGCAAGATGCAAGTATTATGTCTAATAAGTAGTTGACACACAGGTTTACAATACAAGAAAACAAACGACTCATTTAACTCCAAATTCAATAAAAACAGGTTTTATGCATAAGTATTTCATTATGCTTGCTTCAATAGCTATATTAAAATGTGTAAGCAACTGAACATTGATTAGAATTTTCGTAAAATCACAAAATACTTACTTTTTACAAACTTAAAGAATAATTTTTACATTTGAAGGAAGATTAGACATTCTACACTTGCTCTCTCTTTATAACTTCAACAAAATGCCGTAACGTATAAGGGTATATAACAACCCGAAATTTTCATAGCAACAGTAGATCAAATCAAATTTTTCTATAGTGAAAATCTATATTGCGTCTTGCCAGAGACACACAGTATATGCAATATTCTAAAAAAAAAATTTCAATACAAATTAACATAATAAATGTTTAAAAAATAGGCTCGTCTGCCAAGGTTTCTATAAACCTGAATCTAGTCCAATTGCTCGTTGGAACAGAAGTAAACATAATGAAGGAATTTACTCCACATATATCTACAATCTTATAAAAAATGGCAATGGGCCATCTTCGTGTTCTGCGGATACAAGAATATTTTACGCACTTTTCGTCCATAGCGTCCACACCTCCTTTAGTCAGGTTATAAAAAGAATTTATTTCAGGTAATCCATTATCTCTATCCACTTCTATGGAATGATGATGGATGGAGGAAATTATTATTACAGCTTGGTAGTACTTTTATAATCAATGGTAGTACTAAGTATATAAAAACAATGGTAGTACGTGATAGAAGTGTTATGTGATTTGTAAATCCATACAAAGTGTCACCTTCATTACGATGTCGCTGCGGGAGGAACTGTGGAGGAATTTCTTTTTATTTTTTCCAACTGTACCCATGTAGATAAGTTTGTTCTTTTGTAAATGCTGTGCTGAACTAACTCAAAGGAACTAAACTAATTGTCCGCAGTCACGTTTCGATTAGTATTATGGATATGCTTGAGTAATCTAATTACTGCTTGAGAAGGTACGCTCATTTTTCTTTCATCGTGTGTTAGACCAATTCCATCTGAACCTTTCCCAGCATAAATGTAGGCGTTGTATAAATACCCGGTTCGTGCATCAGTCATGCATAATATTTTTAACCCATATTTGCAGGGTTTGTTAGGATGTACATTTTAAAATGACATCTTCTTCTAAATCTTACAAGCATCTCGTCTACGCAAACATTAGCTCCAAGTTTATATGCGTTTTTTGAATTGCGGATAAATAAATCAAAAAACTCTTGAATAGCAGCAGCTGAATTATTCTTTGCCCTTTGTTCTCGGTCCGAGGCATCGTCAAATCTTAAAGCAGCAATTAAGGATAAGAAATAAATTTGAAAGTTCCTTTGAATATACTGCACCTAGAATTAATTAATTCATTTGAACAGGTGTTTTTGGAAACAGTATATAAATTAAAAAAATTCAGAATTCATTTAATAACTTTGCAGAATAACTTTTAATTTGTACATCTTATTCACGCGATATATATATATAATATTGTTAATGGGAAAAGTGAAAACAGCATTGCCGATCTTTTTCCCTTTGGGCATAAATCATCATTTTTATTTTTATTCATATTTTTTATTCTTTTTGTCTTTTTGTTTTTATTTTCTATGTATGCTCAATAAACATTATTATTATTATTATTATTATTATCAAGAAACGCTTTGTGGCATAACGGCTCTAAATATAGGCCTCCCTTTCCCGTTCGTAGCAAAAAGACTTCGTACGTCTTCGTGATTTGACTTGTATATAGAAGTATAAAGAAGCAGTCCCAAAAAAGCTTTGAATTCGATTTCATCAGTATCAGCTAGTTCGATTTTCTCTTTGTTATATTTTTTATATTTTGGCCTAAAAGTTGCAAGTTTTTCGTGTAGAAGCAGGATGAGATTCTACCTCCACCGGCAGGGGCAGGCGGGAAGTCTGCCAAAGATGTAACAGTAGGCGGTAATCCTGTTGTTCTTGTTCCATGTCCTTAATCTTGAAAATCCCCTTCCCTTATAGTCAAATGGAAGCTGTGTATGATCAATTTGAAGTTACCCAGTTGTGCCCCAAATAGGTGAGCAAAGCACCTTTACTGTTTATGATTCATTTCATCCTGATCATTAAAAGTTGCCATTTCAGAATCATAAATAAATAATTAATTAAAAAAAAAAACAAGTTTTACAATTAGTTATCAATATTTAAATTATTTAGTTAATTTTTAAATTTTATGTTAGTATTTATTATTTTATTTGCACATTATTATTATAATTATAGATAGTTATTTATATTTAAATTAATTGCGGCTTTTATTTGAAAAACGATGTTTTATAAAAAAAAACTAAATTAATAGTTATTTATCAAGGCACTAAAAGTTTGATTTTCATGACGAAACGTGAGTGAGTGACAAAAAATCCACTGTAAACGTACTTTAAAGACTAAAAGCTAAAACCTGGCCAAATCGATAGCTTTTAAAAAAGTACCAAAAGAAGTTGTCCAAAAATTATCTTTTGCAAAAGGGCGCTATTCAAAATTTTTTAGTTATGTAGTGCATTAAATAGCTGAAGCTGAGATATTTTTTTGGTAAAAATTTGATGATGTTTTCTGTAGTCGTTTGGTTGTAAAAAAATAAACTATTTCCATAAAAGCATTGCTTCTTATGGGAAATACAAATTTTAAACGCCTGTATCTTTGTTTCACGCACGGGAGAATTTAATTAATTTGCCGGTTTTTATAGTTCTCACTCCATTACTCGTAAAATTAGAATCAAACAAAAAAAGTATTTTTTACAAATTAAAGAGTGAGGCTTTTTGATACCGACAGTGGTTTGAAATCACGCAGTGTGCTAAATGCCAGATATATGATAATAACAAACTTTTCCTACTTAAATCCACGTTGTGTTAAATTCAATAGAATATGGAAACCATATTCGGCGAACTATGGAGGATGCACCTCCATCTCTTTGCCTGATTTGTGACAACTATGATTGGGGTTATTTCTAGAAATTCACTTATTTTCCAGCTTTGATTTTTTTTTCTTTCACTCTCAATCCGTACGACGCACAGTGAATCTGTTTGGCATGACAAAAATGAATTCTTAATTTGTTACAATATTGTTCAAAAATGCTACAAAAACAACCAACAATGTGCAAACACTCCATATTTACAAATAAGTCCAGAATAAAATTCTATTAAACAGTTACTATTTATAATCCAAAAATAATTTTAAGCTTAATCAGTTTAAAACAAAGGATTGCGTGAATGGGTTATGGACAGTTTAAATTGTATTTTTGACAAGTTCGACGTGCAAAAAAAGTGTTTAAAATATGAAAGGAATATTGAAGGTATGTAATACAAAAATACGTTTATCGGGTTGTGGAGTAGTTCCTTTTTTATTTATTTTTTGTGTATTATGATTTTTTGAGGGCAAAAAATCATGTTATTTTAATAATAATTTTACTTGAAAAGGCTGGCGTTATTAAGTTACCCATTTTTTACAAATTCTTTTAATTTTTATATAGTTTTATCACTTTCTTACTTTAAGGAAACGCATAGTTTTCTATGCTTTTTGTTTGTTTCGATTCGAGATAAATTTCAACCAATCCACAGATATTCCATAGCTTACTTAACTAAACATATCGTAGACCTCATTGGAACCGAAAATGTTACTGATGATGATATGAAAAATATACATACAGAGTGAAATTAAAAAACTTATAGCATTGTTCTTCTTTAAAAATGGAAAGAAAGCAGAAGATACTTGCCAGATTTTAAGAAAAAAAATAGTAAGTGGCTTCAACAAAATCTATCCTTTTTTAATATAAACAAGGCTGTTCGAAAATCTGATGGAAACAGTCGTGGTCGCCCAAAAACCGTTTTCCGAAGCAGGCAATCGTACACAAAAACGAAGAGTTTACGAGTTATGTAAATTGAGCACCGATGAATTGTCCTTGGCCACTGAAATGAAACTTCATTCCAGTAGTAGTAGGAATGTTGCAGATGTCTTGAATAAAATAACATATTCACCCAACAAGGCAACTTGTTTGAAACGGTTGATGGCTAAAACTGATGATAATGTTTCGAATACACCTGATGAAGCTTTAGCATTATTCGTTGCTCTTAAACTTACACGTAGACAGTATATGGGATTACAAATATCAGCAAAAGCAAAGGTATTCAAACAGTTATACCCAAGTTACCATCATATTATCGAAGCCAAGAAGAAATGTTATCCTTTTCCAAACTCTATCGTAACCACTGAAATATCAGCAGAGATAAGTCTGTAAATATTGTTAGACCATACTGTGAATCGCAGATGTTCGGAAATAAAATTTTTTATCGACTTTTGATTCTTATTACTCTAACATTAAGTTACAAATCATTTACAAATGGGGTGCTGACGGTAGTGATAATCAAAGTACATACAAAGGTTTGAAAATTATATGTAATTCAGATGATTCTAATATTTTTATTACATCTATAGTTCCCTTACACTGGGGCAACAGTGTAGGGAATAGGGCTAATCCAGTTATAGGCAATAACAAAGATAACATCAACAATAAATTTGTTATAAAAAAATACCTAAAAAGTAATTTTTTAATAAATATAATGAGATTTTTGTCATCCTAAAATTCAATTTTGAATCACTGTGCGACGGTACAGAAAGTAACTACGCGTCACTTGTAGAATACCTCTTTGCCTTTTTCAGCATACGTATAAGTCTTAATTCAGTATTTCTACTAGTAACATAGTGATGCACACAGGAACGATCTTATGAGTTTTATGTTAAAAATTCTCGAAAACTTGGAGGATAAATTTTCGTAACATGGAAGCGCGTTGATCCTATTTAGTTGGTGGGATTATAGAATTCAATGTTTTATTCAGTTAGTAAAAATCCGCGAAGTAGTTAGCGTCTGCAGATCTCTGAACCTTGCGTTTGATGATTGAGGATGTAGCTCATATTATACCAATTTCAACCATTTCATCTTCCTCTGCCATGTGCTGTGCCGTTGGCTTGGTCGTACAGAGCTGTGGTTACCACTTTTATGGAATGTTTGTAATATATATAATGTAGGACAATCAAAAACTATTATAAATAATTTCTATAATACTCCCAAAAAAAATTTGAAGTATGTCCTGATAAGCAGAGGTTACAATGATTTTCCTATGAGGATTAAAAACTTATTCTAATAAAGTAGTGGGAGATCAAACGTTTTATTAATCCCGATTGAAGGATGAATGAAGCGCATACTTGTGTATGGCTACCCTTTTGGTATACAGGGTGTTTTATTAAGACTGGCCACCGGCCATATCTCAGTAACTAGTGGACATAAAAAGTAGGGAAAAAATTCATTATAAAAGTGGCCACGAGAAAATCCTGGAAATTATTTTTAAGTTCCGTAATTCATCGCAAGGGGCGCAATTGAAAATTTAAAAATAAAATTCTAAATTTCTCCGAAAATTCCCACATTAATGCATACCTTTGGTAACATCGTTAGAAAGCTTAGACAATTCTTCATCATTTTGGTCTAAGGCTCATTGGCGTACCGACCTTAATAAGAGTGGGGAAGCTATTGAAAGTGTAATCATTTAAATTGCTGTTATTTTTAAACGACTTATCCGATTTTAGTAAACCTAGGCTTGTTTAGAAGAGAAAGGTAAGTACTTTTAACTGTCGTATTCATTGGTACGCGATAGTTCATAATAAAATTGTTAGAGGGCGCAATTTGTAATAATACCAGTTTTTTGATTTTATCCAGAAAAATTAAATCATACGGTATAATTATGACATCATAAGCGGAAAGTAGATTAAATTTGTAACAAAAACGTAAGTAACGCAATTTGATATCTTTATTCGTTCCAGAGTTATGGCGAAAAGAAGACTTTATAACCGTTTAATTTAATAGAACGGTAAAAAATCATGAACAACTGTTAAAAAAACAAGTGAAAATCTATAAATGTTCAAATTGACGGCCGTTTTGTAAAATACAACTATTAATTCTTCTTCTCGTACTAGAAACAGCTGTTTCGATTTCGGCTCGTGGAATTGAATTTATTGCAATTTCAATTCGGTGAATCATGTCTTCTTGGGTGGTTGGTCTCGTTTCGTAAACAATATCTTTGATTCTTCCCACAAGTAAAAATCTAATACAGTTAAATCCGGGGAACTAGGTGGCCACTTCCGATCCAGCGATTTGGGTATCTAACATTTAAGAAATCACGGACTCTTCGGGAATAGTGTGAAGGGCATCCATTATGTAGATACCACATGGATGCTCTCACGTCAAGGGGAATACCTTCTAAAAGATTGGGCAAGTCATTTTGTAAAAGTTTAAATAAGATTCACTATTTAGGTGTCCATCAAAAACAAATGGTCCGATAATTCTGTCACTTAAAACACCACACCACAAATTTACACTCCATCTTTTTGGTGATCCACTTCGCGCATCCAATGAGGATTTGTTTGCGACCAATAAAGCATATTGTGCAAAGTAACTCTGCCGCAGCTACTAAAGAGTAGCCTCATCGGTCCATAAAATTTTGGAAAGGAATCGAAGATTTTTACTCACTACACATGTCTCTAAGCCAATAGCAATAGTCGAGCCGCCTGTCAAAATCAGTGTCTGATAAAGCCTGGTGTTAAAACTAGATGATAAGGATGCAGCTTAAAATCCTTTAAAATTCTGAACACAAAAGCAACACTTACACCTAGTTCTGTTGAAATCTCTCTTATGCTTACTTGAGGCTCTGCTTCTACGTACGCAAGAACATTAATACTATTGTCTTCATTTCTTATGGGACGTCTTCTGATAGGAACTGGAATAGGTCGTATATTTCCTGTTTGTCTTAAACGTGTTGCCATCCGCCGAAATACTTTTCTAGTGTAGTGTCTTCGATCAGGATATCTGATAGCGAATTCTCGTTCCGCAATAGCTGCATTTTGAAAACATTCAAAATACTCGGCAAGCATGTCGTAAGCCTCGGCATTGGTATACGACATTTTTTGAAGAGATAGCACTAATTTCTGATTAGGTAAAATGAAACCCAAAACTAATGAAGGAAAAATTTTGACAACACAACATCTATCAAAATTAAGTAAGTTGACAATTATTTCAATTTATTTAGCTTCATGGAAATGAGCCGACTTTTTTCCGCAGGTAACTAGTTTATTATTTTAAAACACACCAACATTCTAATTATGCCTTAGAAGTTTTCTATGTTGTTATAAACGTACGAGAAGAAGAATTAATAGTTGTATTTTACAAAACGGTCGTCAATTTGAACATTTATAGATTTTCACTTGTTTTTAACAGTTGTTCATGATTTTTTACCGTTATATTAAATTAAACGGTTATAAAGTCTTCTTTTCGCCATAACTTTGGAACGAATAAAAATATCAAATTGCGTTACTTACGTTTTTTGTTACAAATTTAATCTACTTTCCGCTTATGATGTCATAATTATACCGTATAATTTAATTTTTTTGGATAAAATCAAAAACTGGTATTGCAGTGTTAAAAATTAATTTTTTGTCAATAACTGTGCAACGAGCAAGAGCTGAGGTTTTCAGGTATTTTCTTGCAAATTTAATCTACTTTCCGATTACGATGTCATAATTATACCGTATGATTTAATTTTTCTGAATAAAATAAAAAAAAACTGGTATTATTACAAATTGCGCCCTCTAACAATTTTATTATGAACTATCGCGTACCAATGAATACGACAGTTAAAGTACTTACCTTTCTCTTCTAAACAAGCCTACCCAAGCAGCACAATGACGCCATTTTGACGTCAATTATTAGTCACTTTTACGTTATATTCACCATTTAAGTTACGTCTAAGGTACGTAAAATGACGACATTATGTCACATCCTCAAGACGTCATTTTACTGACGTCACTCTTTCGTTATATAATGACCGCACAAGGACGAAAGGAAGAAAGAAATAATGCACTGCATAATCAAACTCATTTAATAATAGTACTTACAACTTTATTGCAAAAACAAGGCAAAATACTTAAATCATATACAAAATGGTTACAAATAAAATAAGTCTCCGATTAATTTTACCAAATACCTATAATATAAAATATATAATAAATAAATATTATGTAGTAGTAACATAAACAATATATGAGGATAAAAAACAACACATTTACAAATAAAATTTTCATTCTAAGACAACAAAATGCAATTCCAAAGTCCCAATAATAAACCTTAAAAATAAAATCGAATATATGTTGAAAGAATAATTCATATCTAGTTAAAAACTATTTCAAATTGTATGAATTAATGGTAATGACACAAAGTTAGACGTAGTTGGTAGAGGCAATAACATGCATTTTGCAGCAATCTCTGATATGGACCAGTAATGTTCTTCAGATAATTCATTTACAACATAAATATTTAACTCTTTCGATTCAAAGGATATTCATACAACGAACTGTAAGTGAGAAAAGTTCTTCCTACTATTACTATTGCGTTATCAAGTTTGTTTTTAAAATATTATGAACTTCAACAATTTTATTATCGCGTAATATACAATATGAATCAGCTTTCGAAAAGATTTAATGCAAACAACAAAATTTTTAAATGACACCTTTTTATATTGTTCCATATGATCATAGACCGAATTATTATTAATATTCAAATTATGTTTCAAATAACACATAGGGAAATTATCAGTATTATCAGTCCCGATGTTTTCGGTAACAAAATTCGAATGCTCATGTAAACGTCGACATACTTGTTGCAATGGAAGTGACGGGGATTGCAGTAGGTGTTTTAATTGTCCCAAAAATTTTCATAGGGGAAACTAGAAAAATTGTCTAATGATCCAAAGTGTTCTACGTCTTCTGACAAATGAGAAAGAATGTTGCACATTATATATTAAAAATATTTCGCCATATATGTGTTCTGAATGTTTTATAAAAGTATTTAAAATCTTATGAGCAAATTCTAAACTTATTTTTTGTATGTGCTTATCAGAAATTAGAATAGAAATTCCACAGTGAAATAGTAAGAAATGTTCGAAAATTGCTTTGTTTATAACTTTTGCATTACAACAGGGCCCAGATACAGAAGAAACGACCTATACTCAGTTGCCTTCCAACGTGCTAAATCGGATAAACTGCGAGGTTTACGATTAAATTCGATAGGTATAAATCCTTTTAATGAGATCAAATTATCACTAATTTTGGCTATTAGGTGTTTTGAAAATTTTAAAGGAGGATTACCATCTACCCAGATATTCAAGAGCTTACGTGTGATACCTAAGCATACATTATGCATATAGTCAATAGGGGAAGTCTTTAATAAAATCAATTGGCAATTTTGTTAAAGGAGAAACACCAACATGGTGGTCAGGATCAGATTGACATAGAAAGGAGTCATTAGTTCTTTTAAGAGCTTTTCCTTTTAACACTGTTCGCCCTGCACAGCGGTGACCTACAATTAAACATTTTTCACAAGAAGAAAATCCCATGTGACCCTTAATGCATTTTAAATAAGATCTTGCTGGTGCATCGGCAATGAAGCTATGTATCTGAACACCGTATATCTTATCATTGAACATCAAACCATCCGTCAACAAATCATTTAATTCGTTTATGAAATCTAATAGAAATTCTTCTATCGGTATCGGTTTTGAAGACCCACAAAAATACCAATCGCAAATGGTTTGCACCAATGGAAATTTTTATATGACCTAAAATTGGCCAAAATGTTTTTGACGAGCTTTTGAATAAAGGCAGTCCATCTACATTGAAACTAATTTGGAATATATCAATGTCAACATAGTTTTGTTGCAAAACTGTAATAAATTGTGTCTTAAACCTAAATGACAGTATTCACCAGTATGAAGTTTTTAATAAATAATCTTCTTGGAGTCTTTAAAAGTGTTCGGTAATTTGGTAAATCAGGAAAGTGCGGACGAAGAATATGTAACAAATTATTAACTGATGTCTTCTTAATTTTGTCTTCAAGTACCCAAGAAGTCAATTTGTTTGCTAAATTTTTTCAGAATTTTGGTCACTTTGCTTATTATCATCAATATCATTCTCTGTGATTACAGAAGTAAATACAGATGAAGAATCAGTTTGACAAGCTAGAATGTTTTCACTTGATATATTATCATTATCACTAGTTATTGAAATTTGCAAATTTTCGTAATTCGGATGTGTATTATTTTCAGTTACTTCAAAATTTAAAGGTGCATTTGAGACAGTAGTATTATTAAATTCACTTACTGCTTTAGCTACATTCCTATAATATTGACGACTACCAACTACTTTTGATTTTCGAGGAAAACTCATTGTTGTTTAAATCTTCTTTGCCCTTTCTAAAGTCAGCCTCTGTGGAGAGTGCTTCAACCACACTTTGATTACGTCTTCAATGTCCTTTTCTTTTGCGGGTGGAAAATTAGATTTAACTGCATCTAATGAAAGAAATCGCCTATAAATATGTTTGTTATATAAGATTAGTATAATTTACCAATAACTGCACGTTTTATTCCTAAATTTGCAAAGGCTTTTTGTTTGACCTTTTGCCAAAGTAACTGTAACTGCAAGCCACTTCATTTGATAAAATATGCCTTAAAATATTGTTGGTTGTATTTGTTATATCTTTTCCTCCTAATGAAGATAAAAATGAAACCTGTAAAATAACCCATAAAGTTAACTAATAATTAGTTTATTATTTAGTGATTTACCAGTTTTGAAAAACATTCAATTTTCTTTAAATATTCCTCTACACATTCTAAAGCATTTAAATCGATCAAGGGTAAATTTGTGGGAAAATCTCTAGGCAAACTGCTCAATGGAACATTCAAAGTTTGTTCTTGTTTGTCTAATCTTGCTAATATCTGTTTATTCTGCTCGTGTATTTGTATAACAACTTTCAGTAACTTCTGAATATCTAAAAATATTCATTTGATAAACTAAACTGTTATTTTCATAATAAATAAAGTACCTGAACTTTCGTGGCTGCTCGTTTGAGAATGTTGTAAATTACTTACACCTTGAACAGGAGAGTTTTCTTGAGAAAAGTAAGGAACCTCTGCTAAAACATAATTGACCATCTGATTTATCTGTTAAAATGTGCCACTGATCGTAACATACCGCAACTTCTATGTGGAGTTCCTTGTACATTGATTGAGGAAGGTGTAGATGAACAAAATATTGTTTGACGCTGTTGCAATGATCTGCTACTCGATGTGCTAACACCTCTGCTCATGTATGAAGGGGTTGGAGAGTGAACTATATTAAGCATTATGTATAAATATTTTCTAACGTCATTATTATCATACCTTTATCTTTTAGATGTTTATGTCTAGTTATTTTTGGAGGAAGTGGTAAATCTAAACAATCGTCAGAATCACTATCGACAATTCTTCTAGGAATGCACCTCTTCCTACTTTGGATGGTTTCCGTATCAGTCGTTTGTAAGTCGGAAGTGTTTTCTAACTTCTTTAGTTTGATACAAGATTTTTGATAATCATCTAGAACACAAAAGGTTAGCATTATGCTCTGCACACAATTGAACTGCTATTGTTGCATTTATATTAAAGAAACGTCTAAATTATAAGTGTATTTTAACACAATTTGGTATTTATTTATTTTATAAGTATATATTAAAAAAACTTACCCGATTCAAAAATATTTTGTTAATTTTGAACAGCTCCCATACGTCAACTATGGGATTTTCGCATTTTCTAACGGCCCTATTGTAGACACTAGGATTTTTGTAGGGCGGCCAGAATACTTCTCGCTTTAATGGTGTCAACCATTTTCGCGGTACTAAAGCAATCTGCCCTCTTCGCTTATGTTGCTGTCGCAAGCAAATTCCACAGCCACATAGACATTACTTGTATCCTTAAAAACAAAATCTCTAATAACCAGTGGAACAGACGAAAACTAAAGATTAGAATACCTAAAATGCCCTACTTACCATGTTCTGCCTGCTTTAATTTCGTAAAAATCGTAAATCACAACCACAACGACGTCCATTAAGAAAATGCGACTGCGACTGCGCGTGCTATACTACTTACGCAGTATCCGGGTCGGCACAAAGTATCATGGGAGAAAGTACTTAAAAGCGCAAACAATACGATTTATTATTAAATTATATTTTAATATATATTTTCGATTTTCTTGCAATTCGTTTAAATTAAAGTTCTATCCTCATTCGTAGGTAGATTTTGAAATTTTAGTAAATGGAAAATTATGCAAAAGTAGCATTTTCTTTCTCTATTTTTATTTGTTTAAATTTATTGCAAGAATAAGAAGTAAATTTGTAACAATTTGGTGTTTTATAGACGTTATATGATCGTCATAATGACGTCAAAGAACGACGTCTTTTATTGGTTTGAAAATGTCGTCCAATTGACGTCATAATAAGGTACAATGACGTACTAGACGAAAATTTACCAAATAATGACGTCGAGAAGACGTGAGTGTGCTGCTTGGGTAGGTTTACTAAAATTGGATAAGTCGTTTAAAATAACAGCGATTTAAATGATTACACTTTCAATAGCTTCCCACTCTTATTAAGGTCGGTACCCCAATGAGCCTTAGACCAAAATGATGAAGAATATCGTCTAAGCTTTCTAACGATGTTACCAAGGTATGCATTAATGTGAAATTTCGGAGAAATTTAGAATTTTATTTTTAATTTTCAATTGCGCTCCCTTGAGATGAATTACGGAACTTAAAAATAATTTCCAGGATTTTCTCGTGGCCATTTTTATAATGAATTTTTTTCCCTACTTTTTATGTTCACTAGTTACTGAGATATGGCCGGTGGCCAGCATTAATGAAACACCCTGTACATTTAATCTAACGTTTACATTATTAGCTAACGTATTATTTTCGTCTTGTATGTCTCTTATTAACCCAACTAACTAACAAAGATAACATGAACAATAAATTTCGTTTCCTGTAGGAACAGTTTTAATACCAACTTAACGTAAATGTCAAATGACGGCATGCCAATATCATTTGTAAATAAAAGACCAACATAAACGTACGTAACTTCAATCAACAAATAATAATGTGGCATTAGAAAATGTCAAACTAGTAACATCCACGGATGGCGTTAGTATCACATTATAGTTCCTAAATTAATAAATTTTTATAAAAATTCTAGACATCCACCAGTATCGGTAATTTTGTAATTTCTCTAACAGAAGGCGGTGTCTTCAATAAGGTATTTTACACATTTACATGCGGCGGTGTTGCAAGTTATACACGCGGATATGCGAAATACAATTCAGTTATCTTACTTATTATCAACCCCGAATAAATCTTGAAAATGGGGAATGAACATGAGCACTCAAACTTGTCTTTTGTGTTTATCTTCTATGATTTATAAGTCGAAATTATACAATTGTGGCAAGGCTGCACATTAACTATCGCATCGGTATTAGTTACACATTTGTTGCGCCATCTTTGCCAATACTGCTGAAATTCTACTTGGTATTGTAAAGAAGCTATTAGTCTACCACTAAAACGTCGCTCTTTAATTGATCTCTACACAGTACTGAGTTTCCATTGTTTTGGAAATCCACTTTTCACCCATTTGTAACTGGTCGACATTTTTCAAAGTCTTTAATAATATGTCGAAAGCCTTTCTGGATTCAGCTGTAAAGAGTGACACTGATTTTTTACTAACAGGTCTACTGTAACTAATTTATAGGTTGTTAGAAAGAGTACTATTACAGTATTATTTTGAAGTTCTTCATATCACGTCAGCTGTTTTTCAGGTGTCTTACCTTGGATCTTTTCTATTTCTTCTGTCCATTAACGTATTACAACACCGTTATGATGGGTGGGACAATTTTCTTTGATTAGGGTTTAAAAATCGAAAATATAATAAACTTTAACATTTATTGCAAAAATTAAATTCGAACAGAGAAAAATCGATAACAATAACAAATTTAAATATTAACAATCACATCTACTTTTATTTTTCGTAGGAATCTTCAAAATTATCGAGTTCCGAAACAAAACAATTAGTCGCCATTGGGCGCCAAGGAGAATATCGACCATATTCCACATTTTGATTATCGTAGTTGCCGTTATTTATAGATTTAATGTACGGCATGAATGGTAAATCGTTTTTGGAGCAATTTGGTAGCGTTCGATGACACTGATTTTCAGTTTGGGGCATTCGGTATGGATGCCAATTATAGTTATTGGGTTTCAAAACTTGACTACTTGACCTCTGTTGTTTTGTTATCCTTCTTGGAAAATGCGTATTGATTGGATTGTGGTACGTCTTCAGATGTGTTTCCAGCACAAAAAGATCTTTCCGTTACGCAATTTCTCACTTCGCAAGGATTGAATGTATTGCAGCACATTTCATTTACAAATCTTTGGGGAATCATAGATGGTTGAGAGCGACTATTATAATCTGTATTATAATTTTGATGGAAGTATCTTATGTCATTCTTAGGTTGATATGAACTATTATGGCCAGGATAAAAATAACGACTACTTCTTGGTTGCAAACGTTTTATAATTCTGGGGTTTTCTAGTTTCAGTACAAAAATCTTCCTCCATCTGAGAAATTTCCAACATTTTGTAATCGGTATTCAAGGACTGTGGTTTCTGATATGAATTATCGACAAAAAACGGTACGCTTGTGCTTTGTGGTTTACTACCAGCAGAATTGTTAAGTTCAAAATTAGTTTCCACAGAAACGTCGGAGAATACGTTTGTTTGTTCACCGACAGAAAACTTGACTGGACTAGTTGCTGCATCTTGGGTAGTCTTTAAGGAGATATCACAAGTTTGGGTTTCCACGTTTGTCAAATTTTTAGATGTTACCTCGAGAACCTCGTGGTCGTTGCTAGGATGTGAGAGGGTTTTTAAGTAGTAGTCTGCAACCGAAATCGGTTTGTTTGAGTTTTGTTGTTGTCGCGAATTGCTTATCGGAAGAAATGTTGGCGAAATTAAGTCACTTATGTTTAGTGATATTTCATCGTTTGTTGTATTAGTCGATTGTTTTTGTTGAGCATAAAATTTCTTGTCCGACAATGGATAATCGTAATTAGCGTTTCGTAAATTATTTTTAAGATTTGGTCGGATTGCAGTAGCTTGTGTGAAAAGACTCTCACATACCGAATACGATTGCGAGCATGAGCTTGCTGGAGCTGTGTTTTTCGTCGTGCTAGAAAAGAAATCATTTCGATCCTAGTAATATAATGATTTAAAATACACTTACCATGCCAATAAATTTGAATTTTCAATACTATTTGTTTTTGAAGTATCTTTTGCTAAGGCTGGAGAATACTTTGTACACTGTGAAACTACTAAAGGCGAACTCCAAGAAATTGATTTTTGAGCTCTACTTGGTATCTCAAGATCTTCTGGGTTTAACGGTAATTTTGTCATATATTCTTCTACACCACTTGATGAAGAATCATTATCAGCATTAAACTTTGTCTTTTCTGAAGCTGGCAAAAAATTGTTTATTTTAGACGCCGCGTTAGTATCTTTAAACTTTTAAACGGTTGGTATTTATAACAATCGAAAATTTCTTTGATTTTGGTTTTTCTAAAAATTGATAATAAAACTTTTTTGAAAAGGATATTGAATAAACTTACCGAATGTGTAGTCAATATGGAATCTACATTAATAGTGTAATTTGTAGGATTTGGTAACCTGCATTGATTAACGAAAGTTTGGGCAACGCTTTCTGTGTTATTATGATTCATTGTTCCTGAATGTGAACGTAAATCGTTGAACGGACATTGAATTTGATCACGATTACCAGTAGAACCATCTAATTCTTGGCATTCTGTTACACACTCTTGCAATATATTTGAGATAGTTGATGGGTATGTGCTATTTGTCTTACTGATTTCTGAAACTTGTATGGCGTTACTATTTTCTTGGTGGTTGTTGGAAGTAAGCAAAGAATTACTAGTGACGGTTTCAACTGGAGAGTTTCGTTTATCGCGTACAACCTGTTGGTAGGTACACTGTAGTAATTTTTTTTTGTTAAATTTACCCATTACCTTTGTAGAACGTCGTTTCTCCGGGACTTTTTGATGTTTAAAAAACTTATCAACAAACATCTGCACGTGAGATGTTTTTGTTCTAGGTGTTGCTTGTTTTGGATTTGTTTGCTCAGATTGGGGGACCGTGACATTTGATGTTTCAAATGGACGGGATGAACCAAAACTCGTTTCACAATCAATTCCAACTAAAGATGGTGCCATAGTGTGTAAGCAAAATTGTCAAATGCAATTGGTTGAAAAAAGCATGAAATTAATAAACTTGAAAATTTGGATTTGTGTGAACTTGTTAAAACTATTTACATTTATTAAACGACTAACGTTTTCAAGACCTCCATCGAACAACGTATACACAATACCAAAAAAAAAACGAATACCTACTTATTGGCAAATACTAATGTACAACATGCTTCAAATGGAAATTCAACAAAATCTTAGATTTTTTTTGAATCAATTACAGTATTGCGACATAAAAATATAAGATAACAAATTAAATGACTTACCCCAATCCGCACTGATGAAATGCCCGTGAAGTACCTGATCGTGTGTGTCGGGAAGTGTAAAAGTTTTGCACAATGTTGGAGTTTCGATAAGTTCAATATGTCTAGATGTATAAATAAACGTGATACTTGTAATTAAAAGATTTGACATATACACTTACTTAACATGTTGGAGTAAAATAATATTGTTATTGTGATCTCCAACTAAAAGCGTCATTACGCTGTCTTTTTGTACGGAGGGTTTTACTTTTACTAATTCGGAATTCGTAAATGAACTTTTACTTCCATAGTAATTGTCGCACCGTTACTTAATTGTTTAATTTCTAACTCGTACTGTGGCAAATGCTCAATTTGAGCCTGTATTGTATTTCCCATCGTTGGCTTTCGATTGATTATCTGGAAAAATATTATAACATTTGTTCCCTTTTGAAGTATACACATTGCTAACCATTTCAATCCATCTTGGATTTGTTTCTAGGATGCTTTGAAAGCTTGTTTTTCCAGCTTCGGCTAGAGCCGCAGAGTATGCAGGGCCAATTCCTGAAAGTTGTCGGCTCATGTATGGTGAGTTTTCCCACAGTTTTACGTGGAAACACTTTGCCAAAATTAAAGTATTTAATAAGGCCGAATAACAATTTTTTCTTGTAGATAAATACTCTGCTAAACCTGGAAGGTAAAATTTCGCATTTTCAAACATTACAGTATCCCTTCTTACAATTTGCTATTCGTTCTCCGACGCGCATTATCTTCAAGGATTCATTAACTAAAGACGATTCCAACATTGGCAAACATCCTAATACGGCCTGTATTATGCTAAAAACATCGTTAACATAAATTTGTTCAATTTGTCGGAGTTATGTACCAATTGATTTTCATGTCTACAGTTCTAATTTTGTCGTTAAAAGGAAAGCGTATTGTTTCTTTTCCATAACATTTGTTTAAAAGATTCAGTGTTTTTTTGTCGTCCACGCGCAAACGCATTTCTGAAAACTCTTCACATTTTGAAATTAACGACAAAATTTGAGATAATATTTCCATTCCTGTAACCTAAAAACGGTATGACGTTTTTAAATTCAGTAGGTTTATGAAATTATGATGCAGTGGGTTGTAAAATGGATATTTGTGAGGTGTTTGCTTTGTTATTTCATTATACTAACGAAGGTTGAACGACATTTCTTTATATTTGACACATTTACTTATTAACATAATCAGTAAAACAATTATTTTAATATTGCACTTGTAAAATGTGTCGTTGTTTCTTAAGTTGCATGTGTGCGCCTTGTTTTGGGCGTGTTTGGACAATACTAAGGTCAGAAGGGCGCCTTTATTCATAAGGGCGTTTATTTTTCTATTATCCCACTTTAATGTATTCGAGTTCAATTAAACTAACTAAAAAAGATAATTCGAGTTTCAAAGGGTACTTCCGAAACATCTGTGGCCCTTCGACGCGGATTACGTACATACAGGAATGTTCCGACCATACCATGGTCCGATCATTCCCGAAACAAGGCGAAAGCATGCAACTTACGATACAATAAGGATTACAGTTTTTGAGTTATTTAATGTAATGGTACTACCCTACTTTAACGACATCTGTTGTATACATAAAATCTGATGTAAACAATGCCATCGGTATGATTTCAAGCTGATTATCAATCAGTGCATGATATTCAATTTCTAATATAAAATTGTTAAACAACATTACAATAAAATTGATTAGATAAAATGTAGCAAATGTTGGATATTAAGGTAATCATTTGAAGAGGTAATACTTTACCAACTTAAATTAAGTAAAAAAAAATGAGTAACAACATTGTAATAGTAGGGGAAGGTGGTACAAAATGATCGCAAAACGAGTGTATGCAAATTTTTTCTTAAAGATGGGACAACTATTCAGTCCAACTACTGAATATTTTGATTTAAAGTTTGACATCTCTATTTTGAGATGAATCACCCTTCTTGAAACATTACAATAAACGAACAAATTAATAACGAAGAACAGAACCCGTGTAGCGATCCAAAATTGGTTAAATTTAAATAAGGCGCGCATTTCCCCCGCTAGTTTGCATTCAATGCATGAGGACGAGTAACCTTTTCCGCGCGGAGGAAGAACAAGAATGGCGACAGAGTGGTAAGAAATACGACTACGCCGTTATTGAATACGTTTTACGTTTTATCTGTTTAGTTTTGAGTAAAACGAAGTTTGAATTAATGGATTAGCTTTATAGCAAATCTATCTACGTTATTGGTGTTGTGTACGTTCCGTTCAAAAAAAGTTTAATTCAGAATAAACGTGCGTTCCGAAAGAATATGTATTCGTTATCTTTTTGGTGCGTTTGATTTCTACGTTTCTGTCAATGAAAATTCGATTATCAACTCGTTATTAATTTATGGGAGACAATTCGTTTTATGGAAAATTCCGTATGCATTACATCATCCTAAGTGCAGTTTCGATATGCAAGCAATCTGATTCCGTTCGCACAACGCATCAAGGTCAGTCAAATCACCTGCTCGGGTTTTGACAAATTCAACATCCCAGTGCTTTTATAATAATATCAACAATTTACATTTCACTATCTTTAATAAGTTATTTTAGTTTAGTAACGTTTTTAACGCTTGTAAAGGATCCTCGTGTTTTTACGTTCATAGTTTAAGTTCATTGAAAGAAATTTAATGTTTCATTTGATACCGTTAGTTTATAAGTCAATTCATTACTATAGTAGACGAATGTCAATGCGTTTATTATTTAATGCTTAATTTGATTTGATTATAGATTTATGTTTTTAGTTGAAATTTGTTTTTATTCCCTTAAAGGTTTTGCTTGTTTTTCCTTAATAAATAAGCTGGCGCCTATTTATTCGTTATTAGTTATGTTTTTAGTTGAGAAGCATTTCAGTAAAGGTAAGCAATAAAACATAAACAAAAAAAGCAAACATTCCCATGACCCCTTAAAGTCTACGTAGCATTTATCTGAACTTTAGTCGGTGCATTTTAATACGTTCTTAGATTAAAGAGTTTTTGGCGTTACACTCGTCACTTTTGGAATAACCATGACTCTTTTGGGGTAATGTCGAACAATCCTTGGGACAAAATCGAACGAGTTGGGGTAATTACAAATTAGAACTTAACACTGCAAAATTTGAGGAATGTTGCAGCCTATCTACATCTTACAAACTACAGATTTCGACAAATATCACAAATGTTTCTGTTGGTTGTACTTCCATTCCTACAATTTTCATGAGCCATTGTTTACATACCATGCACATAATCCAGTCTTCTGAAGGAGGACTCACATACTTTTCAGTACAAAATATGCGAAACTATTCACTGTTTCTATCGCTTTCCTCTTCAAAAGATTTTAAGTTCCTAACACCCCTCTTAACTTTAATTCTTTCTTTACTACTCTTCTTCGTTGTCTTTATATATACTTTTACTTTTTTTTTGTTTTTCTTCTAACTGTGCCTTCACCGGGGTGCTGGTAATAATTTCAGAGTGTTTGAGATCGCTTTCTTGCAGTATGTTCTTCTTTATCGCCAATTTCGAATTGTTTTGGATATTTGTGATGCCAGTTTCTCCATGTTGAATATTCTATCAAACGTAAAATAATATTTCTCTCGAAGAAGTATTTGAGGGTGACATCATATTTATGGGTCGTCTTTCTACATATGTTAGTGGCCCAAAATATGTTATAATTCCTCCGAGATGAAATGAAACTATTTAAATTTACATTAACCTCACCGTAACAAGCTATTTATTCAACACCGTTACAACCAAAAATTACTTTTTTAAACATGAACACAAATTACATCAAAATGTGTAATTGTTTTTAACAAACTTTTTGTATACGAACGTGCGCAGTTGCGGACCTTTAACGACATGCCAACATGGGAGGCGTTGTCGCATGAGTGTATGTGCACGAAAGCTTAAGGACGGGAACATAGAAATATGAAGTTCTAAAGAAGAAAAGTTTGACATGTTGAAATACATTTTAACTAGTTACAGTTACTAATTATTGGAGAATTAATGAAACAATAAACTAATGTGTGAAAATTTAACTGTCACTCCGAGTACGATTATGTTATATGCTTATTCCATTAAATTATAACTTAAATTTATAATAATATTATAATAATAGTACTTTATACTTTAACCGATTCCTATGTACAGGTCCGTAATAGGAAAACTCGAAAAAATACTTAAATAGTAATAACCCGCAAAGTGTGATTCTAATTGTAACTGTTTTTACAAGCTATACTATTATTTAAGTTATTAAATGAAGTTTTCTGTGTTAATGTAAGTTTTATAAAAGATATAAAAAAACGTTATTTTTATTTTATTTATTATTAAAATTTCTTTTTATGAGGTTAAATCACCAGTAATATTTGTGAATCAAAACGGTCTCAAGATTCAACTTTGCCGCGATTTTCAGATTAATTTTGTGTTTATGCAAAACGAAGGTAGCAATAGCAAACAAACACCGACAATCACTCGACAGCTGTCGATTCGAACAATTCGAGATTGTCATTTTTACCAACACTTAGGTGGCTACGATAATTGAAGGATCAAGTATGTAACTGCTAACAGTTGTTTTTAAAGTAATTTTGAATAATTTGTAATAAAAAATTTTCTAAACTGCCAACGACATCATAACACACAAAGATTGTTTCGACTCGGCCTTACGGGCACAAAATGATAAGTCGAGAATACAAATTTATCTAGAAAATTAACGTCATTCTAATTGATTCTATTAATAATAAACTCGTTTCTTGAATTGAATCTCTCCATAAAACTCCATCTTACCTGAGCAAATAACTTCATCGTATCAAGAGCAACGTAATATTTTGCCATAACAATTCCTAACTCGGTTGGTTTAACTTGTCCATCATTTTGGTCGATGATTAACATCCCTGATCGAGCTAACTTGTGTATTTGAATAAGACACATTTCTAAAACAGATTTACTTAATATCTCATGGTCTAATTGTTAATGAAATTTTACCTAATAACTTTTTATCTATTTCGGCCAAAGTAAGTCCAGCGGGAATACCATAATATTTAGGATTCTTTCTAGCACGTATGTATAAATATGTTGTAGTAACCCATTGTACCGCATCGGCAAATTCGATGATAGTATGAAGCACAATTTCAGCATTGAGATGCTCTGTTAAATTTTTATGCAAATTGATTCTACAGGATGTTCGTCGGCTACCATATTTTCGAATTTATGCTAAACATAAACATAATTGTAAATACAAAACAACGTCTATATAATAGTAAATGCAAGAGTAGATCTTAATTACCTATGGTTTAACGAAATTTTTTGAATATCACAAGAAAACATTGAACGTTATTCCTAGCAACCTTCCTATTATCTAAACTTCTTAAAGAAGAAGGTAGTTGAAAAGCAAAGTTATTACAAATACAAACAAGACAACCTTGTAACAAACTTTAACTATGAAACTTTGAACAGTTCTGATGTTTTACTTGAAAGCGATCTATTAAAGTTTATACCTTATCGGACGCGGTAGTGAGAATTACCGCAGTCGCTGAAGAATCAAACTGAGGTCGTCCCGCCCTCCCTATCATTTGAAGCATCATACTCTCACTGTAATCTTGATACTCTCCGTTACAGTAGTGTTTAGTTGATTTTATTATAACCAGATGGGCTGGAAGGTTAATACCCATAGCCAAAGTAGAAGTAGTGACTAATATGGGTAAGTCAGATTTACGAAACAAATATTCCACAATTTTACGATCCTCTTGAGATAGTCCGGCATGATGATAACCAATTCCGTGCACAAGTATGTCTTTCAGTTTTATTTCAGATAATGAAATGCTAGTTTGCCGCAAAATTTCTTTTTGAGCAATATTTAAATTAATCGTAAGATTTTGACTTAAATGTCGTGAAGTCATCTCCACGTTTTTTCTTGTGCTGCAAAATATCTAAAAGAAAAATTTAAACGCTATTACTACTTAAGCAAAGATGTAACAAACCAAAGTAGGTTTTCCCTCCGCATATTGCAATAATATGGATTGAAGTTTGTAATTCAACATTATGTCAAATTTAAACGCCGTGGGTGCTTTTGAATTATAACCAATAACAACTTTTTTAACTTTACAGGTCGCATATCTTCGTTAAACCTAATAAAAACATTTGGTAACTGTTTGAAACTATCTGAGACATCTAAATACTTAAATGATTGCGCTTTAACGCGCCGGGTACTTAACCATTCTCCTATGTCAGCCACGTTTGGTATAGTAGCCGATACTGCCACAAATCGTAAATTCATCGACTCAAATCCATAATTCATGTTGGTTGTACAGTCCTGTATAGTCTTCATTCGACTAACTATTACCTCAACAGTAGGTCCTCGTTGATTATCATTTAGTAAGTGTACTTCATCGATCATAAATAATTTAATGAAAGCGACAAAGTTTTTGTTGTCTCTCCATCTCCGAGTTAAAGAATCCCATTTCTCGGGGGTGGTTATTATAAAGTTATGATTTATAAGTCTTTGAAAGTCGAAAGAGTCACTGTCTCCGGTAACGGAAATACAGTTTAAGCCCAGTTTTGCAAATTTTGGAAACCAGTCTGCTAAACGTTCTTCACATAAAGCTTTTAGCGGTGCAACTAAAATGATTAAATGTGTAAATTAATTGGTTTTTTAAGCCTTACCATAAACAATTTTATAAGGTATTTGTTGACCAAACTCCTTCAGACGTTGCATAAATCTTACGACAGCCAACTCAAATATTACCGTTTTTCCGGAACCAGTTGGGGCGGACACAGCTATAGATTCGTCTGTAACAAATAATCTATTTGTAAATTTTTGCACAGTTTAAATAAAATTAAAGTAAATTGTTTTTAGAAAATCATAATGAAACGGGCAGTTGAAGCCGTAACGAAATATATATAATCCGCAAAGATTTTCGATAAAATACCATACTACCACTCAGTGACATAAAAAATATATAGGTAGGTAGGAACACACACTTTGTTAAAAAAATATTATTTTATTGTATTTTAAAAACAAAAGCTCACTTATACGATCTGATAAAAAGGACTTGCTCTCTATCTGTTGGCAACTGGTGTTTGTTTGCAACAAGGTTTTAACAAAAAAATTTGAACACTTCTTTGTTAATTGGAGTAGGGAATATGGTAAACATAATTTAAGACCCGATCAAATTTATAACCGATTTATCCGTCGTGCTAAGCATAGTACCAAAAGTGATATGACGTAAAATAAAACGACAACTTGCTTCAATAAGTGCCGACGATAGGTAATCATGGGTGACTATGATAGCTGCTATGAGCGCAGGCCTTGTTCATTTTTCCAAGGAAAACCAGAGCGCCAACCTAATGTGCTAATGTTTACAATGTGGTTTAAAAATTGTATTCAATTTGTTAAAACAAGTGAATATTTTAATTCTAAATGGACATTACAGCGAAACGCGTAACCAAAGGTCATCAATTTGGCAAGGCAAACAACGTTCCACGTTCCACACCATTTGACTCACAAATAGCAACCTTTGGCTAAAAGTGAATAGATGCTTTCAAGGCGCACTACAATTGGCTAGTCAGGTATTCATCCAAGTCGTTTTGAAATTATAAGTTTTAACGTAGCTTTTCGTCGAATTTCCTATAGAGTAATATTACAAAGAAAGGAGAGAAATGGAGAGGAGTAGATTTAGTGGGTCACACTAATTATACACATACCTAGTGCAATTTAACTGTGCATCTCCTTTTTCTGTATGATAACTATTCAACCCGACAGGACGACAATATTCTGCTGCAGAATAAATAAAACTCAATGCAGCTGTAGAAGTGTCTTTGCATTTACTTCTCAAGTTGTTCCAGCTAATTTTTGAATGATATTATTTTCTGTTTGCCTTTTTTAAATGATTTTTTAAATTAAAGTATGAACTGTCACCAAAACATTAAGAAATATGCTACTTTCCGGTATTGTCGTACTATTTGGTCGTACTACAACATTGGTTCCCATCAGACACACAACTGCTAAAATTATGACTCCAAGAAGTTGTTCATGAACAACAGCCCCTCGGCCGAAACTGAATCAACATTTGGGCTAAGCTAATTGAAAAACAACCAGAGGTAATTTTAAAACTTTGGATTTAATAGCTAGTTCAAGAGATAGTTCAAGAGCTGAAGCGGAGCCTTCGGAATATTAGAATCAAAGTGGAAATTACGAAAATTTGTTGGAACAGGTTCACTACCAGGGACCTGTTAGCAGTGGTGAAGGACACTACAACCGGCGGAACCACAGGGATAAAAAAGATAAAAAAGTAGTAGGAGTAAACGAAATAAGGTGGGGAAACTCCGAAACTCTACAATATGAAAATAAAACGGTGTGTTATTCTGGTAATGCTAGTAAAACCAGTAAATGTAACATAAAAAAGCTTGAAGACTTGAACGATATGTTCGGCCTACCCAAAGAATAAAGGATATAACTGGAATATATACAGTGCTTCTCAAAACCTCTTTCAAGAGGTATCGAAAAAACCTCTATTCACTTCCAGACAGTGAAATATCCTATTTTGAAACTATTTTCGTACTTTTTTGAATGTGTCTGCGGAAATAGCCTCGCATTCTGCAACAACACGTTGTTTTAAAACGTCAATATTGTCTGGTTTAGTGGTGTAAACACAAACAAAATAGTATCATTGAATAGTATCTTTTAAAAAAGGTGACGCTTGCCATAGGATTCCATTTAAAATTATTGGTCACAATGGCCTTGTGACGTCATCTTAGACGATTTCGTCATCTATCATCGCCAGTAGGGAAGTTTACAACCTTTAATATTCAGTTTCCAAATTTCACTTGTTTATGTATAATCGCTCCAAAGATAAGATGGGGGGGGGGGGGTCTGTGTTTCTTCGATTTTGAGAAAGCATTTGACAAAGCAAAACATACGGTACTCAGAAATTGTATGATCGGACTGGACGAAAACTACATCAAACTAATCAAAAACAATGTGCAACAGTTAAAATAGAGACCACAGAACCGTGAACCAAAAAGGGAGAAGCAAGATTACAAACTCTCTTGATGATAAATACTCAAATGGAATAAAAATAAATGGAGAACAAATAACAACATTCGATTTGCCGAGAACCGTCTATTAACTCAAGAAAACTACAAGAATTAATAAATAAAGTATATGACACCGGCACAGAGATGGTATTAAATAAAAAAAAATTGTGGATTAGAAGAAATCATATAAGACTCATTTTAATAGTAAACGATGAAACATTTCAAAATCTGGACAAATTCAAATATCAGGTTTGTTGACAAATTTAGAACAGGATTGAATTGGCAATCACAGTATATAATTGAAGCTAAGAATGCAGAAAGCATACCTACGTATGATCAATAGGGAGCTGAAACGTGGACGCTAAATAAAAATGAGATAAAAAACTCAAAGTATTTGAAATGTGATTGTATCGCTGGATACAAGAGTCTCGTACAAAGAAGTAGGTACTAAGTCGTATGAACAATGAAAGTTCTACATAGCCAATTAATTGGTATCAACAAGCGCAGAAAGACACCAATGAAAATATCAAGTTCTTCAGTTAAGAAAGATAGATATTTTTATTAGTTTGTTTACACCAAAACTTACAATGTCCTTCTTCCACATTTTCTTCTTGCTAATACTTCCTTCATCCATTCCTCTTCTTCCCCTTTTTCTCCTAATATTACATTTCTTTTTCTTTATTCTCTTCTCATTTGTTCACACTCTTCCATCAAATGCTGCAAGTCCTCCCATCCCTCCCTACACATTTTGCACTTTCTTTCTCCATCCTCTAGCCAATACCTGTTTACATTTTCTTCATTCCCACATCTAAATCTCGCTATCATCCTTTTCGTCTTTAAACTTTTGTTTCCTGTTTATATTTCGATACTTTCTTGCTAATAATCTTTCCATATTCTTCGTTATATCTTCTTTCCCTTATTTTTGTTCTTCTTTCTTAAATTTGTGTATCTTTATCCCTTCTCACTATGCCGTCTTCTATACTTATGCGTTTTGCTCTTCTTCTTTCTACTTCTTCTCTGGCATATTCTACTCTTTCGTAATATATTTTCTTTTTCTTGTCCTAATTTTATTCTCTGCTTCTTTATTTCTTTCCAACTTTCCTTTAGAATTGTATTTTTTCCTTTTCTCTAACTCTTCCTCATACCTCATTGTTATCTTACCAGCTTGTTCTCTTATCTTCTACATTTTATTTCTTCCTCCACTATATATGACGGTGTTTCTTTTTCTAGCCACAACGTCCACCTCTAATACGTTTCTGGTACTTTTTCCAATTTTTTCCACTCCTTCCATCCCCATACCTCCGCACCGTACATCATAAGACCAATTTCTGAAAAACCCATTTCCTTTTTTCTATGTTAGCCCCAAACACTCTCTCTCTCTCCTATTCCCCACACCTGCCCCACAACTGTGTTACTCTTTTTTTACTAATTCTCTTACATCTCCTTATTATTATATTTTATAATATATCCTAAATATTTCCATTCGTTCACTGTTTCTATCATTTCTTCCCTATGTCCACTTTATCTCTTCTCTTTTCCTTCTTCCTTGTTTTTTTTTGAAACACTATTACTTTCGTCTTTCCAACATTCGCCTTCATTCCCCTTCCTTCTATGTACTTCTTCACTACATCTATTGCTCCTCTCATTTCTTCTTCCTTACTTGCCACCACCACTAAATCATCCGCATATGCCAGAACTCATACTTTCTTACCACTCCACTCCTTTGTTTACCTTTCATTACCTCTACCATATCGGCCATGTATAGAGCGAATAAGTTAGGGCTTAATGGACATCCCTGTTTAAGTCCCTTATTGGTCCATTTTCCTTCAGTTCTTGTTTGACACTTTGTTTCATTATATAACTCTTCCAGTGCTTCTATCAGATCTACTGTTATCCTTTTTTCTCTTAGCCCTTTCCATAATTCCTTCCTATCCACGTTATCGAACGCAGTTTTTAGGTCTAGAAACAAAGCGAACATCTTCCCTCCCTTATTTTCTAGTTCCTGCTTGCCAATCACCTATTAAATTTCTTTCTTCTATCTCCGCCTCTAGCTTCCTTTTTAATATCTTCGAGTAGATCTTGTACCCTGCGTTTGTGATACTCACTCCTCTGTAGTTCCGTACTTCTCTTCTCTCTCCCCCTTTATCAGGGTGTATTAAAACATGCGCCTAATAATTACACCACGCTATTATACGTTGAAAACCAAGCAAAAAACTGTAACACCAATTTGGTCTTAGATGAAAACTTAAGCACTTAACTTAAAGGTTTTTTAATTTGGCAACGCTGTACAATTTAAAGCTAAGATACATGCAGTAGTTACCCTTGATCGTATATGTTTGTGATTCTGCAATAACTCAAGATTGAATAAGTTTTATTTAAATTATACTCTCTTTTCGGTGACAATAAATGTTTGAAATGAGCACCTGCAACTTCTAAACATTTGGTGCACCGAGTAATAATGTTTGTTATTAGATTTTGCAGCATGTTACGATTTTTTATTTCTCTAACTGCATTATTTATCCGTTCAAGAAGTTGTTCTTCGGTTTCAATTTCTACTACATAAACAAGAGCTTTTAAAATGCCCCAAAAGAAAAAATCTAGGACATTTAGGTCGGGACTTCTTACAGGCCATGATATCGGAGCATCGGGCGCAATGCTCCGATATCACCTCTCTGGAAAGTTTTGGTTTAACCAATCCCTAGTTTGAAGCCCCCAGTGGGCTGGAGCTCCATCTAATTGAGCCCACATGTCTCTCCTGACAAGTAACGGTACTTCCTCCAAAATCCCGGTAAATCGTTGTTTAAAAAAATAGGCTACGGAACGGGTATGCTGTCAATTTTTTATTATTACATTTTAAACATCAAATCAGCTTATAATGCATAGTTGCAACACCTTTCAAAACTATAAATCACGAAGATTTTGCATTCTTAAATATACTATGACATAGAAAGAAGAACACCCAGTAATAATGAATTTATTTGAACAATTTTTGGTATACTAGTGTATACGAATTAGATTAGTAAACGATCACAATTTGATAAAAATAAACTGTTAACTTCTTCAAAAACTTAATAATGTGTTGCTCCACCACGATGTCTTGTGCACTCATTAACACATCTAGGCATACTTGTAATGAGGTGATCGATTTCTTCTTGAGGTATCTCATCCCATACTATCTGTAACGGATGCTGCAAAGCCGCTATAGTTTGTGCAGGGTGAGGTAAATTGAGTAATCTTCTTCCCATAATATCCCAGACGTGCTCGATGGGCGAAAGATCGGGAGATCTTGGTGGCCAAGGCAACAAAGTAATTTCATTGGCCTTAAAATGAGCCAAAGAAACCCTAGCAACATGAGGTCGTGCGTTATCTTGTTGGAATGTGCTGTTGGGGATGGTCTGAACATAAGGTACAATATGGGAGTCTACGACCTCCTGGTTGTAGCGCACAGCGGTCATGTTACCTCTAATGAAGACCAAAGGTGACTTACTTCCAATAGCAATAGCTCCCCATACCATAACTCCAACTGTGTGATGCACCTGCCTATTCACAGAAAATTGGGGATCTTGTCTTTCAACGCGCCGTCTTCTCACCCTTGCACGACCGTCATGCATACCCAAACAGAATCTGGATTCATCACTAAAGACAATTGAATTCCATTCTTGGTCCCAATTTGCCCGTTCTCTACACCACGCTAGACGATAACGTCGATGCTCTGAAGTCAGTGGTAGCACAAAAAGGGGACGGTATGAAAAGAGCCCAAAGGTTCTTATCCGTCTATAAACGGTTCGCATCCCAATCGGTCTTCCATGTTCTTCAAACCACTGGTCCGCAATCGCCCGTGTAGAAGAGAAGCGGTTCCATAAAGCCAATAGTCTAAGACGGCGATCTTCGCGTTCTGTGGTTCTTCGACGACGTCTTGTACCTCTCGCTCTTCGTGTACGGCCCTCTTGGTTCCATGCCCGAACACAGACTGCCACAGTGTTTAAACTCCGTTGCGTTCTAACGGCCATAACTCTCATAGACAAACCAGCCTCACGCAATCCCACAATTCTACCCCTATCAAACTCGCTTAATTGCCGAAAATTATGGCGTCTTCGCACTGGAGGCATTGTGATTGAATTAAAGCACTTTGAAATGCAATTTAAATCGCTTAAATGACAACTATACTTACAAATGCTTAATTCATTGTTTTAGGGCTACTTAATCGTAAGTGTTTTGAATGAGGTTAACAAAACAACCGCTAGGGCAATATGGCTGAAAAACTGATCGTTTTTTTATCTTAATATAAACAAATATATTCCCACAAAAAATTTACAAAATATTCATTATTACTGGGTGTTCTTCTTTCTATGTCACTTAGTATATTAAATTAATACATAAACTATTACCGAAATGTTATAATTTATATTTGATTACTTATTTTAAATGTTGAACTATGTGTTGTTGATACAATTTCAATGCAATACTCAACCATAGTTAAAAAATGTTCAAAGTTTAAGCATTAATACCTCCTTAACCGAAGAGTTAACACTAAACGGTATCAGAGTTTTTTGCTTGGTTTTTAACGTATAATAGCGTGGTGTAATTATTAGGCGCATGTTTTAATACACCCTGTATATCGGATATATTATTGTTTCCTTCCACTTCTCAGGTAATCCCTCCCTCCTCCATATCCTACTTAGTGTTGATCTCATCCTTTCTTTCATCTTAATCCCTGTATATTTCTATCGTTCTGCTTGTGTTCGGTCCGTCCCTTCCGTTTTCCCACCCTTCATTTTTCTCAGCACATCTTCTAGTTTCACTTTTCTTATGTCTCCTTCTCTTTTCCTTAATTTTTCTCTCCGTCGTTTTCTTTGGCTTGTTTCTATCCCTTTCTAACAACTCTATACAGTGTTCTCTCCATTTATTTTCGTCTATTTCTGATTTTTGGTTTTTTGCATTTCTTCTTTCTCTATTTATAAACTTCCATATGTTTCCTTCATTTTTAATTTCTTTTATTTTGTCTTCCACCTCCTTCTTATATTCCTCCTTTCTTTTGTTACATATTTCTTTATATTCTTTTTAAATTCTTATACTCCTCTAAAGTTGTGTGTTCTTTTTCTATTTTCTTCTCCCTCGTCTTACTTATTTCTTCTTTCTCTTGCACTCTTCCGTTCCACCAATAACATTTCCTTCACATTTCTGTTTTATTTTTTTGTATGTTTTTTTTCTACTCTTCTTACAATGTCTTCGATGTCCTCTTCTATCCCTTTCTTTGTTTTTTGGTCGTATTTTATTATTTGTTTATATTGTTCTATGCTTTCCTCTGTCCATACTTTTTTACTATCTATTTTTCCCTTAGTTTTTCTTCCTCTTCTACTTCTCTTTCGTTAAAGAAAACTTCTATTGGTTGATGATATGATTCTTCTTCTTCTCCTATTTTAATTTTGTTTATTTTCCACAAGCTTTCTTTGTTCCCTATCACATAATAACTTATGTATGTATACTCCCCCCTTTCTCCCTTCTTCCATATTTCTATATAGAAGTTAGGAATTAAAATCAGTTAAGAATTCAAGGAAAATCGAGAGCAAGCGAGGAAGGGGCAGAAGGAAAACATCAAGGTTAAAAAGGTAAAACAGTGGACATAGTACCATTTGAAAGAGAATAAAATTGTGCATGATCCTATAAAAATACATACAAGGTGTTCCATTTCAAAAAATAAACTTACGATTGTTTGAAGTTATCCAAATCCGCCACCGAACACCCTGTATGCAATTAACCCACTTTGAAAATATGGACGGGAAGCTTGGGGGTATAGCTATCATTCCTGAAAATTTTGTTGCTCCAACTTACATAGTGTAAAATAGGTATGCTTTTAAACTACTGTTGTGTGATATTTTTTTATAACAAATTAAATATCTTGAAAACGGTAAATTTTAGATATAGGAAGGCCTTATAAAAGTGTACCTAAAATCGTAAGTAGAATTGAAAAACGTAAAAATAACGCAATAACCAAAAGTGCTGCCGTTATTTTAAATTCGTACTTCGCGGCTCGTTTTCGAAACTGTACTGGTCTTATAAAATGCGTCTTCTGAAACATGTTCTTTAATATACTATTATACATCACCACTTAGATAAAAGAATACTGTTGCGTAATTTTGCGTGAAATACTTAATCCGATAAGCAGACTGCAGTATTAAATTTGTCAAACGTTACACATTCATAATAATATGTTGAATGCTAATATTTTTAAATAGTTAAGAAACTTACCTGTATATAAAACAGAGTCCAACACTTCCGACTGAATCTTATTAAAATAATGATAATTAGAAAATATCTCCCGATATTCTTGTGAAACTACATTTACACTTTTTAAAGTAATATCAGAATCGTACCTGAAAAATAATTAACTCAATAAAAACACTTTACCATTTTTAATAATATTACTGATTTCGGAGTACATTGTCTGTGGTAGGGTTATGTAATTGTACATCAGCACCGGTGTTATTAATGGTGTATTCACTTGTTGAGCTACCCGCATTCAAATTGTACAAATTTTGATTCGACATCACACTCGCTTCTTATTACAACAATTTAATATACAATGTAAGCACCAAAATACAATTGAAATGCATGGAAATGAAATTTATGTCACCAATAAACTTTATTCAATTGTTTCTGACGCGTCTGAATTATTTTAGAAAATTATCAAGTTAACCGTTAACGTTTAAACATTGTGGCGCCTTTTCAATTATTTTTCAAATTAAGGTTTTTTTAATTAACGAAATGAAATAAAACTTTGAATTATTTTTATGATAATCGATCAAAGAAAAAGCTCAATTCTACTTGGTTAACCTTAGAATACAGAATACAGGCCCGGCGTGATTTTGATTGCTTATAAAATTTATTTCAAAAAATTTCAAGCGGTTTGAGCATTTAGATATGCTCTAAACACATCTTTAATTAACGCACACTTGATTCTTCTGCAGAAAGTGATGTGAAGTGTCACAAATTTCGAATGTGTTTCTGGCGAATATTCTGGATCCACTAGTGATGATGGTTACGATAATTCAGAGGATGATGCTGACGATATTGGTAATCCGACTTCGCGTCAACTTACATTGCTCCAAGTGGTCTGGATTGGAGTCTGGAACCTCCAGCAAAAATAAAATTCAACATTATCCGGCGGTGCCAGGACTGGCAAGAAAGCATATGGCTGCAACACCATCAGTTGGGGTTGGGATGTTCCTGCGAGAGAACTATTTTATACTGAATTTGCTAATCCTATATATCGAGCCGCAATGTCCATATTTCGTTTTGAAGAAATTTGAAGATTCTTTGAAGATTCGTCAGATTTGACTATAAGAGTACTCGGAATACGCTTTTGGAAACCGATAAATTAGCAATGGTATCCTACGTTTGGAATTTATTCATTCAACAATGCAAAACCTGCGCTATACCGGATACTAATGTACCTAGATGAACAACTCGTTGGCTTTAGAGGTAGGTGCAGATTGGATCAATATAAGCCGGGCAAATATGGACTTAAAATATTTAAAAATAAAGTTTTATTTCTATAACTTTGTTTCTTTTGTGACTACACGATTTCTATAATCCGGGCCTCAGAAGCCCGGATTATGTAAAGGCCGATATTTTATCGGTTAAGTATCCTAGGTTAAAACTAAAAAGAAAATTTAATTCAAAGTATAGTGAAGTTTTTCAACAGTGGCTTGAAGAAGATATTATTGAACAAGTTTAAATTGGTGGTTTGGGTAACCCAGCTCATTATTTGGCACATAAACCCGTAATAAAAGAAGTTGAAACTACTAAATCAAACCAGTTTTGATGCTTCAGCTTGTGAGAGGAAAGCCTTCACTAAATACTTGCTTAGAAGTGGGCCCCAAATTTGATTGAATCTATGCGTACTATTATTTTGAGATGTAGTGTTTAGGATAGGTGTCATATCGGATATTTTAAAGCCAGTCTGAAATTTTTACATACAAAATTTACATTGTAAAAATTTATCTGTCTGCTACACATTCTAAATTTTACTTTCACTAGTAATACCACTAGAGGTCAAATTATTTCCTTGACCTCGCGTGGTATTCGGTAAGAAAATTCCACACCGAATTGTGGTTGAAAATCAAATGTTTTTAACATTTATTTACTGATTCTTAGCAATGTCAATTATTTTCTTCATCAAGTCATCAGCGAAACATAAAAGGTGTGGTTGACTTGATTGTTGAGTTGTCATGGTAACTGAGACTTTAACCTCGAAAGTATTATTTTAGTTTTGAAGCTGTCAAGAGGCACGACGTAAAAAAATGTTTCGCTTCGGTCAAGAAAGTAAAGAAAATATTCGCCAGGAGATTGAGCAGTTGACATCTGCGAATACCAGGAAATGTAGGCAGTTTACAAACTTTTGCGCAGAAAAATCGTATAATTTTGATAGAGCGGATGTACCTGTGGAAGAACTGGCGCTTATTCTGGAAGACTATGGGTTCAATATGCGAAAAAAGAACTCCGAAGATTACAAAGAGAGTGTAATCAAAGTTTTGTGGAATTCCACAGCCAAGCAGTTACAGGAATATTTTTTTGAAAAGTAGAATCGCAAATTTAATCCATTCTTTGACATAGAATTTTTTAACGCAAGAGCTGCAAAAAATGCAAGCGCTGGAAGTTACAAATGGCTCCAACCAAGAGAAAGGAAAGTTCATCTGCACTATCAATAGACGAGGTGAGAAAAATTATTGAGCTTTGGGACGAAAACACTCCGGAAGGACTGCAGAAAAAGTTTTTTCATGTTGCTACTCTAGAATTGGCTTGGAGAGGAAATGAAGGAGCGGCAGCACAACTCGAATAATTTGTGGAGGAAATTGACAATAGAGGGGAACCAACAGGCCGCATTGAGTATAACACGGTTTTCTCCAAGACCACCCAAGGCGGTTAAAAAAAATTGCCGATAGTAAGTGGCTAGTACCGAATACACTCAACGAAGAAATATGTCCGGTGAGACTGTTCAAAAAACTAACAAGCAAGCGAGGCTCTATCAAAACGTAGCGTTTATTTTTGACGCCAAATCCAAACTGGAAGAATACCAGTTCCAAAGGCTGGTATAAGGACAGTCCAGTTAGACAGAATACAATATCTTCATGGTTAAAATCCGCTGCATCATTGATTGGAATTGATGTCAAAAAAATCAAAATAACAAATCATTCTGCAAGGGCCACTGCTGTTTCAACTTTAGCCAAAACGGAAATTGGAGAACAGGAGTTGATTAAAATAACCGGTCATACTAGTAGCCACTCAATAAAACTATATCTGCAAATAGACTCGGTCCATCATCGGGAAATAATTAACGCAATGAGGTCTGCTTCAACTTCGGCAAAGACGATTCAAGAATCTCTGAATCAAGAACAAGCAACTACTTCCAATTAACCTGCCACAGTTTATAATAATTGCGTTTTCTATATAAACAATAATTATAATAATCAAAATAATATAAATAATTAGATTTATTATCACTTGTAACCATATTCATATAAAATAAAATATTAAAAATTAATCTATTTTTTAATTTTTCAATTGCTGGAAATCTAGCTTGGCAAATATAACATATTTTCATGTGAGAGTGTATTCCTGCTAGAACCAAGTAAGTGAAATGGTTTCCACACAGTTTTTTTAATGTCAGGTTAGAAATTACTTTGAGGTTTCTTGCTACGGGTAAAACGTTCAGATCCCTAATGTATTCAACAAGAGTACATGAAACCACCATAGGTCGCTTTATACCTATAGTGTGTAATGCGGTTATTCGTAAATTAAAGCCTGTTTATGTGAAGGTAAGTTAGAATCACAGAACATAATTAGGTTGCTTGAAATAATCACTGCTTATTATTACAGATGCCAAACACTCCAGAAGAGTGGAAGCAATTTGCAGCTGATTTTAATACAATGTGGCAGTTTCCACTTTGATGGGCGACACAGAATTACATTTTGAGCACTAATTTCAAGTGGCTCATATTACTATAATTATAAAAGTGCTAGCAGCCATTGTGCTATTTGGGTTCATCTGATGCCGAATACCGGTTCTTCTATGTTAACATAGGCGTTAACGGATGGATAAGTGACGGAGGGGTGTTTCGCAATAGTAAACTAGCAGAGACATTACAGAATGGTTCTCTTCACTTACCAGACCCTGAAGTATTACTAGGACTCAACAAACCATTACCATACGTTGATGATGCATTTCCACTTTCAACAAATATAATGAATCCTGACAGAGGTCTTAATCACGACTCAAGAATTTTTAATTAGGTATAGGTCATCCCAAGCTAGAAGAATAGCAGAAAATGCATTTGGTCCTATTGCTCTAAGTCCAGATAAAGTGGAGCTAATATCGTTAACCTGTGGAGTATATTCGATAATTATCTGGCCACTGAAAATTCTCATTGTTACACTGAAACAGAAGGTGAACATATATTACAAGTCTCCCACGAATAAATCGTCAATGTTGTAACCGAACAGCTGATAATGTTCCAGGAATTCGAGATGCAATAAATAGATTTAATATGTACCGGGTGACCCAATAAGACTGTTCCTCGGCCATATCTCGGGAACCGTTCGTCGTATGACTTTGGTGTAAAAAATATTAGGTAAATCGGCCATGAAGAATCGCAGGAAAATATTTTCAAGTTTTAAAAATGACCACCAGAGGGCGTAACTGCCATCTTAAATTTTTAAATTGCATTTTCTATAAATTTCGCATAAACAAAGATGGCGGGGGGTGTTCAATTGCTTTTGCAATAACCTGCTTTAACTTCTTGACGGTTTGACCGATTTTAACAAATTTGCTATCGTTGAAAAGAGCATTCCTTAAGCAATAAGAAACCAATATAGTTAATTTAGTTAAATCCTTCTCCGCCAGGGGGCTAGTTTTGACACCATTATCCAAATTTAAAAAAAATCAAATGGAATGATATGGCTTTTTCTTTATGATAAAGTAGCCAAATAACATCCAAATAGGCCAGTGAAAACCATTTTTCAAAATCTCGTTCCTAACCTCAAATATCGGGAAAATGAGAATAATGGATGTTTGAAGATCGAGGACCGCGCGGTAAATTTTCTAAAACTATTAAAAATTTAGCACAAAATGAATAAGATGTTAAAGAGACAATTGTGAGTCTAAATAGAATTCATTTAGGTATTATTTAAAAAAATATATATCATCAGAACATTCATGTTGCTCCAAAGGGACTAAACGCATTTTGAACTTATTGTCACTTGAATATTACTCTTGTAATTCCAAAAATATTAGGAAAGGGGCTATGTGTCTTAATTAATAATTGCACATAAAAAAATCTGTTGTTTGTCATGTCAACAACTTTGAAACGACCTGTATGCGTACTAGATGTTATAACATCATGTAAGTCATTAGGCACCATTGCTTTAGTTCTTCTTTTGCGCTTTTCAAGAAGCGCAAAGTCGCAGTCGCATTGTAGAAAGCTATGTCTACTGACTAGGAATTTGTGTTCTATAGTTTCGAACATTCCGCAACTTATCAAAAAACAATACACAAAAATGATCATCCGATTTTTGTTCTGGGCTACGCAGTTGTCACTCCAAAATATCAGCTTCTTCTTCTGTGTTATTTCCATATTCAAAACTCGCACCAAACATGCAGAAATACCTGGCTCTTGGGACAGTAAAATATCTTGTTTCATTGATCCTGTAGCCACCTCAGTTTTTCTGTGATGCAGCTCAAGTTCTTGTTTTGCAATGGTACTTCTTTCATTCTTAGCCTGGACTTCACAGTGTAAGCGATTGCAAGTTTTGCAGGTGTCAGTGCGTGGCCGTTTAAAGGAAAGATGCGGAAAATCTTTTAAGAACACGCTGCGATAAAACCGATAAGTTACTAAACTATCTGGATGCAATTCAATGAAAGCTTTATAAAGTCTGTTGACGTTGGCTTAAGTATTCTTATTAGATTTGGTTCTTGTGTAGTGCGACACATCCCTGGGAATAGACTGTATATGCTCGAAAACTCTTAATCTGTCATTCTGGGTAAATTTAGATGAACAAGAGCGTCTTCTTTTGTCAGTATAAGTGGTTTCACCTACTTTTTCCTGTTTACAATGGTATATAGTTTTTTCCTACTTAGGCCAAAAGTATTCATGAACGTATTTTACAAACTTCAATAACATCACCAGACCCATTAGGAACCGTGTAATGCATAGTACACTGCCTATGACTTTCACCAGGATTATTATATTTTCCATGTCTACGTCTTCTCACTCTTCCTATGTGAACAAGTCCCCAGGTAACTACAATAATAGAATCATGATACAATTACACAATATTCTAGTTACAATTAGGTTAGGTTTTTCTTTGGCAGCAACTTCTTTGTTTTTGCTATTTAGATATGCCTTGCCAGCCACTTTTAATTTTTCTGAGCCTCAGCTACTGACCCAGAACCACTTTTTCGCATTTTTTTATCCATGTTTGTAAATAATTATTACATTCACAACGAAGGACACAGCTAGCTACACTCACAGAAGTTTATTCTATGCATGTAAACAATGAATTTGTTGTACTATTGGCACTTAGCACCCATGAAACAAATATGGCACTTGTACATGCCCCACCTATAAGCCTGTATACAAACCACAACGTAGTTTGTGGCACTTAGCTCCTTTCATACATTGTTTCCGATGGCATTTGGCACATTTCTATGAAACAAGCTCAATTTTGCTAAAAATGGCACTTAGACCCTTTGATATTTCAACGCTTCAATTATAATTTATTACTTTTTTTAATTGCTGCATATAAAACCTTAACAATCTCTTCTTCTGTCTCGATCCTTACGTTTTCGTTGATACTTTTTTTAATTTTGCTTACAATAAATTTTGCCAAGGCATCTTCATCATTGTTAATTTAATTGGCAGGTTGGTTCAATTTTGTTATCGTTTCAACTTATCGTTGCAAGAGTTTTCGAAGTTTCCTGCATTAAATTTATGTCTCTAGGATCTTGTTCAACATTTCTTCTTCTTTTCTTTGGTTTTGCTGATGGGGTAGATGAAGAAGTTGAAGGAATGTCCTCAGTCTTCTTTTTGGGATGAAAACTCTAATTCAAAACGTTCATCATCGGAAAACTCTTGGAGGATACCCTTGCGATCTACTACATATTCTTGAGAGGTTTCCGCCTTCTTTTTCATCGAATCGATTGCAGATTGAACCTGCACATGGTCCAACAAGAAAAACATCAATGTAAAGTACTAAATCGTTGGTACATAAACCTGTAACAAATAAAACAACGACTTAAATCAGTTATGAATTTCGGTTTTTTCTTATTTTTGTCATTTTTCCTTCATCTGTCTTCTGTTTCTTTAATTATTCAGTTTTTCCTGTTTTTTTTTATTCCCATATTTCTGCCCCCGTAAACTATGACACTCCTAACCAATTTATCAAAATTCAATTTCTCATCTCTCATATCGTTTCCAATCACTCTCCCATTCTCCATACCTGTCCTATTGTTCTATTTCCTTTCTTCTCTCACGGTCTTATGTACGTTGTCCTTGTATTCATATCTCAACATGTATCTTAAGTATCTCCATTCATCCACGCCCTCTTCTAATTCCTTCTCCCTCACCATCATGTCACTATTTTTTTCTAAATATTTTCTCACTTTTTATTATACCCCAATCACTTCTTCATTGTTTTCCGCTATTACCACTAGGTCATCCATATATGCTAATACCAACATCTTTATCTTTCCTATAAACAGTCATCCCTTTTGATGTCTTTTGTATTTCTTTAACCTTCTATGTCTTGTGTTTAAATTGGGTAAATGACTTGGACTTAAAGGGTGTCTACACTGCCTTAGACCCACAGAAAACTTTTGCTAATGTTTCCTCTAAGTACTCGAGTTCTACTTTTAGTATCTTAATACATTTCTTCTATTACTTGTACAAGATCTTCACTTATCGTTTGTTTTTTTTAATTTATCACTATTTACATTATCAAAGTTGCTTTTAATGTCTAAAAAACAAAGCATGAACTTTTCCTATTTTTTCTCCAATTTCTTATTGATTATTTGTCTATACAAATTAGAGAATAATATAAATACATTATCCATAGTTTTTTTTCTAAATCCCACCTGTCAGTGTGATAATATATTTTTTTCAACCTATTTTTGAAATCTGCATTTCTGTGTACACTTACCCTGCGTTTTCTTATTTATCTGCAGATATTTATTTTTCTCGCCACTTTATGAATTCGACATATATTATGACTTTTTCTATTCCATCTCTTTCGAAATGTTACTAAATAATCTTCTTAACCTTTTCTTATTTTATCTCCTGTATTCTTCTATTCTTCCATCTGCGTACCATCAGTACCTTCTGCTTTTGCTTTTCTAACTTTTTTCAATGCTTCTTCTAATTCTTCTGTTGTTATTTCCTCTTTTTTCCTTTCTGTTTTCCTTGGTCTTTTTTGCTCTCTTCTAATAATTTTATACAATGTTTGTTTTCTTCTTTTTGATTTAATCTTTACTTATTTTTCTTTTGCCTTTCCTTTTTTGTTAATAAATTCCATGGTTCCTTTTAATTTTTATTTTCTTTATCTCCTGTTTTATTTCCTTACACTATTCTTCATTTACACTTCTTATTCGTTTTTCTTTTGTCTTTTACGTTATCTGCTTTCTTCCTACCGTCTCCTGATCTTTCTCTCTATCTTTGATTTGTATCTTTATTTTCCATTCTTCCTTTTCTTCTGCCCTTTCTTCTGGATCCCCTATATAACTATTTACAACAGGAATCTATCCTAAGGTCTTTAAATTAGCGCTCATATTTTCGCTTCACAAAACCAGTCAAGACTACTTAAATAATTATCGGCTTATATCTCTACTACCACGTATTTTTCTACTAAAATAAGTGAATATAACAAAACTTACCTTAGTGAAAATTTCCTTAGTTTCGGTGCAATACGGTCTTGAAGTTGTTTGTAATTGTGTTTTTAATATAAATTTTGAACCACTTGAAACGATTTTCCTAAAATTTCGAACGTTTACACAACTTTATAGACCAGAAACTGTCACATAAAAATTCTGACGAAAATAAATCCATTGGCTGAGAAATTGGGTATTATAATAAATAAACATTTGAAATATCTACGCCAACGGATAAAAGAAGGTTTATTTATCAAATGTGGATAAAATGACTTATAGGTCACAAAAGAAGTACTTTGCATAAAATTAGATAAATAGCACCTTTTTCGCAAGAATCGCATTTCACTAATTGATAACATTATTGTTGGGTTTTTGGTCAATAAAACTGTGTAAGCGTACCAAAATTTGTTTAAGCCGGAAAATCATTTTTTTAAGTAATGAAACATTTTCTATGGATTGATTTTTGACACAAAAACGGTACGATTTATCGATTGATTTAGTGTATCTTTATTGTAACCCTTCAGTCACTCCCATTTGATAATAAATCTTCTTTTATCTATTGGTGTAGACTGTAGATATTTCAAATGTATAATTATTACAAAACCCAATTCATCGTCAGAATTTTAATGTGACATTTTCTGACCTATAAAACTGTGTAAACGTTTCAAATTTTAGGAAAATGGCTTGAGCATTTGAAGAGAGGGGTCTACCAGTGGGGGCTTGGGGTCATTTAGTGGAACTCACTTTATACCATCCGTCCGACAGGACGTCCCAAGCAACATTGTAACGTTGATTCAGCGTTGTAAAACGTTACCTTAGAGGTTGAAGTAACGTAGACTTCCCCGTTGATATGACGTGAAAGTAACGTAACAATGTCACAGTGGAATCTACGTAGACTAGTAACGTGAAGTTGACGTTAACCAAGACGTTGAAGTAACGTTGATCTCAACGTAGAAATCACGTGGACGTAAAGTAGTTTGTCTACGTAGTTTTGAAACGGTTAATCGACGTTGCTAATCAATTTGCAATGTTGAATTGACCTTCTTATAAAGCTACTATAGATGTTAACGAGTATACGGTAGCTAATTGCATGAGTATGAACATGAACTGATTACCTTGATACTTCGCATAAAATCAAGGGTCAGCTTAAATCACTGCATTTTTTAGAACTACCAAAATAGAGAATTATTATTTTATTTCCATATATAAAAGTACATGAATACAATACATACATATAATATATAAATATATGCGTATATATAATAGTGATTACAATAAGTAGGTTAAAATAGGAACTTAATAAAATAGATTTACATAAGTGTACATGTAACAATGGAAACGAAGCAAATGTACCACCAAGTGACATCATCAAGAGGAAAAACAATACATTTTCCTACAATATTATGTATTGTATTAACTTCCAAATCTGAATTTAGTTGACTCACAATGAAAATACTTAATGATTTTGATTCAATGGGGTAAGTGTAAAAGCGATTTATAAGATAAGAATTTCCTTCCAAAATAAAATATTATTTTTCGAATCTACTAAAACATTACCTATCTTCATTACATATGTTACCCTTAAGAAGACAGTAACAATTCTTACTGGAAAATGAAGAAGTTGTGAATAAAACATCATTGTAAATTAATTTTTTAAATTGTTTCATATTAGAAAAACCAAAAGGAATTGGCCCATCAAAATGTTCAATAGAATATTCTAAGTTTTTAATAATTTCAAATTCTAATGGAGTATTATTAGCTTCTTTTAGACGACAATAAACTTGCTGCAATGGTTTATTAGGAGATCTGACAATTTTTTAATTTTTCCAAGATAATTTTCAAAAGGGAAGGCTGATATGTTTATCCAAAGGTCCATACATATTTGCATCGTCAGGTAGATGAATCAATGAATGAATATTATAAACAAAAAAATCAAGTGTATATAAAATTTCACAATGATTTACGAATACACTCAATATCTCTTTTATAACATTTGTTCCAATATTTTTTAAATGAAATTTCGACAACAAAACGGAAGCGGCAAAATGTAATAGTAAAAAATGTTCGTATGTAGCTATATCAACATTATTCCTTAGAACGATAGGACCAAGGTATAAAAAGAAGGTTCTGAATTCCGTGGCTTTAAATCGAGCAAGATCGTTAAGAGCTCTTGGTCTTCGGTTAAAATCAGTAGTGAGATATGAGGCAAAAAGTAATCATGCATTGTGATATTTGATTTATAGATCTGGCCGGTAGACGAACATTAATAATTTTACCGCTAGTCCAAGTTAAAAAGTAATTTCCTCATTACCCCCAAGCACAGACAATGCATATAATCCGTTGGGAAGGTAGTGATCATATCAATTTTAAAGTCTAACAAGGGCGAATTGCCAATATGATGATCTTCATCTATTTGTGTTACAAATGATTCATTAGTTCTTTTGGGAGCCGAAATATCTTTAAAATTACTTTATTATTTAGATAGTTTCCTTCTACTGTTGCATTTATCGCAACTAGAATATCCACTATGAGATTTTATGCATTTAATAAATGCGCGAGCTGGTGCGTCGCACACAAAACTATGAACGATAATATCATATTTTCTTTCCTTATAAACAAAACCATTGATAATTAAGATTCTTAATTCAGTAACAAAATCATCGAGAAACTTATTTATCGGTGATGGTTTTCCTTACCACAAAACACACCAATTGCAAATGGTGTTGGTTTAACTACATCAAAATTAACAATCAAACCTAAAATTGGCCATAAATTTATAGATGAACTAGTAAACAGAGGCAATCCGTCAATATTAAAAGATATGCTGATTGATTTTGATAACATCAAATGGGAATATTTTGAACAAAACTTTGTTAAGTAATCGTTTAAACCAAAATAAATATAACTACCAGTATCTAGCCGAATCTGGTTACTAATTTGAGTAGGTGTACGCAATACTGTTCTTGAAGACAAAGGTAATTCTGGATGAAATGGAGCCAAAATATGGAAGCAAACTGGTAAAAGATGAATGAGTGATGTTATTTTCAAGTGCCCATTGTCTTAATTTGTCAAGTAAACTAATTCTAGTCTCATTTGGAGAAACAGTTACACAGTTATTTTTGATTAGATTCTGAATCCAAATCGTTTTCTAAAAAATGTGTTTGTTGATAAAATTCATTAGGAATCAGTGGTGCATTCAAATTCACAATTTACGTTAATTGAATTACTTTGCTCTTCAGATGCGGTTTTCATGAACGTTTGTAAGGATATTACAATTTTCTTGTATATTGGGAAAACTTTACACGATCTGCATTATGTGATGAATTTTGCAATGTTTTAGATATTTCATAAACCTCTTGTGCCACTCGTCGGTACACTTGTCGTTTACTTACACATTCTTTGTAATATTTCGGCATGTTTTATATTTATATTTACATAAAAAAAAATAACCTACACAAGAATACTAAACGTAATTCTAATTATACAATAGAAAGTAGTGGTTTTATTTCAAATTTTTAAACGTTTTTGGCGCATGTTTTAGCCAATTTTTAATAGGCAGCGCTACTTGATCATCTGTGAAATCAGTATTTGAATTTAACAGCATCTGAAGATAAACAAAAAGTTTAATAAACAATAAAGCTATTAAGTGAATTGAGTTTAATTATTACTAGAAATATCATACAACTATTTCTGGTTTAGAATTACATATTTAGTAAAAGTCGTGAACTCATTGACACTAAAAATTAAAAAATGAAATTAAGAATACTTACATATAACGACTTCATTCAAAATAAGTTTTGAAAACGCCTTTTTATGCGAGTCCCTTTATTTTGGCCACAATAATTGTAGGAAACTGCTACTTCATCATTTAATAAAGATCTCAGAACTTTGTTGGTTTTCGGAACAATATCTTTGCCGCCTACTAATGATGAACAATAAGATTTCTGAAAAAATTAATGTAATGAAGTAGAAGACTATAAGTGGTAAATCATTGAAAGGTAATTGCAGCTATTAATTACATTTTAATAACCTTCTACTCTACCATAGTTTGCAAAATAGAAAGTATTTACAAAATTTTTAATTTAAATATAATGATAAAACTGTCTTGATTGTTTATAGAAACTTAAATAAAATACATAAACCACACTTACAAAATTCTTTAAATGAGTAGAATTCTGCAAATAGATTTCAAATTGCTCAACTTCTTCAACATTCTTTAGAGGTAAAGAAACAGGCAAATTCTCCACAGTACTCAGGTTTTGATCTTTTGATGTTGGATTTTACGTAAATCTTCCAGTAGGTTTAATATGTACTTGTTTTGTTCTTTTATTTTAAGAATTTCATTTAAGAGTACCTGAAATTCTTTAAGAAGATTGGAAATAGGAAACTAGATAATGTTAGTACATCTATTTACTACCTCTTGTGTTTCTATTCTCGGTATCGATATTTCCGGTACTTATTGTACTTTGGTGACTGGACTCGATTGTACACGATGAAGCAGTTAAAATGTTATTCTCAATATCAGCTAGAAATCATATTATTTATAATACTTAAGTACACATGACCATCAACTTACATAATGAATTAGAAGGCTGAATTTTGTTCAAACTTGATACCTTTGGAGGGCGAGTGAAGTACTTGGAGTTTCTTCATCATCAGTGCTACAGTTTAAAAACGTTTAGGTGGACATCTCTTCCGTTTAAGAATATTATCATTATCATCCGTGTCACTAGTTTGTACATCGGAAACCACTTGGGCCTTCTTACATTTTCTATATGCAATAGCGTAATCATCTAAAATTATGCACCACAATAGTATGTTATACATTACAATCTATTAATCATACTTGTTTCATAATAACATTTTTTAACAGCATGTAATTGCCATGTGTCAGGGTCACATAAGTCACCTCGTTTCAATATCCTTACAAATTTTTCAGGATCTTTCTCTGGTGGCCAAAATTTTCTTTGCGGGGAGTAAACCATTGAGACCTGACAATACTAACACTTCCTTCTTCGCTATCTGCCCGAATTCTACCACAGAAAACATTACTACAAAATTCATGTAAGTTTACGGCTTACCAGCATTAATTAAAATAATGTTCTTTTACCAGTGTTTGATTCCCATTAAGGCAACTCTCAAGCGATAAAGAACATAGAAATATATACGACGCCACGAATGTCGAATACCGCCAAATTACATAACCTACAAAAGGAAATTAAGTGGGTGTTTGTCTACCGTCAATGGATTAGATAATATCGTACCTGATCTGCATAGATTTGAAGCACAGCAGTTCAAACAGGACTAAAATAGATATTATAAAATATTTTATTTTCGACCACTTCGAAAGTTGTGTTCAAAACACACACGTACAAAGTGAGTGACCACTACACCCACTCACGCGTGCGCAAAAATGGCAAAAGGCGGGAAAATAAAGTTCTCGTATAAATAATATTATCCGAGACAGTTATTTATAGCGTCTAAAAGACGATTATACAGCTACTTTCAGACAGCAGAAAAAAGCATTTTTATCAGGAAAACTAATTTATTTATTTCTAGTTTAATTTAATTTAATTTTTGTAGTAGGTATATAATATCAAAAAAATTAATCACAATACTGTGTGTTTTCATGGTAAATGAAACATTATGAAAACCCATATACTGAAAACCGTTTTTACGCCCAATAACATACCTTTATGAATTCTTTGTGTGTACGTTTTAAGTCTACGTATCAATTGCGTTGAAGTTACGTTACGGTGATTTTTAATAGAAATTTCACGATACTTCAACGTCGATTTAAGGTATTAATACAACGTAGATAAAAAGTATTTACGTGACGTTGACTTAACGTTGACATAAGGTAGATTCTACGTAGTCGTAGTTGATCTATCAAATTTCGACGTTCCATCAACGACACCATGTTGCTTGGGGTGGCTTTCAACTAATTATAAACAAAACCCATATGCAAAGTTTTGTAAATATCTGATTGGCGATTATAACGTATTAACTTTAATTCCTCCAAAAAATTCGTCACGTAATTCTTAGTAATTTTATTTCTCAAGATGTGAAGTAAAAATTAAATACCTTCTTAGAATAAAAACATTTCACTATAAGACACAATATTTAGCTCATAAAGTAAAAAAAAAAAGTGCTATAGGAAAAAATAGTTTAAATATAAAGTGTAGAAAATGCAAACATTTATAAATAAGTTCTTTTAAATAACTAAAATTGTTCATACATTTTTTGAATAAAAGTTCACACTAGTTATTTATTGCCCTTAAATTTAAAGATTGTTAAACAAAAGTGGTGTATAATCAAATTAGAGACAACCTTTTCCAGAAACAACAATGTGTATACAAAATATTATTAAAAATAATAAAAATTGAAATTGCGAATTTTTATGAAAATTGGTGAATACGAGGATATATTGAAAAATTCTTAGCCTACTATAGAACCAAACAAAATTTCAATGTCAAAATATTTTATTACTCAACATATTCTCCTCTTAATTGGATACATTTATTACAGCGAACCTGCAACGTCTCTAGACCTTTCAAAAAATGTTTCTTCTTGCTCTGCAAACCAGACCTCCACAGCTTCTATTACCTCCTTGTTGGAAGAAAATGTACGACCTTTTAAACTTTTTTTCAGTTGAGGAAAGAGGTGATAGTCGGACGGAGCCAAATCGGGTGAATAAGGGGGGTTCTAGTAATTCAAACCCTAAATCACGAATTTTTGCATGGCAACATGAGATTTGTGTGCAGGGGCGTTGTCCTGCAAAAACAAAACACCTTTGGATAGCTTTCCGCGTCTTTTCTCTTTAATATTTTCCCGTAGAGTGGTCAGTAATGTCGAATAGTAATCTCCAGTTATTGTTCTACCCTTATCCAAAAATCAATCATGATTACTCCATGGCAATCCCAAAAACTGAAGCAAGAACTTTTCCAGCAGATTTTTGGACACGAAACTTCTTAGGTCTTGGAGAACCAGAGTGTCGCCATTCCATCGATTGTTGCTTTGTTTCTGGATCGTAGAAATGTACCCAAGTCTCATCCATAGTAACAATTCGGTTTAAGAAGTCTACATCGTTTTCAAATCGAGCACAGATCGAACGCGATGCTTCTACCCTTGCACGCTTTTGGTCAACATTCAAACATTTGGGGATCCATTTTGCAGCAATTTTCTCATGTCCAAATTGACGTGAACCATATGATGAACGCGTTCGTATGAAATATTCAGTGCTTCAGATATCCGTTTTAGCCCAATTCGACGGTCTGATAAAATCATGTCATGAACTGCATCGATATTTTCGGGGACTGACACAGAAACTGGCCTTCCTGATCGGTCATCATCTTCAATGGAAAATTTACCTCTTTTGAAGCTTGCATTCCAATTTTGACGGTCGCATACGAAGGACATTGATCACCAAGGGTATTAAGCATATCTTCGTAAATCTGCTTACCTCTTAACCCTTTTAAATACAGGTACTTGATGATGGCTCGATACTCCAATTTTTCGATTTTCACAATTTCGGTGGACATCTTTTTCATTTAATTTATTGCGTGACTCTGGTTTACTTTTTTGACGTCAAACTTTACACTGACACTTCTAATAAGTTATTGTTCGTTGCTATGGTAACGCAATATTTTGTTTATGCAAGGAACTGGTCTAGGCTAACTAGATATCAATACATCCTCGTATATTCAAATCTGTATTTTTTATGATTTAATTTATTATATCTTGGCTAAAGTTTATTTTTACTAGCAAGATAATTTTAGTTAAGTGAGAGCAATACGTAACTGAACGAAGTACAATGA
>JALBCR010004790.1:0-99754 GCA_030710515.1 Abscondita cerata | reverse complement strand
GGTACACTCATGAAATTTAAAACTTGACACCACAATTTCTGTAAACAAAAGTTTGCACATTGTGAAGCGGGCTTAAGGGTATCATTTACAATTCTAACAGCAGGTAGTCTCAGCAGGGGTTATCTTATAGAAGGACTGTAGAATGAATCATTACACTAAGCACGTTTTAGAAAATAGGTAATTTACGTTGCTTACTTAATTTTTTTCTTTAAAGAATATATTTGAAGGTATCGCTAATTAAACACCATAGCTCGATTAATTATCGAATCAAAATTTTGTTTAGGAAATGTTTACAAAATAAAATTAGAAATAATTTTGATTTAAAAACGTCTACAAGCAATAACTTTTAAATTAAATCAAAAACTAAACATGGTTATTTGGGTTGACTGATTATTACTTATTTTTAAATAAATCTAACCTACTAATTATTGTAAGTTATTAAAAAATCATTAAACTCTCTATTCATAATATTTAGTCCTTACAAAATGTATATTTTATGACGTTTCATTTTTTTCTGTAGTTAATATAAAAAGTGAAAATAAAAACTAAGGCAATTATTGTCAACGTATATATTTAGTTTTTTGACAAGAATTTATTACATAATTATAATTAAGATACCAAGTTATAGTTTAAAATTAAATGAAAACTTTTTTTTTAAATAAAGGTATTACTATATAAATAAATATAAGAAATCAATAATGGGTGTGACCTCCATTATTATTGATACATTCTTGGAGGCGTCTGCTCATTGACGCTATCAAGGTATCAATATAATTAATATTAATCGTTTCCCATGCGGTATCAATGGCTGCAATTAGTGCATTACGGTTTACTGGTATAAAATTTGGCCCTTGTTGTCTTCGGATAACAGCAAGTATTCGAGCCCAAACATTTTCGATAATGTTAAAATCTGGGCTTTTGCTGGCCAGGGTAACAGCTCCAAGTTATTTTCTCGTATCCAATTGCGCACAACCCGCGAAGTATGAATAGGGCGTTGTCCTTTAACAACAAAAATACATTATGAAAAATGTTAATTCAACAGATCCCGAACTATTTTTGGAGAAAGTATAGTGAAATAAGAATACTTACTTGTTGGAAAATATAATCTTCGTCTGGATAAAACACTTCGACTGAAGGTTTCATAATAGTTTCCAAAATATCTAAATACGCAGCAGAATCAAGACGTCCATCGATAGCCCAACAAACTCCTGGACCCTGCGCGCTAACCCAACCCCACACATTCACAGAAAAATAACCACTTCGTGTTTTAGGACATATGTGATTATTTTCGTAACGAGTTCCATTCTACGACGACGTCTCATATTTTCGTCACTGAGAACTTCTTTCGCAGCAGCATTATTCTTCTTTATTCCCATCTCTTTTAATCTTTTGTGCAGTTATACGGCATCCGGGAAAATGTGTATCTGCTATAGCCCTGAGTATGTAGCAAATGGTTGTTCTGTTACGTAATGAAACAACTCGAGATCTTGAGCACGTGTAGATACTTTAGGTCTACCACTTCCGATGGCTCTTTCCAAAGTGTGTTCAAGATTCCATTTTACTCGGTAATGCCCTACGGTGCTTTTTGGTATATCTAACATACGTGAAATTTCACGCACGCTACGGCCCGCCGCTAATTCCGAAACAATCCGCGCTTTCAAATCAGCACCGAGATGAGGTGGCATTTTCACAACACTTGAAATTTTAAACTAAATGGAATTTACATTTCTTACTTTATTTATTGGTTCACACTACCCTTCTCAAACAGTAGGTAATTGTTTATTTATTACATACTTCTAATGACCAATGTAACAACCCTTAGAGCAATATGACTCAAAGGAAGTAAATTAAACAAGCAAGGATATTCTATTGTTATTGAAACTTATTCATAAAGTAAAAGCCATTTCCTTATAATGCTAATGGACAGGATTTTCTTTTAAGTATTAAGATTACAATAGAGGACTTATAAACTTTCGAAAATATCTAATTATAAATATTTACACTGCAATTGCGCTTTTTCCTTAATAATTTCTTAGCAATAACATACACGTTCTTGGTTTTAAGTTGTCATAAATTTGATATGATATAAATTTGTGTTTCTAATATTACATCACAAACTAATCTTTATTCGCCAAAAATTGTTGCTTAAGTTGAACCTGAACAACAAACCGAGCAACAAACATAACAACGAACCGAAAGTCAAACAGAACGACAAACGATCTTTTATGATTTCCACAATCCGAACAACAAACGGAACGTTTGTGCTGTTCCATAATTATTTTCAGTAGTTTTCAGTTCATATATTTATTATTGAGAAGAGAAAATTGCGGAAAACAAGAAGATAGTGCCAACAAATTTTTACGCACAAAGAAGAGTAAAAATTATAATTTACTTCGCTTTTTTTTATTTTGAAATTTCCCGCCCAAATGATGCTAATAGGGACATCATTTTTTCTTGCATTCTTAAACACTGATTAATTTAAAACATTTTTCTTCTGTCAACTCCATAATATTACCTAAAACACAACAAACCCACAAAAGGGAGGACAAAAATAAATAATTTAATTCTCCCGCATAAGTTTGTTCGCCGTTTTGTTTAGATTCGTCCAAACCTGCAAACGCATTCGCGCGCATTTTCTTTGATGTCGGAGAAAAAACCGACAAGTTGCGGGAACGCCGCAAACCGTTCGTGGAACAATCAGGACTTGCGAATCTGTTCTAAAATTCGTACGTAGCACCGTCCAAATTAATGTTCCGATTGCCGTTCGGTTCGTTGTTCTGTTTGTTCCTCGGTTTGTTGTTCAGGTGTGTACGAAGCTTTACAATAAGCATATTAATATGAACTATATCTTATGAAAGGAGAGTTATGTAACTATAATTAACGACTTAACGTTACGTTAGTAGATTCCATTTACTATTTACACATATTTTCTTGGAACATTCGATAATTAACTATCGGGATATGATGACCCTATACTTCGCAGGTTGTGCGCAACTGGATACAAGCAAATAACTTGGAGCTGTTACCCTGGCCAGCAAAAAGCCCAGATTTTAACATTATCGAAAATGTTTGGGCTCGAATACTTGCTGTTATCCGAAGACAACAAGGGCCAAATTTTATACCAGTAAACCGTAATGCACTAATTGCAGCCATTGATACCGCATGGGAAACGATTAATATTAATTATATTGATACCTTGATAGCGTCAATGAGCAGACGCCTCCAAGAATGTATCAATAATAATGGAGGTCACACCCATTATTGATTTCTTATATTTATTTATATAGTAATACCTTTATTAAAAAAAAGTTTTCATTTAATTTTAAACTATAACTTGGTATCTTAATTATAATTATGTAATAAATTCTTGTCAAAAACTAAATATATACGTTGACAATAAGAATTGCCTTAGTTTTTATTTTCACTTTTTATATTAACTACAGAAAAAATGAAACGTCATAAAATATACATTTTGTAAGGACTAAATATTATGAATAGAGAGTTTAATGATTTTTTTTAATAACTTACAATAATTAGTAGGTTAGATTTATTTAAAAATAAGTAATCAACCCAAATAACCATGTTTAGTTTTTGATTTAATTTAAAAGTTATTGCTTGTAGACGTTTTTAAATCAAAATTATTTCTAATTTTATTTTGTAAACATTTCCTAAACAAAATTTTGATTCGATAATTAATCGAGCTATGGTGTTTAATTAGCGATACCTTCAAATATATTCTTTAAAGAAAAAATTAAGTAAGCAACGTAAATTACCTATTTTCTAAAACGTGCTTAGTGTAATGATTCATTCTACAGTCCTTCTATAAGATAACCCCTGCTGAGACTACCTGCTGTTAGAATTGTAAATGATACCCTTAAGCCTGCTTCACAATGTGCAAACTTTTGTTTACAGAAATTGTGGTGTCCAAGTTTTAAATTTCATGAGTGTACGTCACCGGTGATTCCCAATCATAGTTAAAGTTTTTATCTAATAAAAATCGTTTGTGTGCAGATTTCGCGCCCATGTGTAGTGTAATTTGAAGATAAACGTTTAAAGACCGTTACTGTAAGTCAGCGTGTTGATACGTGAATAACACAAAATAATTAAGTTTGTAGATACGTGTACTCCTAACGTATACAAAGAAAATTACATTTTTAGACGACCGCTGAAGAAAGTGATACTTTTCTCAACCGTTATCTATTGCAAAAAGTTCCTAATATCCTCATACAATTCAACCTGTTGAAATAAATGCGCAAAGTTAATAGTTTACAGTTATAACTTCTTAGATACGCTTAGCAACTGTAATACGCATTACAGGTTTCAAAAAAATCAAGTAGCCCTCGTGTATCTAAAACAGTCGCAAGATATTTGATACTTTCTGCACTTGTTAGGAAAATAACTATTTTGGCCTCGCCTACTCTAAATGCAGTATTACCTGTCAGTGTCAGTCAAAGTAGGTTCGATTTACTGAACCGATGCGGTAGCGTGCACCGTAAAATTTTACGTTTAGTTGTGGCTTAAAAATTAAAACATGTTACTTATATTGTAAATTGTTTATAAAAAACAAATTTACCGATATTTTTTCATAGATATTGTTTATGTACGTTTAAAAAACAAGTATTTAAAAATAATAAAACAATTGATTCATAATTCCGAGGTTGGCAGCTCTGCTTGCATCATCGACATAACCTAATATTATAATATATATATATATATATATATATATATATATATATATACCGGGTGTCCGCTAAGGTCGGCCACCGGCTATATCTCGGAAACTATTTGTCCTACAACTGTCGGAAAAATCTTGATTAGTAAAGTGGCTACGAGAAATTACTGGAAAATATTTTTGAGCTTCTAAGTGCACTGCTAGGGGCGTATTTGCGAATCAAAATTTAATAAATCCGAATTACTTCAAATATGAACAGTGAAGATAAGACAATTGGAAAGGTTTGAGATTCTCATGTTTACACTCTACTAATTATTTATTTAACATTTTGGCCTATCTCGTCAAATAAGAGGAGGGGAGGATTAAATCTTATTACAGAAAAAGTTCGATAACGTCAGACTACCTTAACCGTTATCGACGAACATTGTCTTATTGGAATGCTAGTGGGTAGCCGACTAATTGTCTGTAACAACGCCGAAGATTTTGTTCAAGACCGAACCGCTAGATGGCGTGCATTGTCGGCTTTAGTCGTTTACCTAATTCTTCATGAAAAATTAAATGGAAGGCTAATGTTTTCATTTGCTCATCTTACTACGAATGAAATTACCTAAAATATGGCAAAAACCGCAAGTCTCTACCTTTTTTCAAAATAAAGTTATGAACAAAAATAGGTTAAACAATTAATTTTCCTAATAAAATTCTAAAATATTCGGATATTTTACATATTACATAAAACTAACCCCTTAATCCAAACGTAAAAATAACGTAACTTTGAAGTCGCAGCTTATGTAAGGTAAAATAACATAACATACCCTTTAATAATAAGTAAGCCGTGAAAAATAAACAAATTAATTTGTCAATGTTTAGCTGTCATTAGTTTTCGCTGGTAAAATACAATACTTGTTTTGCGATTTTGTGCCGTTGTAATTAAAAACTGTGTAAACAATTTGACCATTATGTCGTACACTATTGCTGAAGCTTATGACATGTTAGCAGTGTATTTTGTAAGTTTGGAAAACGCAGTTATTGCCGCGCGAGAGTACGCGGTAAGACATCCGGAGAGGCGACATTTTTCACGGAGGGTTTTTAGGCGTTTGTCAAGACGTCTGCGAGAAACTGGACAAGTGTTGCCGATACCAGCTCAACATAGAATTCGGAGATCACGAAGTGCAGATAATATTATCAACGTGCTTGCTTATGTGGAAGCTTATCCTAAACGTAGTATAAGGGATGTAGAGAGAGATCTGAGACTTCCTCGATCGATTATTCACAGAATTTTAATCGAAGGAAAATTACATGCATATCATGTTGAACTGCATCAAGCACTCGCACTACCTGATTTTGACCAACGGTTAGATTTCTGCCACTGGATGCTTCAAATGGACAGAGAAAATCCCAATTTTTGCTCAAATTTTATGGACAGACGAGGCTACGTTCACTAGCAGAGGTCAAGTCAACTTGCACAATAGCCATTACTGGTCGGCAAGTAATCCCCATTGATGATTGCAATTGATAACCAAAATATATTCAGTGTAAATGTATGGTGCGGCATTATCGAAAATAAAATTATTGTTTTTGTTTTTGACGAGACTCTGAACGGAGTAAGGTATTTAGAATTTCTAAGAAACTCTTTAGCAATTCTGTTGGAGGAGGTAACTTTATATACTCGTGTAAACATGTGGTTTCAACACGATGGTTGCCCTGCCCATTATGCTGCAAACGTGAGGGATTATTTAAATATTCAGTTTCCGAATAAATGGATAGGGCGGGGTAGTTTATTTCCCTGGCCACCCAGATCCCCTGATTTAAGCGTGTTAGACTTTTATTTATGGGGACGACTAAAGGATATTGTCTACCAGACCCGGCCAACCACACGCGAAGACATGATTCATAGAATCCACAATGCGATTGCATCGATTTCTGTGGCAGAAATTGAAGCTGCTGTTTTGGAACCAGACGAAGACTTCGAAGTTGCATCAACAACAACGGTGGTATTTTTGAACATTTGCTGAATTAAAACTAAAAATTTTGATATTTGTAAGATAAATATGAATTATTTGGAATTTCACTAGGAAAGTAAAAATTTAACCTATTTTTGTTCATAACTTTATTTTGAAAAAAGGTAGAGACTTGCGGTTTGCGCCATATTTTAGGTAATTTCATTGGTAGTAAGATGAGCAAATGAAAACATTAGCCTTTCATTTAATTTTTCATGGAAAATTAGGTAACCGGCCAAAGCCGCCAATGCCCGCCATCTGGCGGTTTGGTCTTGAATAAAATCTTCGGTGTTATTACTGAAAATCAGGCGGCTGCCTATTAGCATTCCAATAAGACAATGTTAGTCGATAACGGTTAAGGTAGTCGGACGTTATCGAACTTTTCTCCAATAAGATTTAACCCTTCCCCACCCCTTATTTGACGAAATAGGGAAAAATGTTAAATAAATAATTTGTAGAGTGTTAACCGGAGAATCCCAAAACGTTCCAATTGTCTTATCTTCACTGTTCATATTTGAAGTAATTCGGATTTATTAAATTTTGATTCGCAAATACGCCCCTAGCAGTGCACTTAGAAGCTCAAAAATATTTTCCAGTAATTTCTCGTAGCAACTTTACTAATCAAGATTTTTTCCGACAGTTGTAAGACAAATAGTTCCCGAGATATAGCCGGTGGCCGACCTTAACGGGACACCCGGTATATATATATATATATAAATATATATATATATATAAATCTTGCAATCATTGTTGCATCATTTCATTATTGCTACATTGTTGCGTCTTCTAGAAGGAATGCAGTATATTCATATTTTAAATTATTATTCAGTATCATCAAATTCAAATGAGTAACTTTCTGGCACATTTTTTTGAACATATTCCAAACAAAAGTACAAAATTTCTTGCATTCATTTTTACTACATTGCTGCATCATTATATGTTACCATTATTTTGGCATCAAAGTATATCCCATTTCGGTAAGACGACTATTCTGCGTGTTTGATGGATATTTTTGTTCACACACCAGATTTTTCTGCGTCACCGACGTTACCATGCCATACTATGTTGTGTTACTGGTTATGTTATTGTTTGCTCTTTACTTACTGGTGGTGTACATTGTTTGCAATGTGCTCTGATATGTAGAACTATTGTAATTTTTCTAACTATTCTTTAAAATAATTGTTATTTAATTAAATTAAATATCGAACTTCCATTATTTTTAAGAAGTTACTAAACGCCATCTTTTTAAAAACTTTCTTTAATATTAATTTATAATTTGACCTTAACAACTGTCATTAATATTTTAATTTCTAATCTATAATAGTAAGTAAGTAACCATTACTTTGTTGACTATTTGTTTCAGTATGTAAATCTTATCAACTGCTTTTCTTCCACTTCTAAACTCAGTCTGCTAATCAAATAGTACTCTTTTTTCTCCATCTTCTTCAGAAGTTTTCTTAAATCTGCATATATTTTGTATCCTGCACGTGTTACGCATATACCTCTTATAGTTTCTAATTACTATATTTTCTCCTGCTTTATACAATGGACATATTATCTCTTTATTCCAATGTTCTGAAAACGTCCACTTTTCCATATTTTATTAAAAATATTTTTAAATCTTTCCCTCATTTACTCTCCTGTAAACTTCCACTGTTCTCCTTGAGTATCATCTATAGTTTGTGTATTTCCTTTTTTAATTTTTCTTATTGCTTCTTCTACTTCTTCTTTATATACTGTATATATTGTTCTTACTCATTTTCTACATATTTTCATTCATAATTTTTACCCTTTCTGGGCATTTCTAATAATTTTCTGCTTTCTTCATTTATTTTCTTGTCCATTGAAGTTCTATTCTTTATTATTCCATTTATCATCATTCCTCTTTCCTCTCCAACTTTGACATTAAAATTCTCTTTTTATGATTATTTATCTTTCCTCTTCTCTAATTGCATCCTGTATGTTTTTTAGTTCTTTTCATTTCCTTTCCATAAACTGTTAATATTTAATATTTCTCCCCTTTTTCAGTCTTTTACAGCCTTCCTCACCTTTTGTCGCAAACCCCATGTAAAAGTCTTCTAGCACCTTCCTCTCCTATTGTTTTTAATCTCTTTCTTCTAGCCATGTTTCCACTAAGCCAACCACTTTAAAACCTCTTATGCATGGTGTCCGTTCGTAGAGCTCAAGCATGGAGATCTCAGTTATTTGAAGAGATACGAAGTTGGTTAAACTGGACAAAGTTGCTTATTGTGGCATTCAGTAAAATGCTTTGTTGAAATTTAAAAAATTCCGATTACTTCCGGACAGATCCGCAGAAAAACGAAATTTTGAAAATTGGTTTTATTTTTCAGAGCTTATTTCGCCACATAATTGCAAACAATAAACACTTTGTTATTGCTACTTTTTACGCTCTACATTATGATGTCATTAAATTCAAAATACGATGTTTCGTTTTTTGACAGTCATTATCTACTTTATTTTTTTCTTTATTTCGATCGCATTTTTTATTGAGATTACGATGATGTCTCATATGTTAAGATTCCGATATAGTTTGGTGATAATGACGGAAAATTGTTTTTTTGCAAAGAGTGCCTAGGAAATAATACTTTTCTTTAAAAAATAAACACATATTTGACATTTCTATGATATTTATTTTAATGTCACCTACGGTTGCAATACCTTTTATAATTTTCTTAATTTCTTTGTTATTTACAATGTAGTTTCACCTGTGTTGTTAATTTAAAATATATTGAAGAACGGTTGTTGTGAATTTAAAACGCATTGAAGTATGGATTTCATTTTTAAGGCATTTATTTCCACCAAACAACGAGGCATAACTTTAATATATGATACATGGTCCAAATCGCAATTAAAAACGAATTCAAAATATGACAATTGAAGCGCCCATAAGAAAAAATAAAGTTGATGATGACAACCAAAAGACCAAACGTCGTATTTAGAATTTGACTAAGTATTAATTGTTTGCATTTATCTTGTCAAATAAGCAAATAAAAACTAATTTTGTAATTTTCGGTTTTTGCGGATAATTTTCAAAGAGGCATTTTACTGAATGCCACAATACGCAATTTTGAATTATGCCGTTGATCTTGTAGCATACGTACAATTACAGTGAGTTCAAAATTTGCTCGTCTAAAATTATTAAAATTTGATTACATACCTTATATGCAGCACGTCTTGAAAACAAAAACTTTAAACTAGATGCGTTTTCCCACATCCGTTGGGATCAAACTTATTTATTTCTTGGTTTTAAATTACTCAGCGGTTTGGCGGTATTACGGGATTGTCAAATTGACATGACGCAGAAATATCAAGAGAATGTAAGAAATACCCATAACAGCTATATACACAGTCAGCGTTTAGCGCCACCAAAATAATTTTGCTCGAACTAAAATATACTTTAAAACCACGCTTGTGACCATTGCTGCGTCACCCTAAAAACTAGAATATGAGCAAGTCCAATATTGATAGAACAGATGGCGCCGGACCCAATTTGCCTACGAAAATATAAGTGCAACCTTCATCACGTAAAAGAATTTATCATTGCCTGGTACCGAATTACAAGTGTTTGTAATTCTGCGTCAATATATTGACGCATCAAAGCGGTTGACGCAGAATTACATTCAAAAACATAATGTGTTGGCGCAGAAGTGTAGGGATGACATATATATATTTAAACGATAAGTTTTTGACATTCTAGTGTCGAGGTATGAGAAGCAGTTCACGTACGTGGATGTTAGCAACTTTTGACGACAGGTATGTAATGCAGTTACATAGTCGATTCTTCAATAATTATAGCCAACCTAACAGTTGGCAAGTATAAAATTTTGAATCGCTTGCGGTAAAGTCGTAAAAGGTTGTACAATAGCAAACAAACACTGAGAATCACCCGACAGCTGTTTCGTCCTTTGGGACTCATCGGGAGTGAGAATAGAACTCTTGCGTACTTACTGCAGGCGATTCGAAATTTTTATACTTGCCAACTGTTAGGTTCGCTATAATTATTGGAAGAATCGACTATGTAACTGCTTTTACATACCTGTTGGCAAAGTTGGTTAACATTTATGGTACGTGAACGCTTTCGAGTTGACACTAAATGTCGAAAAACTTATTGTTTTAAATATTGTGATCCCTCCAGTAGGGCATATATGGTCGACAGCGCGCGCGTTTTAGGCCAATAGTGAACTTACACTCAAGTTCTCTCTAACTCCCGATGAGTCCCAAAAGGACGAAACAGCTGTCGGGGATTCTCAGTGTTTGTTTGCTATTGTATAACCTCTTTGAATACTTTTTACTGCAAACGATTCGAAATTTTCATACTTGGCAACTGTTAGGTTGGCTATAATTACTGAAGAAGGTGACTTTGTAACTGCTTTACATACCTGTCGGCAAAGTTGATTACATTTACGTACGTGAACGCTTTCACGAGTCGATACTAGATGTCGAAAAATTTTTCGTTTAAATATTGTGATCCCTCCAGTAGGGCATATAGTCGACAGCACCAGAAAGTAAAAATAATTAGATATGATATTAAAAATTATGCAAGATCTGAAAAACGAAATAAATAAAGTAAGAACCGAACAAAAAAGTGTAATAATGATATAAAAAACACCAAGCAGCATCAGCAGCTCAGAAAAAATCATGGGAAAGTTTTGGAAAAGAGTTGAGCAGATAAATAAAAGGAATCGTAAATAATTTTTAGTTTTTCCTAACTGTAATCTTTCAGTTGTTCATACTTGAAATTTTATTTTTACACACAATGCGGTAAAGTACGGCTACTATGCGGAAAAGTAGGGCTGATTTATCTGCTATTTAATTAATAAACGCGAACAGTTTAAATTGCAACCTTCAAATACATCCCGAATAATAATGGTAAAGAAATTATAATATCGCCGACAATATCAAATACTTCAACGTCGCATGAAAGTAAACAAGTGTCTACACTAGATACAATATTCAAAACTAATAAACCCACTCAAATAGTATGTTATAAAACTGTTAATCTAAAGATGATGTAAAAAATACAAATCACAAAAATGAACTTTTTAAAAACGTTGTGAAAAATCGTGATACGAAAAAGCAAACAATTATAAGAGTCTCATCCAAAACAGAATCAAATCTAAAAGGAAAGGTTGGTTGTATGTTGGACAAGCGCATCCGGAAACGACGGTAAAAAACATGGAAGATTATCTAAATAAAAATTTGTAAGTAAAACGTTCATTGTTAGAAAAAATGAGTATACATGTGAATAATAAAAGCTTAAATAAGTCGTTTAAAAAGGCAGTGATTTGGATTTAATTAATCAATTGAAATTACCAGTCATGGCCTGAAAACATGATTATAAAACCATTTAAGTTTTTTCGAAATTTTAGAAAAAACGGAAATATCAATCACCAATAATACAAAGACAACTGTGAAAAAAGTTACAGTCATTCATCAAAACATACAATCTCTTGGAAATTCTATGAACAAATTTCAACTTTTATGCAGACCCAAACAGACTGTAATATTTTATGTGTGATAAAACATTGGAAAACAAAAGACCAATTGAAGATTCAAAATTTTAAATTAGCTTCAAAATATGCAGAAAAAAGAATATACACTCAAGAGCAGCAATCTACGTATAATGGCATAAAGTGCCAAGAAAACAAAAAAATGAATAACGATCAACGATTTATAGACCACCTAGTGGAAAAGTAGAGTTATTTCTACAAAAAGCATTACAGAGCACAGTAAAAGTTGCTTAGATAATATTTTCACAAATTTTGACGGTCAAATATATAGTACAGTTTAAATGCACGAATGTGATCATAATGCTCAAAAAATTACATTAATAGTAAGTGAAGATATTCAGAATAACAAAATGCATTAGACAATTTAATAAAACTAACATTAGTAATTTTAAATTAAGATTAGATGAACAGGATTGGATAGATGCATACAATGAAAGCGAATCAGATGTAAATAGACAGTGGGAACTTTTTATTAACCAATACATGAAGCTGTTTAATGAAAGCTTTCCTAAAAAAATAGTAACCATTAAAAAAAATCAAAAATACAATGTTTGTAGATAATAGGCTTAAAGAGTGTAAACGTAAATTAGATGTGTTGTTGATAATTGGCAGATACGATAATCGTTACAAAAGCATATTCAAAGATATAAAAATTAAATATGACCAAATGTTAAAAATATCGAGAAAGACCTGTTATAAAGATAGAATTATCCAGTCAGATAATAAAAATAAAGCAATGTGGTCAATATGTAATAACATTATAGAAAAAACTGCAAAAAATAACAGATAAGAGTCAAATTAATTATGAAGTCATTGAAGATTACAATCAGTACCTTAATGACGCAGTACCAAACTTGTTAAACAAGATTGACAAGATTGCAAAATTATTTATTAACCCGGTAATACCACAAGAATTACTAGAAGTGTCCTTAGAAATAAAAAACAAAGTAAGTAGTGGGGAAGATGAAATTCTAAGTAAAATTGTAAAAACCACAATGGAAAACATCAAAGATGTCTTAATTCACATACTTAATAACTCTTTTAACCCTCAAGTAGGCGCTACAGTGTATTTAATACACTGAGTTTATTATTTGCAAGAGTAATTCTTATTGCACCACTTCCCCACTCGTCGCTTTACGTAACCTCATATCGAATTATGTTCTAACGCCTCAGTTGGTGGCGAACCACACAGATCAATAGATATCGTTTTATAGTGAATTTTTGTATCTTTGGTGTACTTTGTACACGTAGCGACTATGTAAGTATATGTTTAGATAAATTTGTTTTATTCATTATACATCGTAAATCGTATTGCACTGTATCATTATGGCAATAATAAATTAAAAATAAAGTAGAAACCTGATACGATTTATTCATAAAACGCAAAAGATAGAGATGCCATGTGAAACATGTAGGAATTTATTACCTATATATATTTTTAGGGATAAGGTTCATGTAAGAAATCCAAAAAACTAACAGAAGCAGAATTGGATGCCTTTCGAGCGGCCATATTCAAAGAGCAAGAGGAACAAGAGGTCGGAGGCTCTGATGATGACGAAGTTTCGGACGAAGAGATTTCAGTTAGTGAGCATGACACCGGCTCAGAACAGGAAATGGAAGATACGGCAGAAGAACTTACTGACGGTGAAAATTATGAAATGGATACGACTGAGGAAGTTTTTAGGGAACCGTGTTATGTCGGTAAAGATAAACAAACAATTTGGCGCAATCATCCCATCAAAAGTAAGTTTAGTAAACATGCACAAAAAAATGTGACCAATATATATTCCCGTCCTATTCTCAATCACCAAATAGAAGTGAGACCAGATACCATATTTACACAGTTTATTACGGTAGAGATGGTGGACGAAATTGTAAATGCAGTAATATATTTATTCAACAAAAACAAGACGCATTTAGCAGAATTAGAGATGCTAAGGAAACTACGAGAGAAGAAATATTGGCTTTATTGGGTCTACTTTACTTTATAGGAATCAAAAACAAAGTCACACTGATTTTCACGAAATTTGGGATATCGATGAGGGGAATGTAATATCCAGAGCGTGCATGAGTTCCAAAAGGTTTCTATTTTTGCTTCGTGTAGTTCGATTTGATGATGTAAATAGTAGACAGGAACGAAGATTGTTCGATAAACTTGCCCCCGTTAGAAACATTTTAGATAAATTTGTATCTAATTGTAAAATGGTTACATGGTAGGACCGTTTATGACTATCGACGAAATGTTGGTTCCATACAGGGGCAGATGTAGTTTTATTCAGTATTTACCTAAGAAGCCGGCTAAATACGGACTGAAAATGTTTGCGTTATGCGATTCAAATACTTTCTACGTCAGCAATTTGGAACTGTATTGTGGCACGCAGCCTAATGGACCGTATAATCAGTCGAATACGCCGTCTGCAATTGTATCGAGATTAGTAGACCCTTACAAGGGGAAAACAGAAACCTCACTTGTGACAACTGGTACAGCAGTTACCAGTTGGCAAAAGATCTATTGAAAAAGAAAATAACATTTGTAGGTACTCTTAAAAGAACAAGAGAGAAATTCCAGTGGCACTACTTCCAAATAAAGATCGACCAGTTCTATCTTCAATGTTTGCCTTTCAAGAAGACGTAACTCTTGTTTCTTTCTGTCCCAAAAAGAGGAAAGCCGTACTTTTAGTATCTACTATGCACGACAATGACGGCGTAGATCAAAGAGCCTTAAACCCGACATTATCTTGTTTTATAACTCAACTAAAGGAGGAATCGATACTGTAGACCAGAAAACTGGAAATTATACAGTTCAAAGAAGAACCCGAAGATGGCCTCTAGTTGTGTTCTTTCAGATAATGAATATTGCAGCCTTAAATTCCTATATAGTCTTCAAATTCTTTCCAGACAACACAGATGAACGAAGGATCTTTCTCAAAACCTTAGCATTCTCCCTTATGAAGCCACATTTGACGATGAGAGCTAATATAATAAATTTGCCGTGCGATGTAAAGCAGTATCTAACCAAATACAGAACTAATAATGCAGCAGGTGAACAACAAGCAGCTAGACCTTCAAGAGGAAAATGTTCTTTGTGTGAATGGAAAAAGAACAGAGTCACTACAATCCAGTGCAGTAATTGCCAAAAATTAGCTTGTAAAGAACATGTTATTACAACTCACATATGTCTTACTTGTAATGACAGTCAAAACCTGGAAGAAGTCGAAAACATGTAAAAGTCAGTTCCGATATACAAGTTGTTATTTTTGTTTTTTTCCAATTATTTGTAATACTTATAAGTTATAACATTGTTTTCTGTTTTCTTCATTAAATAATTTTTTTATAACTTTTTCCATCAGTGAATGTTTCTTTGTATGAAACTTAATAACTATTTTGCTATATGAATGCATTAAAAATTCTGTTTTTGTAATAATTCTCTAAAATCTTATATGTGTACAAAGTACACTGTAGCGACTACTTAAGAAAAATTTTAGTAGCGCCTACTTGAGGGTTAAATTTGGTATCTTTCTAATCCAACTTAAAACTGCTTTTAATCACTCCGATATTATTTATAAACGACGATAGAAATGAACTGCAAAATTATAGACCAATAAGTTTTTAAACAGTTTCTCCAAAATATTGAACTGTCATGGCTAAAAGGTTATAACTTCTTCCATAAATGTAAACTGTTTAAAGATTTTCAACACGGTTATCTTACAGAAAAATCTTACACGAACAGCAATTTTCAATTTACTCAAAAATAATTAAGTTCTTGAAATTTGCAGTTGGGTTGTTGGCTTAAGACCTTTCAAAATCGTATGAGTCTCTTAACAGGGACTTACTTATTCAATGCTTAAACTATATAGGTAAGAGGAAATGCTCTATCCTGGTTTACAAACGTATCTATCAGACCCACCACAAAGAATTATAACAAAAACACGAAAATAAAATTATTAAATGAAATATGAAAATGTGCAATTTAAGGATTCCTCAAGGAAGTGTAATCGGTCCGATTTTACTCGTAATATTTATAAACGACTTAAATTCAATATTAACTAACCAAAATGAAATTATAACATATTTTGCGGATGACACGAATTTACTAATAGGAAATAATAACTTAAACAAATTAATAATAAACAGCAATAACTCATACTATATAATTAAAAGAATGGTTTGAGTCAAATCAACTTATAATAAATAAAAACAAAACAAATGTTATACTGTACAAATAATAAAATAAAAAAGGAATACATAAATTTAAAATTGACGGAAAAGAAATAGAAACAAAATTTTTAGGAATCACAATTGTTCAATATCTAAATTGGAACAGACATACTAAATATTTAAAAACATACTAAACCAAGTTTAGTATGGAATTCGAATACTAAAAAAATATGTTGATGAAGAAACAATAAAAACAATCAACTAATTGGATTGTTCTTCGTTGAGGAGGGGCACCAAAAAACCATTAAGACGTTTTTTCAGGCAACGTTTCGTGCAGCCGAATGTCTACAATTTACAATCTACATTTAAAATGTAGGTACGAGATTGAAAAACATAATTCATTACCCTTTTTAGATGTGAGGTTGATTAAAGATCAAGACACCAACAAATTATTAACTGACTGGTATTTTAAACCCATGGCATCCAATAGGACTATTAATTATTTATCAAATCACCAACAGCACCAAAAAATAAACATAGTTAAATCTATGAAAAACAAAATAACAAAACTAAGTAATCCTAAATATCTCACTAAAATCTAACCTCTCTAAAATTACATTGAAAAATAACAATTATTCTACTAACATTATTAACAGAATCTTATACTATAATTATAACACTAACACACGTAATAAGATTAAAAATCACGTAATAAGATTAAAAATCATAAGTACGATTGCAAAAAAAAAAACCAGACTCTGCGTTGGCCGTACACCATATTGAGATGGGTCATAATTTTTAATTTTGATAATCCTAACGATTTTAAATGTAGAAAAAATTGTAAAAACGTCTAATAGCTGAAATGATATACATCATCAAACACAATAACAACATTAATTATAACACGGACACAGCAAAATTTACAACAATATTATAGAAATGTAATCATTAAAAGTAAAATAGAAGAAGGAATTCCTATTATCATATTGTTATCTAGTCATTCATGTTTGTTTGTTTCTAGTATGAGTGTGTGTTTTATTAGAGATATTTATTTACATTTAATTATTAATTTATTTTGTGTTTGTTTTAATATCTATGTGTTTTTTACACTTATCCAAGTGGCGGACCATTGATTTGTTTTAAGTAAGTAGTCGAGTCAATCACCTATAATTTAGATTTAATATATTAAGGATATGATGTTTATGTATATAACTTACCGTTGAATGTATTCCTTCTTTTTTTAATAAACAGAGGCCTGAAGAAGTGCACATCCGGCTGCACAAAACGTTGCCTGAAAAAAACGTCTTAATGGTTTTTGGTGCCCTCCTTAACAAAAACAATCCAATTAGTTGATCATTTATAGGAGGAAATATTTACTTTCATAATAAAACAATCTATTATGTTAATTTTGAATCGTTACTAAGATACGGCATTACCTTCTGAGGCGCTGGTTCTGACACTAAACAATATTTTTAAAACAAAGAAACATTCACAAAACAGATCACAATTAATACATCCAACAAAAGAACCTTACAAATAAATTATCCAATTTACAGACTAAGTGTAACCGAAAAACATCCAGTATATGCTACCCTAAAATTATATAATAAATTGCCACATGACATTAAGAATACATCTCGATACGCTTCTTTCAAACGTAAAATCAAGCATCTTTTAATAGAATTTAAGCCGTACAGTATAAGCGACTATTTATTAATATAAGTAGTACATACTTTCGGCTTATGTTGTAACTATATGACATAATTTTATTTAATATTTTGTTTTATTTTGTAAAACTTATCTTAATTGAAATTGAAATCAATTACTATTATTTGTGTATGTTTTAAAATAAACTAAGTATAAAATCCGATAAATTGATTTTAAAAATTTTATTTTACACTATATGATGATGATTGCCGGCTAAAAAGTATTATATTAAATTACGTGCGTAAAGTCAATTTACAGAGCTGTCGCGCCGTAAAAATTCTACTTTCCACACACTAATGTAAATATCTAATACAAAGTTGTTAAACCAATCCGTAAAGGAAAACAGGTCAGTCGATAACTATAAAAAGTAAAGATGGAGCATTATTAAAAGAAGAAAAACTAATTATAAACCGATGGAAAAAACACTTTAGTCACTTATTAAACCCGCCAATGTCAGAATCAAAACAGTTGATTTTAGTTATAACAAATTAAAAAATTATTCAAATAATCCAGAGAATGAAATATCTGCCGAGAAATTAAAGAAGCGATCAAAGCAATAAAAATTAGAAAAACACCTGGGCATGATAGAATAACAACAGATATGATCAAGAATTTGGGAGTACAAAAAATTAAACTGCTGCACAGTATATGTAGAAAAGCGTGGAATGATGGAAAAGTACCTAAGAATTAGAGAGTAGGTGTTATTATGCTCATAGACAAAAGAGAAGACAACAAAGAATGTCACAATTACCTAGGCATTACGTACATTGTTAAGTACGGTGGCAACAGTGTGCAAAAGAGTGTTATAGTATATTCCATTTAATTTTTCCGCTTTTGGGTTATCTAGTAAAAGCAATAACCCAGCGAGCGGTGTACATAAACAGATAAAAACTGAGGTTAGACAGAGACATGCAATTTGCTTTTCCTGTTAATAAGAAAGAGATAAATTTACTTACAAATTCTAAACCTATTGTATTTATTCTCACTCTCTCTGTCACGTCTAACGTTCAATATATTTATCTTTCTCTGCATCGAGAGCGCTTTAAACCCAATCTGCAGTTCTCAAACATCTCAATCATAAGTTGGGTTGTTTAGTTAGTGTGACTTAAGGTTAAGAATTAAATTAATTACACGTCTTTTAAAATAAATTATATTTAAAAATCATTAGAAATGTCCAATGGCATTATTGTGTAGGTACTTACAATAATATCAACAGTTTCCATTGAAATTGAATTTAAATAAATATTACATTACGTACTAAAGCAAATTCAATAAATGAGAAATAAATAAGTAAATTTAAATGAAAAATTATTAGGTTTATATATCACCATCACTGTTACTGCTGTCAGAGTCGGAGTCAGAGTTACTTACACGTATTATTAAAGGTTGTACGTCAAACACATATTGTTTTTCTAAATCTGCTTTAATCAACCTTTCAGTATGATCTACACTCTTTTTCCACACTTCATTGGAAACAGTGCGGAGGGCTTCGTTCCACATGTTGATAACCTGGACGTCTCCGTAGCCATCTCTGCCTATATGGTTATCGTAGTAAGTTTTGCTATACCCCAAACCATCTCTATAGGGTTGTACTGACAGTGATAGGGGGCAATCTAAGAACTTCGTGTCCATAACTTAACGCTAAGTTGTCAATAACAAGTTCTTTAGAGGTAACTTGTTGCTTACATAAATATAACAGTTCTAACTTAGTTTCTTGTGGATGAAATATTATATTTTTGTTGTTAACCATTCCATTATTTCCTTTTTTTCCATGATGATGCAGGCTGTTTCTCAGTAACTCGGGAATGGTATGAAGCGTTATCCAAAACAATCATGGAAGGTTCTTCTAACGCCATCAACATATCTTCAAACCATTTTTTGAAATTTTCATGATTCATGTTATCATGGTAGTCGGCACTTTTAGATTTTGTTGAAAAAATTAGATTGCAACCGTCGATGAAGCCTTCTTTTCCGCCAGCATGTAATATTATGAAACGTTTGCCTTCGTTTCCCCAATTTTTGACACTTTTAGTAGAATTGTCCTGCCACGAACGTTTAATGGATCCTCTTCCAAAAATCCAAGTCTCGTCTAAAAAAATCGTAGGCTTAGGACACGCCGAATTCCATATATTTCCTCAAAAACTGGACTTTTTAAATAGTACATTCTCTTTCTCGCATAAAACACGCCTGTTGTCAGTTTTTAAACGAAATCCCAAATCTCTTACCAATCTATGCAATGACGTTTTTGAAACATGTAAAATGTATTTTCGGCCAACGTTGTTTTAAGGGTTTCCAAGGTTATATGTTTCTTTAGTTCGTACATTTCATAAATGGTTTGTCTTACATTTTGCTTTACAGCGTTGTCCAAATCACTTGTTCTTGTTTTTAACTTAAGTCTCGTTTCTTCCTCCAAATTGTCATTTTTGCTCTACTGGTGATATTACGTAAAGTTCGCGTTGTGATTCCGGTGGCAGTCGCTACCCTTTCTTGAACGTTTTTATATCCAATAAAGGACCGCCATTCTGTTTTCTCTTATGAAATATTCGTACACTTTTAAAATTATTTGTTGTGTTTGTATACTTAAATGTGGCGCCATATTATGCATGAACACGAATCACTTTTACAACTGAATAGGTACTTTAACTTTAAACAAACAGAAAGTGGAAATAGAAAGTGTATAATTAAAAAGCAATTATAATTTCCTGACTTTGGAATTCCAATTGCAAGTAATTAGGTACACTTAAATAAAACTAGAAGTGTAGGTAATTAATAAAATAGTACTCATTTATTGGAATGCAATATTTAATTTAATTCAGATCGGACCTTTTGACGATTTTTGAATATAATTTATTTTAAAACAATTTGTAATAATATTCTAATTCAGATGTTTGAGAACTGCAGATTGGGTTTAAAGCGCTCTCGATGCAGAGAAAGATAAATATATTGAACGTTCGACGTGACAGAGAGAGTGAGAATAAATACAATAGGTTTAAAATTTGTAAGTTAATTTATCTCTTTCTTATTAACAGGAAAAGCAATTTGCATGTCTCTGTCTAACCTCAGTTTTTATCTGTTTATGTACACCGCCCGCTGGGTTATTGCTTTTACTAGATAATCCAAAAGCGGAAAAATTAAATGGAATATACTATAACAGACAGATTCTGTTTAATTTATCGAGTCACAGTTAGATCCAGCCCAAAACGGATTTAGAAGAAACAATAGTATCCACGATTACATATTTCAATAAAACAGATGACTGACAAAATATTAAGAAAAAAAGAGATATGGGAGAGTTTGGTAAAACGAGAAGTCAGCAAAAAAAGTTAATTACTTACTGAAATCAAAAGCATGTATAACCGAAACATTAATTATGTCAGAACACATAACATGCAGTCAGAAACATTTACAACAAACGTTGCTTTACGATAGAGTGCAGTATTGAGTCTGCTATGGTTTATTATATTGATGGATAACTTAATTAAACATGTATTAAATTAAACAAAAGGGTTTGAGACATGTTATACCAATTTGCAAAAAGTTAGTTTATCAGTGTGTGTATTTGCTGACGACTTAGTAATAATAACTAACACAGAGAGAGATTTACAAAACAACTTAAGAATGTAGAAGAAAACTTTAGAATCTTACAAACTAAAAATAAATTACAACAAAACTAAGGTAATGTTGATAACAAACAACCAAGACAAAAAAGTTAACATAAGTTTGAATAACAATCGCATAAAACAAGTAAAAGATTTTAAACATCTGGGTGTGTAATAGATAGTAAGGGAAGTCAAGAAAAATATGTAAAAGAACGAATAGAGAAAGCACTATAAAACTATTACAGTATTTGCACAAGTATTGTCAAAAAAGGAGATATTTAAAAACACAAAAATGTTGGTGTACAAAACTGTGTTTCAACCCACCCTTAAATTTAGACGTGGGAGTTGGGTTTTAACAGAAGCTACGAAAAATCTGATTCAAGCTGTTGATATAAAATATCTAAGAACCGTAAAAGAAATAACAAGAAGAGATCGAATACGAAACCAAGAAGTTAGAAATGAATTGGGTGTTGGATCAATACTGGAAACTATAGAAAACAAACAATTGGGATGGTGGGGTTATTTACCGAGATTAGACAACAGTAGGCAAATAAAGAAAATATGGTAACCAAGGACGATAAACAGAGGAATTAGAAGTAGATCAAAAGAAACATAAATACGAATATATGAAAAGGAGATAAGCGTATAGCAGATAACTACCGGCCTATTAGTCTAACATCCACTACGTGTAAACTTTTTGAAAAAGTTTTAGTTAGACAATTATTCGAATTTTAACGAAATAAAAAAGTCATACCAGTAAACCAACATGGGTTTATACCTGGCCGATCTGCAGTTACAAATTTACTTACTTTGTGTAACAAATGGACCAAGTTGCTAGATACAGGAAATATCGTCGATATCGTTTATCTAGATTTCAGAAAAGCATTTGATAAGGTGTCGCATTCTTTAATGCTATATAAACTTAAAAGATTTGGCGTTCGAGGACATGTCCTGAACTGAATTAAAGCGTTTTTGTCATCAAGAATGTTTGCAATTAGAGTAGATTCTGTATTATCGGAAAAGAAACGAGTTACAAGTGGCGTGCCCCAAGGCTTGGTACTTGGTTCATTATTGTTTGTTCTTTACACAGCTGACCTACTAACTATGTTAAAATGCAATTTTTCAGCTTATGAAGATGACATAAAATCTTTAGCGCTTCAAAATTCAATAATCAATTGCAAATCGACCTAAATTTTGTAATTGAGTGAAAAATGTTCTGTGTTGTATATGGGCTACAACAACCCTAAACAGATGTATCGGCTTGGAAACTGTAACATAGCAGAGGTTACATGTCAAAACGACTTGGGTGTACTTATTGATAACAAGCTAACTTGGAGCAATCACAGTGCTAAAGCTGATAAAAAAGGCTTTGCGGTTTTACATTCAGTTAAAATAGTTTTTTCCAAACCAAGTCCTGAATTATGTTTGAGAATCTTTAAACTGTATATTAGACCCTATTTAGAGTATGCTGTGCCAGTTTGGAGACCTCATTACCTCAAAGATGTATGTTTAATTGATCGAGTACAACATGCAGTGACAAGGTGGCCTGTTGATTGTAAATATAAACTTTATTGTAAACGATTAAAAGTTTAGCAATTTTGTGAATTGGGCAATGGCTACAACAGAACAGATTTAATTCAAGTGTTTAGAATAACTCACAATCAATGACCAGGAAATACCTTAGAATTCATGGAATTACAATCCGACTCCCGACTACGTGGGCACAATTTTAAACTCAAAAAAGAAAAATTTAAGACATCTTTCCGACAATACTTTTAATGAATCGCATATTTGAAAATTGGAACAAAACTTTTAAAGTTGCTAAATAGGTTTGCCTCAGCAACTCTTCTATATATAATAATAATAATAATAATAAAATCAATTAATAAAGAAAAGAAATTAATTGGATTGATGCGGAAGCGCAGACTGAAAATGTGGCCTCGTTTAGAAAATTAGACGTAATAAAGACCACAAGTTCATGAGTTTAGTGGAAAAAAGGACGGCAGGATTCTTCGAATTCCAATTCCACCATTACGAATAGATAAAAAGCTAGTGAACGTTTATCAGGAGAGAATTTTAGATTAAATATTGAAAAAAGACATTTTTAAAAATCTCGTCAAATGAGTAAATTATCTCTTGAAATCCAGTTAAAGAAGTAGACTTAATTAGGTATATTAACATAGGAATTCCTAAGGCATCCTTTAGAAGCAAGAAAGCCGAACATATATTCAATAATCCAAGGTTTTAATAAGTCTTAAAAGTTCTTCATGTTTCTTTTTAGAAACTGTTTCTGTTATTAAACTAACTAGAGGAGATCCTAACAGAGACAATTTTTCCTTTCTCCAAAATAATGTTTGGACGTATCACATCAAAAGCAGCATGCACAAGCAGAACCGGACGGTCTCATTAAAATAGTTCTCATTTCTTGATGTTGATTTCAAGACCAATATTTTAATATTCTTCTATAAGCATCACAAAATAATATAATATTATCTAATATAATATAATATAATATAATATAATATAATATAATATAATATAACATAATATAATATAATATAATATAATATAATATAATATAATATAATATAATATAATATAATATAATACAATATAATACAGGGTAATTGATTAAGGGCGGGTTATTTAGACCAAAATATGACCATAAGACACAATAAGCCTTAATAAAACATTGCTGTGAAAAAAGATACAAGGCGTTAGTAAAAAATTTTTTTTTATCAATTTTTGTTAATGATTTCAATGTAAATTTACCAATTCTTATCAAAATCTATACAAAGCATAATTATCTGACAGTCCAAAACAAACCCTTAATAAATGAAGTAATATTTGAAATCCCCTTCTGACACTACGAATTGTTCAACTGCGTTTTTCTCGGAAACAGATAAAATTATCGTATTTAAACAGGAGTACCAATATTGTGTAAAAATAATGTTTACGTCATATTCGCTAATTAAAATCACTAAGAAGTTTGCTCAAAAAAAGTTACCAGTCGATTTCATCATCAGGAATGATTTATGTCGCGTCCGCTACAACAGATTGTAAAATAGTACATAAAATACTGTTTTTGGTCTAAAGTTATGCTCTCTGCTAATTTTGAAGAGAATTGATAAATTTACAGTAAAATTATTAACAAAAAATGAAAAAAATAAATTTAATTTAACACTCTGTATCTTTTCCCACAGCAATATACAGTAATATAATATAAATATAATATGATATAATATAATATAATATAATATAATTAACTAGCATACATGGGGTTGCTGTCTCAACTCCATCCAAAATATTACCTGAGCATGAAGTAACGATCGGTATGCGAAAAGTAAATAATACAATAAAAATAAACCTAACTAACAAACGCTGACATACAAGAAAGCATTTAAACACAAACAATGAACAATTTTTTTTCTAGTTAAACAGGTGTCTAGTACACCGACCTTCTCCTTCCGTATTTAATGATATAATGCACATCAACTTGGGCTAATGGTCCACAAACGAAAACGTTTCATAAATGTGAATGCCCAATAAAATCCGCCAAGATGAAACGCAACAACCACGAAAGCCACTACCGCTCTTTTACAGGAACAAACGATCATAACGCGCCCTACGTCTCAACGACATAACTGTCTCATACAGGACGCGCAGAGCAACGAGCTCCCGCACACATGCTGTCCTACCCAGCTCTAAAGTAAGCAAAACGAAAAACAGCAATAACGAAAACGACAAAACGCAGCACCGCACCGCAGATTCTGCAACAGCGCCAACGATAACGCCTCACAACCTTACAAGAAGACAACCGCAAAACCATTTTTTTTGCTCATCTTTGCGTAACAATCTTTGACTCTCTTTATCGTGGATCAATCAACAAAAGCGAAACTCATATAGAGTTGCTGTCTCAACCGGACTTTAAAAGGCATAACGATAAATAGATTCTGTGAGAAAAAGATGTTTTTGCCTTAAACGTTAACAAATATGTAATTCAAAACTACACAATGCCTATCAGTTAAACCACTAAAAGGAATTTCCTAATGTATTACTCGACGCAACGGATGCAACTTAGTTTTAATCACCCCATGCTTACTACAATCCAAACAATGCTCACCAGGGTGGTTTTTATTCCAAAGACTAACAGAGCAGACTACTCCCAAGCAAAGGCGTATAGACCCATTAGTCTAATGTCACTCGTACTAAAAACAATGGAGAAGATTATGGATAGGCATATTAGGGAAGGAATTTTAGTGACCAGCCCTCTATCCCAAGACCAGCATGCATATTTTCCAGGAAGATCTACAGAAACAGCTCTTAGTACACTAACTAGTAAGGCGGAAAATGTTTTAGAAAATAAACAAAATATATTGGCGGTTTTCTTAGATATAGAAGCCGCTTCCGATAATATACCTTTTACTCCATAACCGCGGCCCTGAGGAGACGTGGTCTGGAAGAAATTAGCTGTAGGAGAAGTGGTTGAAAGCTAAAACAAAGGATCGTATTCACAACGCTTTTTGAGAATACGTTAACAACCAGGGTGGCAGGAGGTTGCCCTCAGGGAGGAGTACTTTCTCTGTTATGGAACATAGTAATAGACGGATTGCTAACAAAGCTCAAAACAGAAGGCTACTAGGGTATGCAAACGACCTTGTCATTCTAATGGAAAACAAGTTTTCAGTCACGATCAGAAAACAAATGCAACGTGCACTGAACGTGGTAAACAGATAGTGTGTGAAGGAAGGGCTAAAAGTATCTCCCCCAAAAGACCACCATAGTGTCGTTTACACGCAAAAAAATATTAGAGGGATTAGAACCTTTTTTCTTAAATGGACGTGAACTAGCTATATCTGGAGAGATAAAATACTTGGGAGTAATCTTTGACTCCAAGCTTACCTGAAACCAACATATAGCAAAAGTCATACAAAAATCGGAGATTACCTTAGCGGTAATCAGATGCATGTATGACAGACAATGAGGGCTCAGACCAGAGATGGTACACTAGATGTACACAAGGATGGTCAGACCCGCCATCACTTACGCGGCCAGTGTATGGTGGTTAAAGTTCATACAGGAGACCACAATCCTGAGACTAATCAAGGTTCAAAAACTTGCCTGTCTAAGCATAACAAGGGCTCTGAAAACTACGATCACTGCAGCACTTGAAGCTATGCTAAGCCTTACCCTATTGCATTTATATATTAAAATGGAAGCAAAGCTGGCGGCATACAGACTTCAGTTATCTTTAGCCAATATCAAAGCTGACTCACCTCATATAAGACGTTTAGCAGACATTGGAGGATCCCTACTTCAAATGGGGTTTGACCATATAGTGACCAAGCGGATTGACAACGCACTCTTTCAATTGGTCATTCTACAACAAAATAACTGGACAGACTATAAAGAGAAAATTCTAAAAAAACGGTATAATCATCATCTAATGTGCAAAAACTAATATAGAGAGGAACTATCACCGTAGGCGTATCTATATTATGTCTGACAGTCAAGCAATACTGAGAGCTCTTTTAAGCCAAAAGACCTCATCTAGACTGGTTTTTGAATGTTTTAACACACTCAATGCCCTGGCAGGTCAAAACAAAGTGACTCTTGTCTGAACGCCTGGTTATTCGGGCATTGTAGGGAACATCAAAGCTGACAAGCTAGCCAGGCAAGGAGCCACAACGTCTTACGTTGGATCAGAACCAGACTTGTGTATATCAAAAAAGTCGAGTCGCCTAGCAATCAGCGAATGGACTCGCAAAGAACATAAGGCGTACTAGACATTAAGACCAGACCTGATACATAGTAAGTGTATGATTATAGAACCTTACAAGAAACAAACGGCTAAACTACTAATGTTAAGCCAGGCACAGTTAAAGACCACAACAGGGCTCATAACGGGTCACATGGCCGTCAAAAAATACCTGCGGAAAAACGGAAGATTTATTGGCGACACTAACTGTGGACTATGTAAAAGAGCTCCCGAAACAGTACTGCACTTAGTGTGCATTTGCAAGGCGCTGGACAATAGAAGGCAGCTTATTTTTGGACGCAACAAAATGCTACCAAAAAAGTTAAATGCGTATCCACCCAACGACTTGCACCTATTAGTGCAGGGTATTGAATTTAGATACGTCGATTAGCAACCAAAGGAAGCACAATAAGTCTTTTAAGCTGCGGTACATCCGAAACCACAGTGGTAGACGGTCTAAAGTATAGTACTAAGAAGATTACTGGTTTCACTAGTAACAAACGTTTGTTAAACTATTGAACAAGTAGAACTAAACAAAATGAAATCTAATAGATTACTAATACGTCAGAAAGGTAAAGGTTTGATACGCTCGGTAAGAAAGTGATTGTACTCCCTTTTTTTAAAGCTTTACCAACTGTTTTGTGGTGTTGGTAAGTTCGTGTTGTCTAGATTCGGTAAATAAACTTTTGGTTCAAGTTTCTCGCCTTGATGAAACCCGTTAAGATAGGTGATAAAACGTTGGCAACTGCGGTTACCATTTTGACACGGTCTAATATTGGAAGAAGATTTTGTTTAATAATTATTTAACTATCTTCACACTATAATATCTAGGAAGATAAACAAAGATATGAAATTCCTTTAGTCGGTGATTAGCGTACGTTTCACAATATGCAACTTATAGAGTGAATCGTTAATTGGGCGCCAGGCTGAAAATTATGCGGAGAGAAAACGTAAGTCAGCCAACTTACGTCACTTTTCTAATCATTCCAAAAATGTAAGAAAATCTTGTGCATAAATAAAAACATATATATTTTGCTACACAAATAATTAAGAGAGAAAAATAAATAAATTGACAATTACTAAAAATACTTGAAAGAAATATAATTTGAGGATTACAACCTGCATTTCTAATTAAAATACACTAACAATACGATTAAATTTAATTGCGATATTTGAAAACAAGTAACGAGTAAACGACGACATTAAATAATAAGTTTTAAAAAAAGTATTAAAAAATTACGTTTTCTGCAATATCAACCCGCATTAATCTGTTAAAGTTAAGATCGTAGAGTCTGACCTTTATAATCTTCCTTTATTTCAAATAGCGATAATTTCAGGTTTGATCTGGATTATTTACAAAATTAAATCCTTTATGAATTGGTGTTTACAAGCAAGGCTTCAATGCTAATTGAAAAAACTACTAGTCATGCATCTCATCAGTTTATAGATAGGGCGGCCTAATATAATTTAAATAAATAGTCTCATCTTCTAATATACTCTATAATACAGTTGTAATTGTAGCAAAAATAATGAAAGTGTTAAATCTGCATTTAATAACTAATTACATAAGATGTTTACTATTTTCAATATATTCACAAATTGCAACATTGCTCCTTAATTAAGTAGGCAGCAACGAGGTTACTCGTACCGGTGTTAACCTAAGTCTAACTGTAAACACACAAATAAGTAAAATTTGGATACTCAATTATTTACGTCACATATCATCGTACCTGAGTACAGCATTTTTCTCAAATGTAACGTTAATCTAACAACTATAAGTTTTGTATCGTAGAAATCATTAGACAAAGTCAATTTTCTTAAGCTGTGATATTTCTTTTCACGATTCTTAAACTAGTAAATTACTTTTATTCTTTGCGCATTAAAAATTTACCCTCATAGAGTGGTTTTATTGTAAAAATTTGTTTTGCTATCTGTGTTTGAATTAAACTTATACTATTTAATATTAAAATACGTGAATATTTAAAATTTGCCAAATAAACTTTATTGCACCTTAAACATTGTTTACTTATAAAATAAGATAGAGAGTTATGCGACGGTATCCAAAGCAACAATTGTTACACCCTTTTTTATTTTTTCCAAAGGTTAGAGTTAGTACGTTATAATGAAGCAAAAAAAATTATGTCCTATGGCCGGCAGATAGCAAGATGTCAAGAAAACCACTAGTCTAATTTCTATGAAACTTTGTACATGGACTTTATTTACAATTTCGCATAATGGATTAAATTTTGGGCATAATATATGTAGCTAATAAGGCCCTTAACAAACACAAATTTTTAAATTTTTGAAATATTTAAAATGATATTCATGTAACTAACTTCTGTTAAAAAAAAAGTTTTTCTGTAATTTAATTACACAGAACTTTTGTTTACTATTTTTTGAAGCGATAACTAATTACTAAAATATAAAAATCACGTGACACTGATTATTGTAACAATATCTCCATCAATATCAATTATACAAAAAAATTGAAAGAAAAAAGAAATTTTATTGTTTACAGCTTTTGTTTGAACCATTTTTTTATCTAAAATGCAATTTCTTTTTTGTTTTGTATGAATTTGTAACTCGCCTTAAGGAAATTAGGTGCACGATACCCCGATTTGTCCGACGTACTCGGTGGATACGTTTGTATAGCGATTTAGTAGTTAAATTCATATAACTATTATTGGACGATATTGGACCTACTCTTAATAAATGTGAATTTATAAATAAAGTGTCAAGAAAACCGCCGTACAAAAATTTTTATAAAACATTGCATATGGGTTCAATAAGTGCAGATTTTATTAGATTTTGGACATAATCTATAACCTAGATAGTTTTCGAAATATTAAAAAATTTACAACAAAAATTTTATATATTTTTTTTCATATTTTTTTACAACATATCCATACTTTCTATTCGTTCTTTAACGCTTATTAGTATAAAGGCGATGTGGTATTCTGTAGTAAACGTTTGTTTTATTTGTTGCAGATTTCAAGAATTTGACTTAAATTATCCATGTTCCTCGGTTAAATTAATTAGTTATGATTCTCCAGCAGCTCCAAAAGTCTAATCCATCACCAATTTCTAAACAAACATAAAATTAGTAGCAGTTTTTAGAATAATATAGGTTCGAACTTTTGCTAACAAGCTGAGGGTTGAAAAAAAAACCTAAACGAGAGCATCAGTTGCAAATCAAAACCATCAAAACCTAGGTCGAATCGAGATAACCTGAAAAATGTACAAAGCGACAATATCCAAAAGGCAACAATTGAGTTACCAATGACCAAGGTTAGTTGTTTATTTTAGTAGTTTTAGTCTAATTTGTATGAATAACTTATTGCACACATTCTACCAACTTTAAAGAATAAGTGAGCTTATCAAAAGGGGCTTCAACAATAAACAATACACGGTAGTAAATTTCCTCAATGTTGTGCAAACATTTGACAAGGTATGGATAGAATACTTCAAGAAAATATTCTAAATACTGCAATGTCCACTTATCTCAAACCAATTATATTCTCCTTTCTTGACAATTAAACATTTTCTGTAAAGATCAACATAATCTTGTCTGAAATTGCAAGATACAAGCAGGAGTTCCCCAAAGCAGCATTCTGGAGCCGACTTTCTTTAACATATATACGTCTGACTTAACAGAGCCTGATGCTGCAATAGAAACCTTTGCAGATGACACCTCTATGTTTACTCAAGCCAATAATCTTAACAAAGCAATATTCAAATTACAGACCGCAACGGATAAACTTTTAAGTTGGTTTAAAACCTAGAATATTAAAGTAAATCCCGACCCAAAACTAAGATTTTACGATAAGAAGGCTCAAAAATCCCTCTTGTATAAAAATAGAGAACGATGACCTTTTTTGGAACCCCAGTAACAGCTCTGTCAAATACTTGAGATTATATTTTGACACTCAACTAAGCTGGGGGTACCACTTAAACTAGAAATTTATTCAACGCTACACCAGACTGCAACAATTATATCCACTCATCAACCGCAAATCCTCATTAAAAATTGAATCCGCAACACTTCTCTATAAAACTTTACTTCGACCTCTCGTTCTACCTGGATCACTGATCTAGTGCAATACTACAAATACTAAAATACAGAGAATACAACAACTCTAAAACAAGATCCTAAGAATTATAGTCAATGTACCGTGGTGTGTTAGAAATTCCCAGGTGCATGAAGAACTCGTCAACTTACCCATTGGTCAATATATTAAAAACTGGGCGGAAAATTTTGTCTCTAACGCGATTCCATGTAGCGGTACAAAATTTTATGAATTCTTCAGAACTAACATTTATACCAGGCTTAAACGCAAACTTACTCAGGATCTAGTTATAGTAAATCAAAGCTAAAATTAACCAAATGTAAACTAATCGCACCTATTACTTTGTCGCATAATGTCAAAATATATTCTAAATTATAGTATGTGACAAAATCTTTTACCCATCGTATGACAAATAATTGTTGATCTGGCAATAACATACAACATTAATTAAGGCCTAAAGAAGCATTCACACTACAAGGCAAAACGTTGCCAAAAAATTAAACATTTAGTTTAATTATTTACAATCTCTCTAATAAAGAATGTTATTATCAAAATTAAATTGAAGCTGAGAGGGATAATAAAGAATAATTAAACCTATTAACTTATTTCAAACGGAAATACAATAACAAAAACTAACAAGTTGGTGATCATTGTCTGAAGCGCTTGAGAATTGTGCTCCGAATTACGTTGCGCTACCCGCCGAGAGTTATTGTTGTTATTTTTTTTTAATTACTAATCCTAAGATTCTTAGCTTAATTGCCAATGTACAAAGTTTTTAAAACAAAATTTATTTTGTTATCAGATTAACAATAATAATGTAACTTGTTTATATCTCGGCTGTTTCGTACAAAAAAAAAAAAAAAAAAAAAAAAAAAAAAAAAAAAAAAAAAAAAGATAAAATGAAAGGAAATAGAATAGTAGGACAAGTATGGGGTTAGGGGAAAGGATATTTGGTAAAGATATAGAGAAAAGGATATGGATGTTTGAAAAGTTGGTAAGAAGTGTGGTACTGTATGAAGCGGAGATTTGGAGTTGGAGGAATGGCAAGAGCTGGAGAAGATACAGGAGAAATACTGGAGGTGGACGTTAGGACTAGAGAAAGAGATACCGGGGTATATAGTGGAAGAAGACCTAGAAATAGAAAAAATAAGGATACAAGCAGAAAGAATTGCAGTAAGGTATGAAGAAAAAATGGGAAGTAGGAAGGAAAATGAAATACTTTTTGAAGTTTGGAAAGAGATCGAGGCACAGAAGGTAAAATATGGGGAAGAAGAAAGAAGAAAATACTATGAAAGAGTGGGATACGCGAGAGAAGAGATAAAGAGATTAAGAGAGGAAGGGAGAAAGATGGAAGAAAAATAGTTGCAAGAGATAAAGATACTCAGAAGCAGGAAAGAAGAGCAAAAATAAAGGAAGGAAAATACAACGGGAAATACATAAAAATAATGACAGACAAGACACCAAGGTAAATAACAGACGGAGAAGGAATGAATGAAATAAGAAGGTTCAGAATGGGTAATAAAGAAAATGAAAATAAATATTGGATGAGTGATGAAGAGAGAGTATGCAGGTTGTGTGGGGATCAATGGAAAAATATAATACATATAAAAGAGGGATGCAGGGAAACAAGGCATAAGGAAAAGGAATGGAAGTTACTACTAGGAGAGAAAGGGGAAGGAAAACAATGGATGAGGAAAGTGTTGGAGAGGAGGAAAGAGATGGAGGAGAGGAAAAGAAAAATACTGAAAGTTTAAAGAAGAGAGGGATGGAAGGTTGAAGAAGGAATCAGAAATTAGTTAAATTATAATTTAATGAAATATTATGTTGTTTTTATTTATTTTTGAGATTGAAAAGGACAAACCGAATCTTTTGTTATAGAAAAAAATTTTTTTTAAGACAAAATAAATATTGAATTGAATTGATAAATAAAATAAACAAGAAGTTCATAAATTTGCTTGATAAATTTAATACAGGTTTAAGATAATAAGATGCAAAGTAGTAGTCGATCTCTGACTTTTCAAATCATTTTAAATTATGTAGATTTCAATTGTTAAAATAAACAGGTACAAGAATCACGATATTACAGTTGTTACAGAAACTTTGGTTAATGTGCAATTAAAAAAAAATGGTTGCATCGGTTTAAGAGCTGTTTAATCGGTTACACACATACTACGTCATACAAAAAAAAATATTTAACAATGAGTAAATTAATTATAAGCGCCACGTATTTCATCAAAGCAGTCAAAGTTACTTTGATAGTAATACGAACAGGATAAGAAACCGTCAAGTACAAGTAATTGGTCTAGCGACCTAGAGATAAGTTACTTAACTAGGATCACATACGTGTATCGTTCATTAAGGCGTTATTTTGGAGCCTTCCACATCAATAGTTCCCACTCATAGTTAAGAAATGGCGTGGTACTAGTAATTAGATTGTTTGGATACATACGCTAAAATTAAAATAGCTGCAAAGCAAACCACTGATGGCGATTTAGGTCGGCGGCACAGTATTGAAGGAATGCCCTTTCCGGTGTTAAGACGAGACACCTCAAAGTCGCTGGTCCCCGCTATCTTGCGTGACAGAACTCTACTTGGCAACTCCTAACAGCATAGGTTTATTTTTGCATATTACTTTCTTGAATACAAGTAAAGGTCGAGAGGTTAATCCTTCCAATTACAACCGCATAAGGCAGTAACGGTTCCAGAAGACAACCCACAATTTCTGGACGTAATAATAATAACGTACATACACAAATATAACAATATTCAAGTAAATAATCAGATATAGTAATAATCAGAACCAGAGAGACACAATAACCAAATAATCAGTTCAACCCGTACACAACAAAATTTTCTAAATTTAGCCAAGTTAGCCACAATAGCCATACGACGTTGAGTTCCAATCTTTTTCTTGCAGTAACTGAGAGCTGTTTAATAGGTTACACATATAATACGTCATACAAAAAAAAATATATCAGTAGTAATACCGCAATTTTTCGGTGATATTTACACATAAGTTAATTAACGACACAGCAAACAAGTAATAAACAAAACTAGATAACTGTCGTTGTTGACTGAGACGGATCCTTATCTTCCTTGAACGTCTAACTTATCCCGCTAGCTACGCACACTGAGCGTGTGGTTTTAAATTTAACAATGAGTAAATTAATTATAAACTCCACCTTAACTTAAAACGTGCTCTGATGAGGTACGTTACTTTGATACTAATACAACCTAACAGAATAAGAAACCGTCAGTAGAAGTAATTGGTCCAGCGACACACAATTCTTTAGCATTAACATACAGGGTCCTGCATTTGTACGTCGTTTTTTTCTAGCTGCTAGCCCATTGGAGATGAGTAGAAGAAGTTTGTACTAAAAATAATTGGTTTAAAAAAATCTGTTTGTAAAATTATTTTTAAGAATACAGGGTGTCCCATGTTTACAAAATGCTAAAAAAATTAATTTTTTTTGTAACGGTTGTAATTGACAAATAACAAAAGAAAGCGACGGTTCTAACGGTACAACCTAGAGAGAAAAGTAAAGAAATTTAGCTCGATGTAGCGCACTCAATTCGTGGAGGATCCAGTATTTGTAGTAGTTAGCACAGCAGCGTCCAGCTTAGTCGGTGAGTGGGGGGCCTTTGAAGAACTGTAAAGAAATAGACCTCTGCCTAACAAAGCGCCACCTGCTGGGTAATAGAAAAAAATAAAACCGACAAACAGGTGTTCAACAGATTTTATTAAAGGTGTAATACGCTAAAACAAACACAAATCAGAAAAAACAAATAGACAATTCAATATAGCAAATAAAACTTAAAGTACAAGGAGAATGTGACAGAAATAGAGAGACTGTCGCATATGATTACGTGCGTTAGCAACAACAATAATTAAAACTTGCAAATAATGTGTGGAATTTTAGGTAAGCTTTTTAGTTACACCTTAAATTAAAGTTAGCGTTTCAATTGAAGATTGGTTACTAAGAAGGCTCGACGTACACACGTCACTTAAACACGGTGACTTAAAACTAACTTAAACTCGAAATAAAAAGGTAAGTACCTTTCGCCAACCCAAAAAACCTTTGTTTTAGTTTCAATCACTCTATGTAAAACGCCCAAGATCTTATGGAGCTGATTAAAAACAAAACCAAACTTTGGTGGTAGAATCTACCCCAAATAAAAATTTGCTTAAATGCTAGAGATTCAAACCGTTTAATGTCACATGTATGTTTTGTACATTGTGAAGCGGGCTTAAGAGTATCAATTCTAACAGCAGGTAGTCTCAGCAGGGGTTATCTTATAGAAGGACTGTAGAATGAATCATTACACTAAGCAGGTTTTAGAAAATAGGTAATTTACGTTGCTTACTTAATTTTTTTTTTAAAGAATATATTTGAAGGTATCGCTAATTAAACACCATAGCTCGATTAATTATCGAATCAAAATTTTGTTTAGGAAATGTTTACAAAATAAAATTAGAAATAATTTTGATTTAAAAACGTCTACAAGCAATAACTTTTAAATTAAATCAAAAAACTAAACATGGTTATTTGGGTTGACTGATTATTACTTATTTTTAAATAAATCTAACCTACTAATTATTGTAAGTTATTTAAAAAAATCATTAAACTCTCTATTCATAATATTTAGTCCTTACAAAATGTATATTTTATGACGTTTCATTTTTTTCTGTAGTTAATATAAAAAGTGAAAATAAAAACTAAGGCAATTCTTATTGTCAACGTATATATTTAGTTTTTGACAAGAATTTATTACATAATTATAATTAAGATACCAAGTTATAGTTTAAAATTAAATGAAAACTTTTTTTTTAAATAAAGGTATTACTATATAAATAAATATAAGAAATCAATAATGGGTGTGACCTCCATTATTATTGATACATTCTTGGAGGCGTCTGCTCATTGACGCTATCAAGGTATCAATATAATTAATATTAATCGTTTCCCATGCGGTATCAATGGCTGCAATTAGTGCATTACGGTTTACTGGTATAAAATTTGGCCTTTGTTGTCTTCGGATAACAGCAAGTATTCGAGCCCAAACATTTTCGATAATGTTAAAATCTGGGCTTTTTGCTGGCCAGGGTAACAGCTCCAAGTTAATTTCTCGTATCCAATTGCGCACAACCCGCGAAGTATGAATAGGGGCGTTGTCCTTTAACAACAAAAATACATTATGAAAATGTTAATTCAACAGATTCCGAACTATTTTTTGGAGAAAGTATAGTGAAATAAGAATACTTACTTGTTGGAAAATATAATCTTCGTCTGGATAAAACACTTCGACTGAAGGTTTCATAATAGTTTCCAAAATATCTAAATACGCAGCAGAATCAAGACGTCCATCGATAGCTTAAAAACTCCTGGACCCCGCGCGCTAACCCAACCCCACACATTCACAGAAAAATAACCACTTCGTTTTTAAGACATATGTGATTATTTTCGTAACAAGTTCCTTCCATTCTAAAAACTTTTAGTGGTCCATCGTTGCGGCTATTAAACGTTTTTTCGTCGGTAAAAATCACTCGATTCAAAAATTCCAAAGGTTCGTTCACATATCGCCTTGCAAATTCCAGACGACGTCTCATATTTTCGTCACTGAGAACTTCTTTCGTAGCAGCATTATACTTCTTTATTCCCATCTCTTTTAATCTTTTTACGTGCAGTTATACTGCATCCGGGAAAATGTGTATCTGTTATAGCCCTGGAGTATGTACCAAATAGTTGTTCTGTTACGTAATGAAACAACTCGAGATCTTGAGCACGTGTAGATATTTTATGTCTACCACTTCCGATGGCTCTTTCCAAAGTGTGTTCAAGATTCCATTTTACTCGGTAATGCCCTACGGTGCTTTTTGGTATATCTAACATACGTGAAATTTCACGCACGTTACGCTAATCCTAATAGGGACATCATTTTTTTCTTGCATTCTTAAACATTGATTAATTTAAAACATTTTTCTTCTGTCAACTCCATAATATTACCTAAAACACAACAAACCTACAAAAGGGAAGACAAAAAATAAATTGATTTGATTCTCCCACATAATTTTGTTCGCCGTTTTGTTTAGATTCGTCCAAACCTGCAAACGCATTAGCGCGCATTTTCTTTGATGTCGGAGAAAAAACCGACAAGTTGCGGGAACGCTGCAAACCGTTCGTGGAACAATCAGGACTTGCAAATCTGTTCTAAAATTCGTACGTAGCACCGTCCAAATTAATGTTCCAATTGCCGTTCGGTTCGTTGTTCTGTTTGTTCCTCGGTTTGTTGTTCAGGTGTGTACGAAGCTTTACAATAAGCATATTAATATGAACTATATCTTATGAAAGGAGAGTTATGTAACTATAATTAACGACTTAACGTTACGTTAGTAGATTCCATTTACTATTTACACATATTTTCTTGGAACATTCGATAATTAACTATCGGGATATGATGACCCTATACTTCGCAGGTTGTGCGCAACTGGATACAAGCAAATAACTTGGAGCTGTTACCCTGGCCAGCAAAAAGCCCAGATTTTAACATTATCGAAAATGTTTGGGCTCGAATACTTGCTGTTATCCGAAGACAACAAGATTTTATACCAGTAAACCGCAATGCACTAATTGCAGCCATTGATACCGCATGGGAAACGATTAATATTAATTATATTGATACCTTGATAGCGTCAATGAGCAGACGCCTCCAAGAATGTATCAATAATAATGGAGGTCACACCCATTATTGATTTCTTATATTTATTTATATAGTAATACCTTTATTTAAAAAAAAGTTTTCATTTAATTTTAAACTATAACTTGGTATCTTAATTATAATTATGTAATAAATTCTTGTCAAAAACTAAATATATACGTTGACAATAAGAATTGCCTTAGTTTTTATTTTCACTTTTTATATTAACTACAGAAAAAATGAAACGTCATAAAATATACATTTTGTAAGGACTAAATATTATGAATAGAGAGTTTAATGATTTTTTTAATAACTTACAATAATTAGTAGGTTAGATTTATTTAAAAATAAGTAATAATCAGTCAACCCAAATAACCATGTTTAGTTTTTGATTTAATTTAAAAGTTATTGCTTGTAGACGTTTTTAAATCAAAATTATTTCTAATTTTATTTTGTAAACATTTCCTAAACAAAATTTTGATTCGATAATTAATCGAGCTATGGTGTTTAATTAGCGATACCTTCAAATATATTCTTTAAAGAAAAAATTAAGTAAGCAACGTAAATTACCTATTTTCTAAAACGTGCTTAGTGTAATGATTCATTCTACAGTCCTTCTATAAGATAACCCCTGCTGAGACTACCTGCTGTTAGAATTGTAAATGATACCCTTAAGCCCGCTTCACAATGTGCAAACTTTTGTTTACAGAAATTGTGGTGTCCAAGTTTTAAATTTTATGAGTGTACAAAGAAGGAGAAAATGTCCGCCAATTGTCTCCGAAACTTTTGTGAATAAATTTCCACCAACAGAAAATTAGCAACATGCGCGGCAAATTTGACTTTCGTCGTAACGTGCTACATATGACACACGTTTTTAAGAAGGCTCTCGACATACGTTCTACTTTTGCAAATAAAACCTTCACATAGCCATTTAATTATTTTTTGATCTGCTACCAGTATTGCCAACTTATAATTGTTTTTCTGAAAATTTTTCCGTAAACAAGTTTTACTTTAAAAAAATCATACCAACTTTGTTTTGAAAATTTAGTAAACTAATTGTAGCACCGACGTTTAGACCCGATAAAGGTTAATATTTTAATAGTTAGCAATTTCGATTATGTGCTACGGGTTGTTCTACAAAAAACAAAAAAGCTAATAACTCATTTTTTTCAAATAAAATGACATTTGTTTTATTTTGCTATAAGATAGCATTTTTTTTCTCTTTGATTTTGACTGAAGGTGTCCTATGCTTAAACTCCGTACTTTTTGAGATATTTAATAATTTTAATTACAATAAGTTTTGCGACACCTATTGTATTATATTTTTTACACCAAAGAAGGCCGTTGGTAAAAGATAAATTGCATACTAGCAGATGCCATATGTCAGCGTCCAAAAAAATATCGCCTCTTAACATTCTTTGCATGAACATATATGGATGAAATCTTTTTAATCATTAGATTAGCAGGAATATACCTACCAGGTATCCGGCTAGATCACTTGATCTGACAAAACTAGAACTTTTGTAGGGATATTTAAAAGAAATAGTGTCTAACAATTTACCAACAAAACCAATAAATATGCAGCAAAGAATAGTGGACTCTTTGCAAACATTTCACTTCAAATGTTGATGAAAGGGAAAGGTCTTTTCAGCAGCAAACAATTGGTGTTTCATTGAAAATGAAAGACATTTGAAACACTTGTTGTAATAATTTCTTCAATTTTGTTTCTTTTAACAGTTTTTTTAATGTATTCAATTATTTTGTTGGGTAAATAAGTAATTAATAAAAATTTCCTAAGTTATCTAAACTCCAAAGTGACACTAAATCATCGCCATTGCTCTCTTGGGTGTATAAAAATGTAATTAAAATTGTTTTTTTAACTATTAAATATCTCCAAAACTATGGGGCTTAGCTATAAGATACCTTTACTAAAAATTAAAGAGAGAAAAAAAAATTCTTATGCTGAAATAAAACAGGTTTTATTACATTTGAAAAAAATGACTTTTTCACTTTAAATTTTGAAAAATTGGCATATTTTTTGCAAACATCCTGTAACACAAAATTAAAATTTTTAACTATTTAAATGTTGCTCGTTATCTAGTCTAACGTCGCTGTTAAAATTTGTTTATTAAATTTACAAAACAAAGTCGCTATGATTTTAAAAAGTAAAGCATGTTTTTTTCAGAAAAACAGTTAGAAGTTGGCAGCACTGACAAGGAATCAAAAATTAATTAAAACGCAATGTAGAGGTAAGAAACTACGGCAGAACACCGTAAAAGATACAGGGTGTTCCCTTACAAAAAACCATGTTTTTGCCATCCCATAAAAATAGACGCACTAATGCTGGATTTACAGTTACCTGGAAATAAGTTACTTAACTTAAGGTAAATTTTTATCGTAAGATACTTTTGGCCTTATCCGTTTTGTTAGAGATTTAAAATCACAAAAATTAGTAGAACCGCTTAATTTTATCCTACAGTAATTTTACATAAAAAAATTATTAAAAAAAATAAATTAAATTCCACTTAACAATAATAACCAACATGGGACTAAATGTAAGGAACGCATTATCCTCACAAATCAACCGTACCAAAAAAATTAGTAATAGCTTATGCCCTCCTCCCAGAGGAGCCGTATAAGGGGTGTTCCTTATTTTGAATTACACTTCCACTTTTTATCATTATTAAGAGAGTGATTTATAAACACTTTAATGCTCTTAGCAATGCGTTTCTACATTTTCGACTAAGACAGCCCAATAAAAATTATAAAATAACTGAATTATTGTTATGTGAAGCAAACTGGAACTCGTACGAAGATTTATAAAGAAGCCAATAATCGGAGATATCACTTACAGTACATAAAGAATTTGTTGATTGGAAAAACAAGCACATAAATATCAGGAAGTTTACGTCGCCTTTTCTAACGAATAAATCGAGAACTGCGGGCGAAACACAAAGTAAAATAATGTTAAGTGAATTGCGGTCCGTGCCTACAGAATTATTGATGGAGCGGGTGTATGTTGCTTTTAGAAGAGAAGGGGAGATAGGAGAAATATCGGAATTGTTAGGGGATTTTTATTATAGGGACTTCATCATACGATTATAATGATCAGTTATACTTACAAACGATGTTTTTCTTTCTTTTGAAAACCAATAGTATGAGCAAAGCGGAAATTAAGAAGGACGAATCGATGGCTTCGAGCACTATCAACGTTATGTATGTCTTGTAATTTCTTTGGCGGAACTTCGTAAGGGTAGAATTACAATTGCGCCAATTTAAATTTATGACTTTAAGATCAAAGAATGAAAATTGAAACCCGAAGCGTTTGTTTAAATATAATGTCAATGTGCGCGTCAAAACATGACGAACTTTTAATATATCACTAACTAGTCACTGCCCTTTTCAAAACCAATTCGACAGCTACCCTATTGTTTTCATTACAAGCCTTTTAAACGAATTATTGTACCGTGTAATCAATCACAATAGTCTCAAAAAAGCTATACCCAAATCTGTGGGGTGTACTTTGAAAGAAAAAAAAAGAGCAAATCGGAGTTGATACAAGTTTGACACTTGGTATCGATTGCAAGTGAAAAGGACCCTCCACAGTGATTAGTAGTAAAAGCAATCACTGTAGGTGCCTGATAAGTAATTTTGTTTAAGTAGTACCATTTCTAGCAGGGAGTAAAGTTAGCGCAATTAAATTGAGCTTTCACTAAAGGCAGGATATTAAGGGTAAGGGCTTAAGAATGTCTATTCCACTAAATTAATGGTTGTTCAACGAGATGTCCTAATTGCTTCAGTAGATATAGTTTACGTGTTACCTTTATTTTCCTGTTTGTAACTTACGTGACCCAACTGTTACCTCAATAAAATCTAACAGGCGAAGTTATTTTAATTTACAGCCTTTGTTATCTCGTGACTATTTTTAGGGAGGGTAAATTTGTAATTAATTGCGTGTAGCACATTTTTATTTAATTGTTCAAAATTGACGTTGTTAAATTTTTACGCTTTGTTAATAAACCGTTCGCGACTTGCATTCACACGTGAAAAATAATACGGATGTTTGGACCTCGCAAAATTTTGTCAGAGCCTACAATAAAATAATTTTTTGTTTTGAATGCAAAATATGAAAATTGTAATGAATAAATTGGGGATGAATGAGAGGGTGCTCTAATACTTTCCATTCAATTTTAAATTAAACTTTAAATAAGTACAGCTAGCTATACGAGGGCGTACATAATGCAACAAAATGAAACTGATAATACGTTTTTTTTGGGGTGACGTCCTTTGTTCACCGTATTGTTTCCGTGCTTATCAGAAAAAAAGCAGCAACTAACATCGTTTATATATTGTTAGCACAAACAAATGTTTATTGTTTGCGGGTCGGGATAAAACAATTTGAGGTTGGTTTAACTGTAATTAAATAAATTAACTTTCAAGACTGCTGTTTCTTCTATAACATTCAGTGGTAAAGTATTGAAAGGGCAAAATTGCGCCCTTTCTTTAAGCATCATGAAACGCATATTTAAGTATAAATAATTACGTCTAAAATAAAAGCAAAAATGAGAACTATTAGACGATGTATTGTAAAAAAATAAATTAAAATAGTAATTGTGAAAAAAAGTCATTTTGGACAAATGTTTATTTTAAGCTGGTTTCGGAATTTTCTTAGAAGCATTCGAATATTTTCGATCGAAACCTATTAATTTCAGTTATTTGATAAAATTTTAGTTTGTTACAGTTCAAGCCTTTTGAAATTATGTCTAGTTAATAAAGTGAAGAATCAAAGCATATAAAGGTTCAGAAATTAGTACTTTATAAATATTGATTTACCTTAACCATCATTGGTAATACAAAAATCGAAGGCATCATAACAAACGGATCCCAAAAATAATATTTAAAAAAAAAAGAATAAATTAATTTTCATTATATGCAAAGATGGTCTGAAAAGGTTCCGACCTAACATAACTAGAAGAATTTTTATCTTAAAAGTTATTTTTATTTTTACATAGACTCCTTCTGACTCTATACACTTCTCCCAGCGATGTTTTCGTCTCTTTCATCCGTCCAAATAGTACTCGGCGTTCTTCTCTACAAAATAAATGTTTACAAAAGAGATTGCCTTCTCATGTCTAGATCTTGATTTAATATGTGACAAACACGTTTTTTGGACATTTTCACTGCCTCTGCTGTCTCTCTCACTTTAATTGGGCGGTCGTCTAACACTATTTGGTAAACTTTAGCGATGTTATCGTCAGTGGTTACAGTTTCGGACGCCCCGAATGTTCATTATCTCCTAAGCTCTTACGACCACGTTTAACTTCAGCTGCCCAAAATTTCACAGTGGTAAATGTATATGGAAAATAAGCTTGGGCTCAGTTAACATCCTTACCTTAATCCCTTTTTTGTTTAAATAGATTCACCCAAATCTGCTTTCACTTTTATTCTACTCATTCTTTCCTGATATATCTCTTTAATTGCAGTCTCCAAATCTTCTTTTCCTTCAAAACCTCCCACATGATTTTCCCGTCCACATTGTCAAAAGCTAATTTTATATCCTTTCTTTTGCTATATTTCTTTATTTATTATCTGTTTTAAAATGTCAATGTTGTCTACCGTTCTTCTTCCTTTTCTAATACCTTCTTGCCAGTCTACCAAAACAATTTTCTCCTCCATCTCTTTTTAATCTTGTTTTTATTATTTCCCCAAATTTTATAACCTGCGTTTGTTATGTTCAGCCCCCTCTTTTCCATACTTTATTAAATACATTTCTTACTCTTTCCTTTAACTTCTTTTTTTATATACTTTCACTGCTCCTCTTGTGCATTAAACTTTTTTTTGCTTATCTGTAATGCTTCATTTACTTGTTTTTTGTTCTTCCTTCTAAAAGTTTCGTACAGTATTACTCAAATTTCACCTCATCTATCTGTATTCTTTAACCTCTTTTTACTACTTCTTTTATTTGTAAATATCTATGCTTGTCCCTTATTCTTTATTTACAGTATCTTTTCTTCAATTTCTTTTTTGTACTTTTTTTTCTTTTTCGCATTCGTTTTAATGTTGTTTTCTTAGAATCTTCTATTACTATTATACTTTTCCCTACTTTCTCTTATCTTTTCTTATTTCCCGTTTTTTACTATACATTTCTTATTCCACCATTTCTTTTTTACTCCTATATCATTTTGCTTATTTTATATCATTTTTTTCTACACTATGTTTCATTTTTTTAATTATATCTTTATTCCCTCTTCTAGCTCTTCCAAAGTCTCTTGTTCTTCTTCCATATTCCTTTTCCATCTTTCTATACTATTTTGTGTTCATATATTTTTCTCTCTCCACCCTCTCTCTTCGTACATTTCTATTAATTTTCTTTCTTGCCCATTTATTTTTGTATCCATCGAAGTCCTCTTATTCACTTTCCTATTTATCATCATGGCTTTTTCAAACCTTATTTTTGCGTTAAAATCTTCACCTATTATAATTTTCTTTTCATCCCTTCCTTTAATGTCGACTCCGTACTTTTCTTCGTTATTGCCATTTCTTTTCCATTCACTGTTAGTATTTCAAAAATCTCTCCTATATTAGCTTTTACCCAAGTTCTTACTATTCCCTCTTCTTCCTTTTTGGTTTTTGTTTTCTACTTTTTTTTTCACTCCCGTGATTATTTCAAATTTCGCTCTACTTCTTTTTTACTTCGCTTAGTAAATTGTATTTTCCATATAAATTCTAATGCATTCTACCCTTCCATGCATCCTAGTCTTCTTCTTCTAACCATGTTTTACCAACTTCATCATTATAAAACTGTTGATGTATTTTTAAACGTTTTTTACTTTTATTTTTTACCCTGCTATATTCTAGAATAAAACTGTGTTATCTTCGTTTTTTCGTTACTATTCTTCTTTTCTCTCTCCACAATCCCCATCCTCTTCATCTCTCTTTAGTAGTTTTTTATCTCTTACCATTTTTAACATCCTCTCATTTTTCGACCACTGTTTCCTTTATTCTGCAGTTGTTTTGCCTCTTAACTATCTTTCTTTGTATCTCTCTTTCCTTTTTACCAGGTCCTTTCAGCTTTCGTTTGTTTTTTGAAATCTCCAGTTTCTCTTCCATTCTTCCCATTTTTATCAAGATTACTCCTTTTTCGTTTTTATTGCTTCTTCTAACGTTCTTTTTGTTTCCATTTATTTATTAGCATATCTTCTACCAAGCTTTGTATTTTTTCTTAATTCTATTTAACTCCATTCCTTTGATAACCAAATTCTTTCTACTTTTTTCTCCATACTTTCGACTCTTCTCTCTAAAATATCTACTCTGTTCTCTAAAATCTTGCACTTATTTTCCATTCTTTGTTCATCATTTTTATCTTATTTTTTTTATTTTTTTGTTTGCTTTCTCTTGATTCATTTTATTAATCTAATTTCTTTTAGTATTTCCTTACATAAATCTTTCTTTTTTTTGCCTTTCCCACTTTTATGATACATTTCTTGGTCTTTCCTTTCTTTTTCCAGCAATTTTATTATTTCGACATTTTTCTAATATTCTATCTTTCTCTTTAATCACAGCTTCAATTAACTTTACTTAATAACATAATACCTTTTAACTAAAATAAGACAGGTTTTCAACTTTTACGTTTGTACACCGGATCTCGTTACTTGGACTCAATTTAATTGTCTCTTGCATGGAAATATTCTTTTTAATCGGCGTTTTAACGGCTAGTCATATCCGTGAAGCTGCTCAGTAATTGATGTTTAGGTGTTTTACTTTCATAAGTGCACATTTTTCATGTCACTAAAGTGCATAATTTAATTATCTATATCAGAAACAACATAGGTGTTAAAACTCAAGTTACAAACTGCAGATTGTGTTCACACAAAGAAATTTTAAGAAATGTATACGTTTATCTCATAGTTAAGAGTTTTCCATTGAAAATGTTTTAATTAATTTCAGACGTAACAGTGCAAAACATGATTAGTCTGGTAGTTTGTAGTGCTTGAGTTAAATTTGTTATAATAAAAATTAAGAAGAGGACAAAAGGTGTTTAATTTAAAAAACTATATTTTGAATTTAAAGCTCACTGAGGTGGTTCTAATTGAAACACCCCTAGTGGTATTAGAATTATGCAAATAGCAATTTTGATATACAAACTATGTAAATGAAATAAAGTGCCGCACTGAAAGCATAAATGCGGAATAAAGATCTATACCTTGTGTCATCACTCAATCTTTAATTATGGTCGAACATCGATTACCCATTAGGTAAACTGCATTACAAAATTATCGTAGAAAATGTGAATCCACGAAGTACAATCTACAAATAAAAATTGCACCTGTTCAGCACAGTGGTTTGTGAAAAAAAGGTCAAAGTAAAGGTTGCAAAATCACCAATAACAATTGGTAAATTCTGTCAAAGTCGAGTAAGCTCTAAACAAGATCATGATTTTAAATAGCTTCCAGCCTTAGTTCACCGAAAGCCAGTTCGGGAAGGTACTTTCTAGTTAACTTACCTTAAGAAGGTACAGTATCTCCACAAAACAAAATCAAACATAAAATAAAAAAGTTTCGTTACAAAGTAATGTTAACAACATAAAAAATAATTGCCAATTAAACAAGGTAAGTACGTGTTTGACATTAGTAAACGTAACTGATCACGTGATCGCTAATTTTCATCTATAGATTTGTATTACATTCTTGCCAATTAAACAAATTAGATCAAACGTAATAAAATCCGACCTTGCGCATCTTGCATTAAAAGATTGTCACAAAATGTTCACTTAATGAATGAAAATAATATTCATATATTTATTAAAATAAAGTATATAAAAATCTACAGGTTTTGTTTCCGATGTACCAGATTGTCGCTACAAGGTTGTGGTGTTGACGAAGACGGTGGAGTATTTTGGAAGAGGATGATGCAATCGAAGACAAGTCGAATTAAAATAATTCTTTTTGATAAACGCCAAAATCGGCAGTTTGTGACAAAGACAATGGCCAGAAACTGGCAAGTCGTTACCATAAAATTCTTTTGATAAAAACTTATATTAAGTAGACAATTACATATGTAGTACGAGAGGTTTTATAAAACCGCATTACACAAAAACGGGGAATAAACTTAAATCCCCAAAAACTTCGAAGACTATTTATTTCGGTATGAAGAAATTCTGTTATTAGTAATTGCGAAACGGGGTGTAACACACTTATTTACCCTCAAAATCCGAAATTTATTTAATTTGCCGGTACAAGTTACCAAATGCCCTAGAAAGAATTTAATAAATTAGCACAATTTCTTATCTCAAGGTAAAGTCGTGAACCGACTGCGTTATGCCACATAGAAAGCATCACGTACGGACCAAAACGGAAACAATATTTCAGTATGAATAAACTATGAATGCAATTTAATTAGACATCAACGATTATTTCAATAAAGAAAATACGAACGAAAGATACAATGTGTCACATTTTAGATTTTTGCAGTTTAAGGTTTATTGAATGAGTTGAATTGAAATAAACATCTGTGTGTATCACGTCTTATTAAATTATTTATTGTGTGGATAAAAGTGTTACGTTTAAAAATTTTAGAGATTCTGAATAGAAGACAATTTGCAATGTTTGTCTTAGATTGTGTATTAAAACCCAAATGTTTTAGTTAGTTTTCTCAATTATGTAGAGACAATAGATCAGATTTCTAGAAACTGGGTGGCGCCTTTTGAGCAATTTGAACCCACATCCTAATTAGTCTTCTTTAGCAAGGAAGGTAAAATACAAATACGAAACTCACTTCTTTATTACTGTAGTAAGACCGGCAAAAATCTGATAACTTTTCTGGTGAAAGAAAACATTTGTTGAAAACCTGAGGAAGAAATAGAACTAGAAAAGTTACTATTTCTAAATCCGCTAAATGTTTTCAAAACTAAAAACAGCAACGGTTATTACAAAATAACGGGAGCATTCATTTGGAAGCCCATAAATTCCAATCACTAACTAAAAGTTTTTTCTATACATTAGACTACCTACAGAAACACAGCCAAAGAGACAAATTACCTGATTAGAGACGAAAACCTTGACTAAAACCAACATTGGTTTTTACGAAGAGCTTGGAATATGTTTCGAACAGATGTACTAAATTTATAAGAGACTCACGACACCCGAAAAACACTTGTATTTAAGCAACTAAATTAAACTGATGGCAGTTAAAATTAAAGCAATTAATCACATGTTCTGAATTAGTTTTTACAATATTTTCTTGTTGAAGATCTTCATGAATCGTTTGGAGGATATTAGATATATCTTGCATACATCTAGATAAATTTTAACTTTAAAAGCAATTTTTAATCTAATTTAGACCCGTGTCTTGGTTACAGAGAACGATTGCGGTGATATTCGGTATCATCCCTGTAAAATTAAATTGCATGTTAGAAAAAGTTATAATTAGTATAAGTAAAAGTTAGTTTTATAAGCAATCCATCTGGTAAGTAACACAAAAATAATGTGTTAGTCAACCAAACAAATTAAAAAGATCAAGGTTGGTCAAAAAAATGCCAATGTACTAGTAAAATCAATTTTCAGAATCCAACGTTTGAGAACGTGACAAGAAGGTTTGTTCAAAAAATGATGTTTTTTAAAAACTAATTGGCGGCCAAAAAGCCAACATACAAAAAGAAAGCGTTTTTTTGGTAATTAACACTGCTTCCGCGACGATCACAGATTTGGGCTGTTCTTTTTATTTAAAAAAAGTTAAAACGGACTAATGCCCAATTACACACGGTTTTGTTTCTACACTATACATGTTTTGATATTCGGGGACACTATACATCATTATATGGTAATGAAAATAATGTACTATACAAATAAATACATTTTTTTGAATTAATTTGAAGTGTAACAAAGAATATATCAAAAACGTGTATTGTAAGTTACATAACTAAACATGCGCATATTGTTACGACACAGTACGATATGTAATGCGATTAGAAATTTACTGAATGCTTAATTTCACAGGAAGCCTATGTTTTTGGTAACTTTGATCAGTGTAGACTAAAGATAATGATGATTTGTACGAAGGGTAACAGAAACCTTCTTAAAGACACATTCAAGGCTAAAACTGGAGTTTGGTAACTATGTATGTACAAAGTAAAAAAAGAATATTACCACAGAGGAACCAGTATTTTAGAAAAACAATAGAATGATAGACCAACAGCTATACAAAATATGTAAAATATGTAAAAAAGTGGTGAAGATAAAACAGAGACAGTACAAGAGCAAAGAAAAAACGGGATAAAAACAAAAAAAAAGACAGGGCATGTTAAAGGAAATAAAGGACACTAAAGTGTAAAACTAACATGTTAATGTAAAGGTAGGAAAAAACTGAACAGTTTAGAGAAAGAGGTAGGGATCTTCAAAAAAAAAACAAAAAAGGCCAAAAAAACTAGAAATTGTAAACATTGTACTAATATGTTGAAGAAAAGATAAGAAAAAGTTGTGATAATAAACAAGATTCCTGGAAGACAAAATGAAGATATTAAAGGATTAAACAAAACATAGATGAAAACATAAGATAGAAAAAAAGGAAATTTGAACAAAGATAAATCAGAAAATCAAATCAAACAAATTTAGAAAATGGTTAAGAAGGGTTTTATAAAATATGTTCAGAAGGAAGGGAATAAAAATATGAACATAAATGACTATAGCAGGGAGTAGGATAGGAAAAAATTACACAATTGATAGAAACTGGTTTGAGACCAAAAATTTTAATAGGTATAAGACAATACTAACACACAAAAAGAATATGGAAATCACGAAAAAAATAAGAAAAAAATTAAAAGAAGGAGACCAAAAACTAATAGGGTTGGTTTCAACTTGGATATGTAGAAAGAAGGAGACTTTATAATTTATTTATTTATTCGTATGGTTCATTATTTTTCATTATTGTATTATGCTGTAAATGTTATGTACGGTGCCCTAGAAGATCAGTATAAACCTGTGTAGTATAGTAACAAAACTGTGTGCAAATGTAGATTGGTTCGTATTAGCAAAGCATTTGTTTCAAGTTTTATTAAAACCACTTAAACCCAAATATGCTAATCTTGACCCATATTAGTATTCATATTGCAGTGATTGTAGAAAGTCATAATCGAAATGTATAGATTAAATAGAAATAAAATGACTACTATTAAGATAGAAAAATATATCTTAAATGTTAAGAAGAATTAAATTTGTGTATTAAAAATTAAATAAGATATTTAGGATTATATTCGTATTTGTAAGAATTATACTTTTGATTATTTTTCTATAAATAAAAATTTTGTTAAATCTTAAACCACGTTATTCTTATTATGAATCCAAGAGTTGGAGATGTTATCAACTAAAGAATTTTAAACAAAGAGAGTCTCAAGCTCCACACAAAATACAATCATCGCAATATGTAGTAATATTGATTAAATAAGACTAAAAGGTAAATAAAAAATAAACTGACAGCTCATCAGATATTGCATGACCACATATAATACACTGGTTTAATCGCCAGATACTAACGAAAAAAGGATGGATAATAAAAAATGCAATATAGAGGGGCAATCGGTAGTAAACTATGTACTAGTAAATAAAAATAAATACAAAAAACTTTTGAGAAATGGGGAAAAATCTGACTATCAATCAAAAACTGAGGTAAATAAAAGTATACATAATTTAGTATACGTGCTAAAATGAGCGAAGAAAGTATTCCTATTAAAAACCTTATTTTTATTTATTGTACTGGTAATTAAAATTAGAAAAGTCAAACAATTTAAAAGGTCTGATGGGAATCAAAAGATTTATACTTCATTTAATCCCAAAGTGAACCTGAGGAAAATAAACACTAATGCGTAATCATCACGTGTTTTGTACATTCCTTGCACGGGATGGTTTATAAAGCGTATACAGGTGATAATAAATATAAATTTAAATAATAGCAGTTTCAAATTTTCAGACTAAGTATTTTTATACAATTTTTACTATTACAATATTGTTGAATAACGTTTTTATTCGTTATTTAATTTTTACAAAATTTATTTCTAGCAAGACCTTAGAACGGCTCTGACCACCCTGTTCACGTAAACTTTGCATGCATTTGTTGATCTCCAGTTCGTCTTGAAAGTGAATGCACGTTTTTTTATAGTTTTAAATTTTTGCAGTTAAAAACTCAAAACAATTATTCATACTAAACTTTTTTCTATTTTTTAACATTACTACTGTGTTTTCATCGGTTTCACTTAAAGAAAAATTACTTATTATTTCTAAATTATTGAATGATAAGGGACACTAAATAAAAACAGGCAAAGACGTAATGGAGGCCCCTTGACATCTTATGAAAGGTACCAAAATAATCAAAAAACTCTTGCTATTAATATAGACGACGTTTCGCAAACTCCTAAACGGGTGCTTTTTTATGCCGATGATAAATTAGATGAGTTCAATTATTTGAGATGGTGCAATAAATCACATTATGTTTTGGACGCTGATTTTCATCATGCAGAATTAATTAACACGCTATCACAAATACAAACACTACAATATAGACGGACTACAAACGTCGCAAAACGTGGCATATACCAATAGCAAGAGTTTTTTTGGGACTATTTTGGTACCTTCCACAAGGAGTTCATTGGTCTCAATTACGTCCGTGACTGTATTTATAAATATTTGTTATTAAAGAAATAGACAATCAATAAATACGATAGATATAAAGATGCTAAACTTTGTCAGAAGCATTAATGGTACAATCTGTATTCTCCGTTATTTAGAGTCTCGGTGTACTATTGTTTAGAATAGTCCCTGCACTAATAATCTTGTTGGATTTATTGTTCAAGCCTGGCACACAATTTTCTTCTCTTAACTCAGCCTTTCGGTCGCAAAGCGACGAGTTTCAACACATGCATGCCCTCTATTTCATCAATGACCGTAAAGACTATATTTACTAATAATTGTGCATAACTCTCTGAATGTCATCTATAAACATTTTATATACGAGGAGCGTTCAATATATTATCTACTTTGGTGGCTGCAATTTCATTGAAGGAGATAGTAGGCTCTGTCCTTGTAACCACACGTTTTGAAGTGACGCATGCGCAATTTGAACCCCCCGTGATCAAAACTGCCAGTGTAGCAAGATAGCGTCAACATCTCACGTTGGCAAGAAATTGCTCTATTTAGAGCAGAGGTCGGTGATAAAATTTCTCACTAAGGAAGGGAAGAAGCCAAAGAAAATTTTTAACCGCATGGTTTTGGTGTACGGGGAGAGGCTATTAAGGAGCAAAAACGTGGAAAGCTTGCAGCAAGAGTGACGCTGTTGCACGATAACGCGCCTGTTCACACGTTGCGAAATCTCAAGCCGCTATTCAAGGCTACTGCTTCCATCAACTCAATCATCCGCCCTATAGCCCTAACCTAGCCCCTTTCGATTATTTTATGTTAAGAAACATAAACAAATTTTTTCGTGGAAAGCGATTTCCTTCGATGAAGAGGTGAAAGTGGCTGTAGAAGCTTGGTTTGCAGAGCAATCAAATGAATTTCTTTCAACGGGATAACGTCCTTGCAAAAGAAGTGGGAAAAATGTGTTGATCTTAAAAGAGATTAAAAAATAAAAAATAATTTTTACCTGTTCTGTTTTTTTTCATACTAGTATATAGATAGTATATTAAGCGCTCCTTGTACCTCTTTGCGGCAACATCCGCCAGCAATGCCGATTAAACCAACAATCGGAGAGAAACACAAAACTGTCAGCATATCTAAAATTATTATTTTGCCAAAAAGATATTGGTGATTATGTGCCTCTTTCTCAAAATTTCTTATAAGGTTGATAACGAACAGATTGTTTCGTCAAAAAAATTAACTTTAGAAAATTCTGATACATTCAATTTTTCATAAAAGTTTAATCATCGATTACTTTAATCACATTAAAGAATATCTTATTCAACTAGAAGAAGACCAATAACCATTCAATCCAAAGAATACTAAGAGGAATACGTACTAGCAGTGCGTAATCGCTAAAAATGCACTATAAGTACCCTTAAAACAGCTTTTTATTTTAAATGTTTGAAATAAAACTTAATGTTTTATGAAAGACAAAACTTGGGGCGTTGTCACTGTAGTATTACTTTTTTTTCAAAATGCTTACTTTTTGTGATTTTTATGTTTGAATTTGTACATTTTATAGCACATTTAACACCACAATTTTAATAGAAATAAATACAAAATCAAAATTCTACTACAACCACGACAAAGTCCCTTCTTATATCTTCTAATTTCAATCAAAATATTGCTGAGAACTTAAAAATTTGAGTCAATTTTATAGGTACTTTGAGACCATTGGACGCATTAAAATGCTTACTTATAGTGCATGATTTAGCGGGAGCGCACTGCTAGTACGTATTCATCTTATTAATATATTTACCATATTAAACAAATAAGCCAAAACTATTTCCACACTGATTTCATATACTTCATTTTAGCATTACCAGCAATAAAACTGTCTTTAACGTTATAATTTGTTGCGTGTTTGTTCTGCAAATTTAACAAAAGCAACTTTTACAAAAACTCTTCTTAAAATTCGGGACTAGGACTTCTTCGTAGCCTATTCTATATTTATTTACTTATACTGTGATTTTCTATGTGTATGCAAACAGTACGCTCAACAAAATGCTTATTTCTTGAGAACACCACATACAATCTACAATCCCTGCTTTTTCCTACCAACTTTTTGATGCTGGTTCGTGAATAATTTTGTAAAATTGATTTTTTTCTTACAGATTTTGTTTTCTTTCATTTTGAGACAGTAAGTAATTTTTTATCAAATAGTTGTTATAGATTTTTTTTCTCTAACTACACTGCGCCGCAAAATTAACGCAAAATTCAAAATTTCGTTGCAAACAATTAATTTTAGTGTATTTTTCCGAACCGGACACTAAAATACTCCCTGTTTATCTAGTAGGGTAAAAAAATTTGTTCTATCCGTCAAACAATCTTTTTCTTGTTGTTAAAAAAATGAGGTATCGTTTGTTATGTAAGTTCTTCAATTTTTTAAAGTTTATTTACACCATCATTTAAAAGACAGACAAAAATAAATCCCCCCGGACCGATTTCGAAAAATCTTACGGGTCAAGAATGTGCTGTTGTAGTAGCGCTGTAAGAGAAAAGGTTTACTGCAACTTACATCGCCTAACGTTTCGACAATATCGCGGGTTCTTTTCCGATTTAGAGAAACGGGTAATCGTAAAGACACGGGCAAAGTTAAAGAAGGACGCCGAGAGAAAACAGATTTCTATAGTTTCAAAGTTTAGGGCAACGATTCATAACGACCACTTACGTACAATAACAATTTGTTATAACCTATGGTCGTCGACTAAGCAAGGATACGATCAGAAGAAGACTCGCTGAAGAAGATCTTCGACCATATCAAGCTGCTAGAGATCTTTTGCTAACCCCAAAGCACCGCCAAGAACGCTCAAGATTTGCGCAGGAACTTCTTAATTGGAACAATGCTGATTGGGGTAGAGTAATGTTCAGTGACGAGTCCAGATTTTTTCTATATAGTGATGATTGCCCTAGCAGAGTCGGTGAAAGATACAGCTAGGCATGCATATAAGGAACCGTGCAATATAGTGGCCGCTCTGCCATGGTATGGGCAAGAATCACATCGCAAGCAAAAACAGAGTTGGTAGCCATTAATGGTGGTCGACTAACAGCCCATCAATACATTACAGAGGCGTTAGATCCTTATGTTGTTCCATTTGCCCCATACATCGGAGGTAATTTCATTTATATGCAAGATAATGCCAGGCCCTACTAGTATTTTGAACCAGTGGAAATTGTTCCAATGGACTGGCCAGTACAAAGCCCCGACTTGAATCCTATACAACCTCTATAATATTGTTGGAAGGAAGATTAAAAACTTGCAACACCTTTCTAGAAGCCTCCCGGAGTTAACTCTTTGATTAATAAAAGCATGGGAAGAAGTTGAACAACTAGAAGTTACAAGGCTCATTGACAGTATGCCACAAAGGATACAAGCTGTTATCAATGCTTGAGGAAGCAATATACGCTATTAAGGTCAACTGGACGACTGTAACATGCAAATTTGTGGATCAGAAAAATGGCGATTTTGGATTTCTTGCAATTTTGTTTTTTTTCTTTAATTTTTTGTTTATAAATTAGTAAATTAGTGTTAATTAGTGTGTAGATATTAGAGTTCAGGTATAATTCTAAAAAAACAATAAAATTAATTTTTCATAACAAAATTTTATATTTTGCGTTAATTTTGCAGCGCAGTGTTTTTCTTTTTCTGAATTTTGACTTAACAAATTTCTGTTTTGTGCAATTTTTTTGCTTAGTGTGTAGATAACCAATTTGATCTATATATTGCGTGTAAATCGACCTTTATTCTTTCGTAGAATTCGTTCTTTACAAAATCGTTTTACTGTCATTACAATAGATAGGGTACCACAAGGTAGTGTACTCAGTCCATTACTCTATTATACACCAGTGATATCCCCGACCTGGAACATGAAACAATAGCAACTTTTGCTGATGACACCGCGGTAATGGCTGTCGGAAGAGACCATGAAGAGGATGTTGAGAAACACCAAACCTCTATCAACAAATTTAACATCTGGAGTAAAACTTGGCGTTTCAAGTTAAATGAAAGTAAGTCTGTGCACATAGACTTCACTATCAAAAGAAAACAACAACTATCTATTTGAATTAACGATACCCAGATCTCCCATGCTGACTCAGCTAAATATTTGGGAATGACACTAGACGCGAGACTAAGCTGGAAAGTCCATGTCAAAAAGAAGCGTGAAGAACTGGGAATTAAATTGAAAAAAATGTACTGGCTTCTTAGAAGAAATTCCAACTTGTCTACATATAATAAACTGCTTCTATATGAGCAAATACTGAAACCTGTTTGAACCTACGGCATTCAACTCTGGGGTTGTGCCAGTAAGAGTAACATAGAAGTGATCCAACAATTCCAGAACAAAGCACTAAGAAACATCGTCGATGCACCTTGTTACTGCCGAAACAAAAACATCCAACGTGACCTACAAATGGATACTTGAAGATACTCTCTTTTATTTTATGTACTGGTTGACGTAGTTTTTCATTAATTTCACCATTAAATTTATACATAAACTAGCGAGTTCTTTTTTAAACGCCCTGTATAATAACCCTAATAAGGAAGTACGTCGTTTTTTTTTATCTACACAAACGCCATTTTGGTATCTTTTTTAAAACTATAAACTAGGAGATAACTTGCTAAAAACATAAATTAACCGATGGATTCCGCTTCAGTCTCTACCTGTGCTGCAGGTGATACTTTATACCGTGTTTTAATTTTATAGAGCAGACGTTGTATATAACTTTATACAAAGAACCATGGTATTTTATCAAGCAAGCGGTTTTTAACTTTGGCACATGTCTGTTGTGTCTGTATCAGCCGGTAGCAACCGAATCCATTTTAATTCTGTATGTACTCGTGTTAAAAAAATTCGTCTAAAGAATTTGACGTTTCTGTACATCTAATAAAACAAGTTGAAAGATAAGTACTCCAATTTGTAGTTAATGAATTTTTTTTATGTGTAGCGTTTCAATAACTTCCAAATTATAATTATACGGTGTCCGCCATAAAGTTGGAACCATTGGAAATTTTTGTATTATTGTAGTTAAAAAAAAACTTTGGAGGGCAATCACTTCTGCTTCTGAAATAACTTAAAATGCGCCAAGTCAAAGTTGACAGGTATCATCTGTCAATTGTCAATTTTTCGTAATTTTCTAAAAAAATATCTCTCTCAAAATCGGCACATGGGCATAAAGTGTAATTAGCATCATAATTTCTTAGTAACATTTTTCGAAATTTTAACAAATTTACCTATTTTTAGGACAACCTGACAATTGACAGATGTTACCTGTCAACTTTGACTTAGCGCATTTTAAGTTATTTCAGAAGTAGAAGTGATTACCCCATAAAGTTTTTTTTAACTATAATAGTAAAAAAAATTGCCATTTGGTTCTAACTTTATGGCGGACACTGCATAACAAAATGATTATCTTAATTTGCCATACACTTATAATTCGCACATTTGTGACAACCTTTTGTTATCGCGATGCCTCCCGAATAAACAACTTGACTTGTGTGAGCGCTTTAACTTCAAATAATTGCTTGGGTTCATAATTAAAATTAAGGAACTCAATTTAATTGTGATACGATCTTGTACTGTATATTTAGATTATTTGCTAAATGTTTTGTTTCTATTTTCTATAATTATATATTTTATGTATTTTCGTCTGTGAGAAAAGTGGGAAAACAAGCTTTATATCGTCAATTACGTGTTTCTTGTGGTAACAGTTTGTGTCTTTGTGTTACGAGTCCCTACTATTTAGTACAAATTACTTTAACTGTAGGCTAGCGTTCCTTTGTCTCTAAGTATATTATTATTATTTCTACATCACTCACAATCGCCCACAACTTTTTGCCTACTGTAGCTATTGGGTGATACTTTAAAACCACTAAAAGATTTTCGAGTAAAACAGACATATATTTTTTAGAATAATTTTAGTTATACTAGGTGACACAGGAAAGTGGGTACAGTCAATATCTTTTTCCTATTGAAGATAAAAATTTGAAATTTTGAGCGTTTACTAAAGACAATCTTTTCAGTTTAATGAGATAAAAATGATTTTTGTGGCACTTTTGGTTAAACCGGAAGTGATCTAAATTTTGAATTTTTAAATAGGACACTCAGTATTTTTTGACATTTTCGAAATGAGCGGATTATTTTACACACGATTTGACTATTTTTGAAAAACCTTCTTGTTATGCCTAGAAAAATTAGAAACCGCAATTTTTTAGCACGTGAATTAAGTTATACCTCTTTAAAGCTTCCTAAATCACTTTTATCAAATGTACTCAATTTTTTTCAAATGTAAACATGCCGGGTACATCAGACAGGAGTGAAGACGTTTTTTTTTTCAATTCTTTGACACAAAATTTTTTGAAAATCGGCCGAGAAATAACATTACAGTAAAATAAATACAAATTAAAAATTTTCAAAAATTTGGTGTCAAAAAATTAGAAAAATATCGTCTTCACTCCTGTTTGATGTACCCGGCATGTTTACATTTGAAAAATTGAATAAATCTGATAAATGTGTGTGAATATAGGATCCATTATTATATTTGTTATTTATATATACAGTATCCGCCATAAAGTTGGAACCATATGGGAATTTTTTTATTATTGTAGTTAAAAAAAAACTTTGAGGGCAATCACTTCAGCTTCTGAAATAACTTAAAATGCGCCAAGTCAAAGTTGACAGGTAACATTTGTCAATTGTCAAGTTCGTAATTTTGGAAAAAAATGTCCGAAAAATGGGTCAATTTGTTAAAATTTTGAAAAATGTTACTAGGAAATTATGATGCTAATCACATTTTATGCCCATGTGCCGATTTTGAAAGAGAAATTCTGATGTTCAATAAATTTCATACGTTCGCATTTTTTTATTCACCCCGTAACTATAGTCATAAATAAAAATAAATACTAATATTGGATTGCTTAAAGCGTAAATAATTTATATACTGATAAAAGTGATTTAGAAAACTTTAAAGAGGTATAACTTAATTCACTTGCTAAAAAATTGCGGTTTCTAATTTTTCTAGGCATAACTAGAAGGTTCTTAATGAGTTTTGACCATAAACGGCGTTTAATTTTTTTCCTAAAAATTAATTAAAAAATTTTTTTGCGAAAAATTTTTCAAAAATAGTCAAATCGTGTGTAAAATGATCCGCCGATTCCGAAAATATCAACTGGAAATGACACAAAAATCATTTTTATCCCATTAAACTCAAAAGGTCGTTTTTAGTAAACGGTCCAAAATTCAAATTTTTATCTTTAATAGGAAAAAAGGTATTGACTGTACCCACTTTCCTGTGTCACCTTGTATACCTGCCAAGTCGTCGACAAACTTCGAAACCTCATAAAATGGTTTGGGCACTATTGAATGACAACACTTTTTTGAATGTTTATTAGTCAAAGACAAATGATGGAGTTTATTGTTAAAAAAAAATAAATTATGCTATTCTTATAGTTACTGAGTCTTCCATTGTTTGAACTACAGTTAGCACAACGTAGCATTAAATGACAAATTTTATAATGCTCAATACAAACTGGAATCATTAAGTCTTTACTAAACAATATTTAATAAAAGCTTAAATTGTTATGTTGTTATGATGGTTAGTCTTATAGCGACACAGTTGGAGAATGCTAACTATAGGTACTAATAATTAATCTTCGTCAAATTATTTCCCAGATAACTACAACTATCTCATACCTTTAACCTTTAACCTCATAACATTTAAATTTTTTTTCCAAAAACTAACTCTCACCTAAAAAACCGCCTCGCTATCTCCCTTTGTCTCAAGAATTGCCCTGAGAATAACCTGTGGTGATAAGTTTAAAACTTTAGTGCGAAAATTTGTTTATAAGATTGAAACCTATATGCAACTTACCTAACATGTAAATCAGATTAGTTGCCTGTACCGGGTGGCTAACTAAGAATGGACACCGGCTATATCTCAGAAATTACAAATCTGACAATATTGAAAATAAAATGTTAATAGGTAAATAGGTTACAGAAATTGCGGGGAAATTATTTTCAAGTTTGTAAGATGGCCGTTACGGGGCGAAACTGTTATGGCCGATCATAAAATTGGCTCTTTCTTCAAAAATATGCAAGTATAAATATATTTTAAATATTGCCGTAGTGAAGACTACAAAATTTCAGATTTTTTTTGCTTAGAGTATTTTACTCTGTCTTATAAAATGTAGTGGTGGGGGAACGTCAAACAAGTTTTTATTTAAATGGAAATAAGTTCGGTATAAGTTAACAGGATTGAAAAAACTAGGTCTCTTTTAAAAGAGCTCTTTTTACTTAATAATATGCTGTATAAAGGTAGTCCGAATAAATTTTGATGTAATAGCTAGAGGGCGCTGTTTAACATTACAACAAATATTGCGCATTATTATAAGATTTTTAAATAGCATCCTATGTATTTTTTTACACAGTTAAATAGAAGACAAAATTGCTAAATAGTCGGTGCAAACAGGAACTTCCTATCATTTTTAAAACCGAAGATGTCAATAAAACAAATGTTAGACCGCTGACTATTTACATATTTTACGCGTAAAACAAATTTAAATTAGTTGAAACAAATTAATTAATGCCGTCCTAAATGTTCAAACTGCCGTCCATCGTTTTCAACGCACTTAAGCATCCTTTCCCGCGTAGACCAAACTGCACTCTCTAGTTTAGCTACTGAAATAGTTTGCATACAGTCTCTTATTTGACTAATCATGTTATCATGTGTAGTGGGTCCGGTTGCAAAAACTATATCTTTTACTCGACTCCATAAATAAAAATCCAGGCATGTTAAATCCGGCGATCTAGCCGGCCATGAAAAAATGCTGCCCCGTCCTATTTATCTACCAGGGTAGTAAGCATCTAAAAATTGACGAACATTCACTGCAAAGTGGGTTGGACAGATATTGTGCTGGAACAGCATTCGTCTTAGAATTTCTAGGGGCACTTCCTCTAACAGAATCGGCAATTGCTCTGTTAAAAACTGTAGGTAATTGTGGTCATTTAGTTGGTTATTAAAAAAGAATGGACCGATAATTTGGTCTTCTAGAATCCCTGCCCAACAATTTACAGACCAACGACCTTGGTGCTGAACTTCTTGCATCCAGTGCGGATTCGTTCTTGACCAATAGTGCATATTATGGACATTTACACTGCCATTACTATGAAAGGTGGCCTCATCTGTCCACAATATACGTGATAAAATTTGGGGATCGTCTGCCATCATACCCAAGATCCAGTGGCAATGGTCCAGTCTTCGATTAAAACTAGTGATATGAATGTAACCTGAAAGATGTAAGATGATCACTACTGATTCAACAGTAGGAAAAGTATTAAGTAAACCTTTGTAAGTTTACAGTAGAGTTTCAACATTAAAGATTCTCTTACTATGCTCTTTGAGAATGTTTTGAACAGTTGATCAAGTTACTTCCAGATTCTGTGCAATACTTCAAGTACATAGATGTGGATTAAATTGCACATAAGCTAAAACATTAATAATGTTCTCTTCGGTACGTCTCCTGTGTTGTCTCTTGTATACGGGAACATGGACGCTTCCAGTTGTTTGTAAACGATGGATAACTCGCAGAAAAACCTTTTTACTCGGGTGCCGTCTATCGGGATATTGCTGCGCATATACCCTTTCAGCAACTGTAGCATTTCTCATGCATTCAAAATAGAGACCTATCATGTCAAATAACTCTTTGTTGGTATAAAGCATTTTCTAACACGTAACAGCACAGCACTAAGACTATCTAATACTAACAACACTAACGTAACACAAACAACAACAAGTAAACTCAAACTACACGAAAAACTCAAACAATCACACGCAATAACAAAACTGAGAACAAGCTTTGAAAAATAGCAACAAAATGATATTGACATGAAACACAATTGTTTTAATATTTTGACGTATTGCTTCCAATTTTGTTTCACAGCCTAAATTTTATGACTGGTGCCATCGCTAAGAACTGATTATTATTTACAACTTTATTCTCTTCTTTTGCATACATTGTCGGTTTTAGATGCTTAAAGTGGTTCGATACTTTAGTTTGTATATGGCAAACCAATGCATTTTTCTACAGTCAAAACAGGGTTATTATACAAGTTAAGGGCTTCAAATTTGGTATGGTAACCTGTTACACAATTATGAAGAACTTGTCTTTTTCAAATTTTCAAAAAAACGTTTATGAATAAAGATATGATCGTTTTAATATGAAGGAATCTATTTATTACTTAATATTTGATTATTTTTATGTAATTGCAAAATTTAAAAACGACAGGTTGTAGATAATTGTATGGAGCATACAAAACTTAGTTCAGACCCTAATATAATTAATTAATAATTGTGTTTTGACTGTATTAAGTTTTACTTTTACGCCTCTCAACGGGTCACACCCTCCACTATTGTATAAATTTTAAGTCGTTCTAATCCCTTTGGTAGCAAACCAATAAAAATAAAGAAACGAAAAGATACATAATAAAGCGTTTAATTTCTATTTCAAATTATGTATTTTATAATTTATACAGTTTATTTCAAATAAACAGAATCTACGGTTCCAAACATGTCAAAATAAATTATTTAAAGTAAAAATACCTACTTGTTAATTGTTATATTAATCATGTTCCTCTAATGATTTCTTTTTACAATATTAATATAGGTAAATGCATTTATTTCCATAGTAATGGATAAGAATGCATACATCCTGTTTGTTAACAAAACAAAGGACGTCCTATATTATAGTGTATTAATTTACCAATGGCGGATATACCGTGAAGCTTATGAGGCTTTAGTCACAGGCATAGAGCACAAAGAGCCTACAAATTATTTTTTACTTAAAACACGCAAGTTCAAGCATTACTAATTTTTGTGTATGTAACGCGTAATTAAAAAATTTTACATCAAAGTGGACCATGAAAAATTTCACGTACGTCTACTCTAAATGCATAAAACTGGATGTGTTGAAATTAAATCTGTCAGAATTGACAAATGTACACGCTAAGCTAAGATACACCTGATATATCTTGCTTTGTCGTTCATGGCAAAGTTTGATAAAAAAATGTTTTCAATCACGCGTTATATTTTAATACTTTTTTGCCAAAACAACAACAAAGAATGAAAACATGCCAAATTTTTGAGGGGAACAGCCTCGGGGCCAGAAAGGTGTTAAACTTCTTGGCAATAACATGAAGAACATACTTATTCCCTCTACTATTAAAAAACAAAAGGATCATGACTCATATCCTTATGGTAAATTACTAAACTTTCTATAACAAAACATACCTAACTCTTATCGTTTAGTATTAATCTTTCCTGATAGTTAGTGCATGCAAGTTTATACCGGAACTACTAAAATACCAAAATCGTCTTTTTCAAGACTTTTCCAAAATAATACAAAATTTGTGTAACAAATCGTAAGTAATTACATTTAAAATATTATTTTTTGTAAATTTACATTGACGTTACTCATTACGTTTGTTATGTAGATATTCCAAAAACGAATTGCCTGAACTTGAAATGGAAGTTGAGAAAAATCCACAATTGACGATGTTTTATATTATAAAAGGAAGACGAATTATTGACGTGTCATATATGCTTACGCAATACGAACACATTGCAAACCATAAATATATTTGTACCATGGGAAGAATGAAAATACAAAAAGAATCAAATTAGGGATTATTGCATTATTAGCACTTTAAATGCGATGTGTGTAAAAAGGTATTTATTATTTGTTCAGAACCACCTTAGAACGAAAGGAAATCAACAAGGAGATTGTTTGGGGCTGTTTGAGCATAGGAATTGGACATTCTCAATGTCAAGAACTTTTTGGTGTTCTAAATATGAAGCGCGCGTAAACGCTTCTGCGTTGTCTTTTATGAATGGTCCTTCTTGGTATATTCGTAACTGGCAAAATATAGATGAGCGTCATATAATACGAAACAAAGTGTTCGTTCAAAAACAAGCCGTCCTTGTGAAACGAAGATACGTACAACAAAAGAAAAATAAAAAATGCCATTCAGGGTCCTCAGACAGCAATTACGGACCCAATGCTGCACAACCTGATGTTGAGGAAGAAATCTTACAAGTTAAAATAAAAGAATTTAAGAATATTTTAAAAGAACGTGTCAGTACTGTAAACAAAGTAAAGAAAATAGAAATTTTAACTCGCGGTCAACATGACAATGAAACATGGCGCACCACTAGAAAGGAATATTTGACTGCTTCTAATTTTGGAACGGTTTTGAAAAAAAGATCTTCTATTTCTTGTCACAATTTCGTACGAAATTTACTATACGGAAGAGAATTAAATACCTCGGCAGTTATCTACGGTAGATTACATGAACGTAAAGCGAAGGAAATGTATGAAGCAAGAACGAATAATAAAATTGAAGATTGTGGCCTTTTTATTGACCTAAATAATTACTTTCTTGCAGCTAGCCCCGATGGTATTGTAAAAGAAAATGGTTTAATAGAAATTAAATCTTCCGTTTGAAAGGGAAGAAATTGCTAGATCCTTTTGAGAGTAGTGACTCATCAGCGGTTCAAAACTTGTGCTACAAAGTTATTGATCACAAAACATGGTAAGATTTTATGACTATTAAAAAAATTCACTTTAAACTGTTTATGCGTTATTACAGACTAAAAAGAAACCACAACTATTATTATCAGGTGCAAGGGCAATTAAATATTACTAGAAATTTTTTTGTGATATTATCTTATATTCTGAGGTGGATATATCCATCGAACGGATTTACAAAGATGAAAATCTTTGGAATAATTTTATGGTCCTTAAACTTCAAAGGTTTTATATGGATTGCATTCTCCCCGAAATAGTTGACCCTCGAGTATGCAGAAATATGAAAATACGGGATCCTCATTAGATTATGAAAAGAAAGAAAAAGAAGATAAGACGAAATAGATAGTATGAGTTATTATTTTTTATTAATTTGTCTAAAAGAAACTATAATAACTATTTCATTTTATGTTTTTTGTTTTTAATTTTTTTCTTTTTTATTTTGACAAATTACTACTAGCATTGATTATAAAGTTCTAGAGATAAAAATGTCAAAATATTCACAATTGGTAGGTGTTATTATTTTTTTATTGCGTTATTTCGAATAAATAAGGGGTGGTTTTACTATTAAACGATTTATAGCCAATCCACCGATAATTAATCACATATCTGTTTATCAACAATTTAACATTAAGACATTAAATTTTAGTATATAGGTTATTTGTGCACTCAAGTATTTTTATCAATCAAACTTTATTTCAGTGCTAGAATGTGGTTGCTCTAAACTTAAAGTAGAAAAAAAATATTTTAGCAAACTATTTCAGTTAAAATTCTTGAAGTGTATACAAATATTAAAAACGACTATAAATTAATACACTAACTATAGGCCGTTTCTTATTGACCAGAAGTGTAAATACTTTAAAATATGTGACGGTATTTAAAACCGACCCAAAAAACTTGTTTTTATGTGGTTGTAAACTGTAAAGCAAATTTGCATTTTACCTGGGATTAAATTTTAAGACGGTACTTAGGTAAAAACAGTATTTTCCATAATAATGCCATCTGTTGAAAAACGGTTGTCCCTACCAAGTATCGAACGTGCATCAAAAACGATAAACGACTGTTTGAACATTTAGGGTGGCATTAATTAAATGGTTTCAATTAATTTAAATTCATTTTCTACATAAAATATGTAATAGATGTTGCATAGTCAGCGGTCAAACATTTGTTTTATTGATACCTTAGGTTTCAAAAAAGATAGGAAGTTTCGGTTTGCACCGACTATTTGGAAATTTTGTCCTCTATTTAACTGTGTAAAAAGATACATAGAGTGTTATTTAAAAATCTCATGATAATGCGCAATAATTGTTGTAATGTTAAACAGCGCCCTCTAGCTATCACGTCAAAATTTATTCGGACTATCTTTATACTGCATATTATTAAGTAAGAAGAACTCTTTTAAACGATACCTAGTTTGTTCAATCCTGTTAACTTATACCAAAGTTATTTCCATTTAAATAAAAACTTGTTTGACGTTCCCCCACCACTACATATAATAAGATAGAGTAAAATACTCTAAGCAAAAAAAATCTAAAATTTTGCAGTCTTTACTACGGCAATATTTAAAATATATTTATAATTGCATATTTTTGGAGAAAGAGCCAATTTTATGATCGGCCATAACAGTTTCGCCCCCTAGCGTCCATCTTACAAACTTGAAAATAATTTCCCGTGATTTCTCGTAGCCGATTTACCTATTAAATTTTTTTTCAACATTGTCAGATTTATAAATTCCCGAGATATAGCCGGCGTCCATTCTTAGTTGACCACCCGATACACCTACATATATTTTCTAAAAATTAAAATAATTAATAAAACAAAACGTTGCATTTTTATTTTGTCTTCTAAAGTGCACGAGTAGATTAATACTAAATTAATTCTCTATAAAGTATACGAAGTTAAGGAATGTCTCAAACCTGCACTCGCATATTTTCATCTCACATTTATGCAAAAGTGGATTTCCGACCATCTATTATAATAAGTAAATTGGTACATGCCATAATTTCGTTTGAATTTACAAGCAAATTAAAACTTTTCCGGTTTTCCTTCAGTTATGTATAATAATGAAAATTTTCTTTCAACGAAACGCTTTTATAAGTGTGAACAACTCCAGTTTGTTTAGCATTAATACAACATTACCATACAATAGACTCAAAACTTCCCCTGTACTGATCATAAAAACTTTTGTTTTTAGTTAGATTTGATTTAGCCAGTCTGACGCCTCTGGGACATTTCCGAGCAATAAAATAACAAAATGGGGGATAGAACACATATAACGATAGTAATCCACTGCGTTGTCGGCATAAGCCGTCTGAGATGAGAGGGTTACAATGCCGTCCATTCTCACATTATCACCCTATCAGGAACACAATAGATAGTTAAGGAGCTGTTGGGATATCGTCCAACTAAGTTCTCTTCCGTGAATTATTGCCCATCTGCTGCTATTCAACAGTCGAGTTTTTAGTTTACCTCCAACACAAACTTACACTCGTATTAATCTCTTCAACTTCTTCAGGTTTGAAAAGTTCTCGTTTGGATCGCTGATTAGGTCGTAACTACGAACCTGCAATTTTGCTTTGAAAAACTTACAAACACCAAACGTCTTTAATTACATTAAAAGTATTCGTAGTTCCTGAATTACTTGAAATATTTTCGTGTTACTTCTATTTCAGCGACCACATGTGTTTAGTTGTCTGTTTTAATTGATCCACGCGGAATTTGAAATAATTTGTTAACAGCTATTTCTGTTTCTTTCAGGAATTCAAGTGGTGCTACTTCAGATTCACAATTTAGTCATTACTTCTACTGTGCATAATACTTTCCACAAAGATGAAACTACATTTGAGTTTTGTCAGCCACGAACGTTTAATTGTTCCGCTTTAGATGTGCAACACTAAGAACATTGTACAAAATATTAAACTTTTTTTAATTGTGCTTTTAGATGTATTTTTTTTATTCTGAAAAATATGCCGTAAATTCTCTTTAAATAATTTTTTTTCAATTTTCTTAGTACATATTATTCATAAGCTTATTCAAACTCTTTCATCTTCTGATTCAAACATCAGTTTTATTAGCGCCTTATTTATTCAGTTTATATTCAATATTGATTTGTTAAAACTGCGAATGTTTTACAGATAAACTTTATTTACAATAACAATACAAATTTTCTTCATATTTTTATTCAAAGTAGTCACTACATTACAAAAGTTATTTAGGTGAGAAAATAAAATTTACGTTACGTAATGAACGTAACATACAGGGTGATTCATAACTATTGCGATATAAACTATTTAGACCAAAATATGACCATAAAACACAATATGCTTTAATAAAATATTGCCGTGGAAAAGATACAGGGCGTTAAAAAAATTTTTCTTTATTTTTGTTAATAATTTCACTGTAAATTTATCAATTCTTATCAAAATCTACAGAGAAGCATAATTATCTGACAGTCCAAAAAGTACCATTAATAAATAAAGTAATATTTGAAATCCCCTTCTGACACTAGGACCTGTTCAACTGCGTTTTTCTCGTAAACAGATGAAATTATCGTATTTAAACAGGAGTACCAATATTGTGTAGAAATGATGTTTACGTCACATTTTCTTACTAAAATCTCTAAAAAATGTTTACAAAAAAAGTTACCAGTCGATTTCATCATCAGGAATTATTCACGTAGCGCCCCCTAGAGCAAATTATAAAATAGTACATAAAATAATGTTCTTGGTCTAAAGTTATGCCTCTCTGCCGATTTTGATAAGAAATGATAAATTTACAGTAAAAATAAAAAAAAATTTTTTAATTTAACGCTCTGTATCTTTTTCCACGGCAATATTTTATTAAGAAATATTGGGTCCTATGGTCATATTTTAGTTTAAATAACCCGCCCTTAGCCTATGTCTTAATAGTTATAAATCACCCTGTATAAGAAAAATAATAATTATAGTAATAATAATAAACTGACCACATAAAGTGTGAATAAAGAGAATAACGGTTAAGGATGCATTTCTCATCAAAAATCAAAAGGTTATTGGAATTAAAATCCAGTCGTATAGGCAACCTTCCATTTTAAGTTGCAAATATGCATGCATAATTAGTTACCAAAATTTTTCATTCTAATTCAACTTTTGGTTAGTGATTGATTTGGGGATTTTCTCTCTAATCGATATATGTTGTAAAATCTCAACCTGTGAAAGTGTTAATTGCTTAAGACTTCCCCAAGTATACGACTTACAAAATGTATAATGCTCTGGGTAACCACAGTCAAAGATGTGAAGAATGAAACCTATTAAGACGTATATTGTGTTTATATGCTGTATGTAATTACAAAATAAAATTATAATAAAAATTATATCTCCGAGACAATTGTACAGTATAATTAGCACAAAAATTAATATTATTTTTGAGCGGCTCGGTATATAATTTCTATTTGTCAGAGTTTACTGCTACGGTCGTTGCACCACAGTCGGTTGAAGATGTGCATGTGTTAAATTTTTGGAGTTCTGGTGGGTTAGGGTTGAGAGGTAAAAGGTAAGTTACTAGTTTTACCTGCCCTGGGTAGTTGTTCACTCTAAAACTTTTAATTTATAGGTTTTTCTTAGCGACTGGAAGTGTTTGGTAGGATTCTAGGTTAAGCAATACCTTCAACCTGCGGGCTCATCAGGCTTATTATTTCTACTTTCTGGACGGCTTAGGTGCAGGCTTTAGGTTTGGTTAATAGCCGCCTAGTATTAACGGTCTTTTAGGTGGACCTGGTGCCGGTGTTCTACCTCTACACAAACGTTTGTACTATATTGCCTCGACGTCCTACGAAAGTGGATAATTCTAGATCGTAGATTGATTTTTGCGTATCTCTAGACGCTTTGTAATAGCAAACGTTTGTAGACGCTTTAAACGTAGATGGCTTTGTTAAAACGGCTTTCCAGCCAGGGGTGTATTACTCAAGATTGTCAAAGGGGATTTAGGGTGTTAGGTGATAGTGGCGTCTTATGCAACATCAGTATACAAATCGAATGATGCTAATCATAACAAGACAGGTGAAGGACTATGCTAGAAGCTTTCAGACGCAATAAACTGAATTACTAGGCCTAGAATGCCTATTAACGTAGCAAAAGAATAAACTCGCAAGTTTGTCAGAGACAAATTAAATTCGGGGTGAGTACTAGTGCGTTTAGAAAAGGATTAGAGTAAATTAATCAGATATTTATTGGTATTAGATCAAGTTCAAGGCGGTGGTCAATAGTATTTCAGAAAAATATTAAGAGAATAGTCAGGTACAGGCGGAAATAGTTCTGGATTTGAAGTGTTTTAAACGATCAAAAGCGGCTAGATTTATACCCATTCTCATCAGGAGTAGAGCGGAGATCAAGAGAGAGGAATTTTGTGGGAGAATAAGCAGGGATGAGCGACGTAAAGATTACTGTCTTATTCTAATCACGTCACCAAAATGTACGATTATTACAATGTTGATAGTGATGTCAGTTTTCCTAAAGAACTGCGTCTCCGAATTCCCACATTACATACAAACGTTCACTTTTGATGCCCAAAGTTACAATTAAAAATTGTAGTTAAAAGTTAAAAAAGGCGTACAAAAAATTTTATAATTAACTGCGGGTTAAGCTTCAGTCAAAGAATAATGTCCAATGTTTAAAATAATATACATATATTGTCGTATTTACAAGTTCTGTAGAACAATGTTACAGTATTTATTTATACGCGGTAATGATATACAATGTAAAGGCTATTTAATTCGTACGGTCAAAAGTTTACGGTAGAATGTGACGTTTATAAAGGCACTGTCGTGACGTTTTTTGCGCACGTTTAACGGATGATCGGTATTTACATGTGGTCTTTTCGGTCCTTTTTAAGGGTTGAATCGGTCGGTGTCTCGGTGCTGGTTGTGCGCGGGAGTTGTTTTCAGCTGACGGTTAGTATTAGATAACTAAAACACAATTAATTTTGTAGGTTAGAGCAACTTCTGGCCGGTCTCGCTCCACAAAAGATAATAAACAAAGTTTAAGATTACGGCTTTATAAGTAACGGCAATCTGCCGTAGGGCACACCGGATAAACTATAGGCAACCGAGTACTATTAAACCTTGTAAGCAAGAAGTCCATGCTCTGTTTTGTTGGTGGTCTGACTGCGGCTGTAATTAAAGTAAGAGGAGTAATCTAGACACACTCTTTGCCAGTGCTACCGAGTGAATCAACCGCATTATAGGGGTTCCTTGATAAGTATGCTATAGCTGTAAAAGAACGGATTAATAACAATGGTTTTATAGATAGGTTTTAAGTGGTTAATACGGTTTTGCTAAAACCCGTGCCAAATGCTAATGCAGTGGAGGTAGGCCTTGAGAGTATGTTTAATGAATATAACTGAGACCTATGTCTAAACGAAACGGAATTCAGTCACCTGATTCAGAGTAGTATCGCAGTTTTTGAAGTGAGAAGAATCAATACAGTATATAGTAAAGTAATATATATAGTGCGATTATTTGAACAGTATTCAGACGGTTGCTAAGGAGCTCAGTATTCTCAGAGAATTCTGAAGAAACATTGAAGAAACATTTCCTTCTCGGCATTGCGCTCCTACTTATAAGAGGACATTATCACTAACTGAAAAGTGGGCAAAAGCTTCACGGGGGGTAATACTTAGTGGGGCGGTTGCGTACGACGATTCTGAAAACATTAAAATTTAAGTTGTGAGATAATTTACAGAGTGAGATAATTTAATTCACAGTGTACGCAACACCGAAGTGAGACAGGTATGTGGCATAAATGACGTCATTAAGTTCGTAAGACATTAAAGAAAAGAGTGGAACGAACATGTAAACAGAGCCAACAATGATCGACTGATCAAAATCGCAAGAGACGTGAAACCATTGGCAAAGCAAAACCCTGGTAGACCACCTAAGAGATCGGTAGAGAGCTGGGTGTCCACATCAGAGGAAATCTAAAGAAGCAAGAAAGACGTAAAAAAAACAGTTGGTTTCTTACATACATCAGTGCTATTAGTGTATTTTGGGGTCGTATTTCTTCAAAATGGTAATTGTCCAGTAATGGAGAAACCCTAATTTTGATACCAAAACACTGCAGGTAATGGAAAATAATATTTGAGGCTTTCATAGTTGTAATACACACCCTAATTTTTACGGAGGTTCTTTTTTCCTTTATTCTTTTCTTTCACTTCTCCTTAATTACTTCAGACGTTCTGGACTCGTTCTGGATACGATATTTAGAATTGCTACGTAGCGGAATCGTCAACATCTTGCGCTACCACCCTGTCTGCTTACCGTAGTGGGTTATCTGGGTGGGTTAAACTAGTGAAATCGCTACAAAACCATAGAATTGATATTGGTATCTCCAACAACTAGACTATCCTGGGTTACTCTATCTTCGTTGAATCTGATACTTTCTTTATTATTTTGTAAGTGCCGCATTGTTACAAGTAGACATTAAACGCAGGCAGTCGAACATTGCTAACATAAACGTGTCGTCATCAATTTATTTTGTGCTTTATACTTTTTTATTCACAAATTACACATTGTGCTGTACCTTTTAATTATTCGTGTTTGTACTATGTCCTCAACAAACCTTTTTTGTACGAGTGTTGTAAGTTTAAATCATTTGGGTTAGTTATACAAAACGCCACACACTTGCTCGTTTCTTTCATCGGCACACGGTTACAATTAGATCCATTTATAATTTGTTGTCCATGATTAATCTTAAACAAATTGAAAGATTTATTACCATAGTTCAAATCTGTTTACTTACACGGCTTAACTCTAACACTGGTATCAGTAGCTCGACACAAATGTCTCTGTATACATATTCTAGATTAAAATCAGTGGTGTACTGTCACATGTACATTTGCGCACGCAAATTAAACAGACCCGTACTGTGCATGATTGTTATAAATTTGTTTCATTCCATTCAACTACTGTGTGATACGATTACTGTGATAACTATAACTTGTTTCTTTCTTTGGTGTTCAATTGAATATAGTGAGTTTAATTGTAATTTGTGTTTTCTGTCTTGTCCTGAATTATTTCTGTTGCTACATTTCTTTGAAACAAAATAGTCGTTAACGATAGTTCTTTGTTATCTTTCTCGTCAGCTGTTGAAACTTGGCGCCCTTATTAACCTACATCTCTAGACTATTTTGTTTTGGTTTAAGACCACACATTACTCTCTGATCATTGGGTACGATTTATATCTTTTGACCGTAACAAGACAATCTAAATTTTTTTATATATTTCATATTTTAAAATGATACGATTTTCTATACTTTGTTATTGTCTGTCTTGTAACAAACTATCTAACCTTTTGTTATACAATTTTTTTACGTTTTCCTGTTCTAAACTGCTTAAATCGATCAATTCCTCTTTTTGACCGTATCATTTTCTGGTTGTCCAGAAAAAATTGTTTGGAGCCGCATGTTGCCGCTTGGAATACTCTAACATTGTAGATTTTTAGAATTGTTTTTGTCTTATTATTGCGTAATCTATTATCATTTTTAAATTTCTAATATTTTGTTTCCAGATGTATTTATGAAATTCTTTGTGGGGGTACAAACCACTTTAGATTCGCAAGTTATTATGTTTGCAGATCTCAATTGATCTATCTCCGTTATTCTTTCTTATTCTTTTTGTTATTGACTACTACTTTATTGTTTTTGTGCCTATTCTACAATTCATATCTCCGGTGAGAATAGTTTCTCTCAGTTAAAGTTAAAATTCATAGTAAGTACAACTTTGTAACTTAATATTTGGTATATTTCTATTATTTAATTTGATTTTGTAGATTACCACGGAAAGAACAACTACCTTGAAATTGACGAATATTTGTGAAAAGCATTAAAAACGTTAAAAATCAATAAACGGAATTAACATGGTTTTGTGGTAAAAGAGAAGTGGTTGACTTACTAACTGATTATCAATTTTATTATTGCACCTTGAATACCTTAAATAATTTTTTTTTCAAATTCATTACTTTTTCAACCCCTTGTAGGTTTAATTAGCTCCTCTTCCTACGACAACAAATGTTAACGATACTAAGTCATCATAATTTTCTTATTTAAGATGTCCGTGGTTTTTTAACTTTTGAACCTGCGCTTAAAGTTATTTATATTATAGGTACAGTTAGTTTAAGATACTGAAGTGCATCTGTGTATTTTCTTTTTTTTTTATTGGAATAATAGTATATTATACACCAAGGTTGTAAAACTTGTCATTATTGCCTTAGCACCAGTGCTAGGTGCACCAGATGCGTAGGCAATAATGAACTTCACAACCATGGTGTATATATTATTTTTTTCACTACTAGCCAAATCTAAGCCAAAAATAAAAATAAACATTTTTTCTTGTAAAATCAAGTAGCACAGGAATTCAAATAAATCAAAAAGCATTCAAAGCTACATACGTTAATAAACCAACTGCAACTGAATTACTAAACACTTGTGTGGTATATTCCACCTTCATTTTCTGAAAATTTTTCCAAGATGCTTTTTTGGTATTAAAGATTATATCGTATTTAATCAAGTTATTTTGCACCGACTTCAATCAATAGGGGACATCGAATAAATAATAGATTTTTTTATCGTTTACGAGAAGGTATGGGTTTTCCGGTGATACATCTATTCTTTTAATTAGGTTTCGAAAATTTTGCTACTGCCCTAACATTGGCACCGCATTGTAGTTGTAGCTTTTCTATGCTGTTTAATACTATCGACTTCAATTTACATTTTAGAGCTCGTAAAATATAATTTTAATGAAAATTGTTTGTATTCCTCTGTATATCTCCTACTTCTTAGTGGTTTATTTTTTAAGTCCGCTTGGGCTGTCACAATTTGTGCTCTGCTTTCGGGAAGTAATTGTTGGAAGATGTTAATTTCAATTGAAGTGCTTTCTTTTTACATTGCAATTTAAGAATGTTCCTCCGTAATTTTCTTTACCTAAGAGTATTTGAGCTGCAAGCTTGAGCAGTTTTGGTATAGCTAGAGATGTTAACGGGCATTTGTTGCTTCGCCAATATACCTTGCATCATTTGAATATTGGGTTTCAGAAATTGACACTTGTAATTCATTTAGGAATGGCAAGTGTTCACCACATACTCGTTAAGTTTTTAGAGTTGACATTTTTATGCAACAGATCGGACCTTCTAGATTCTGTTAACCATTCAAAACACCTACAACAAAATGTTTGTAATTTACTTAAAATTCTTCATGTAACTTAACTCGCCTGGTTAAATCTCCTTTGGAAAACCTGAAAAACTGATTCTACCATCATATTTAATAAATAAATAAATTCAGGTTATGTATTTGCGGTTATGGGATGGGGCGCGAATTTAAAACTAATGGCATTTTTTATTCAAATAATTTTATCGTGTTAGGTAATTTTAAGCAGCAAATACGTTAGAGATAATCTCCTAGATATACAAAATTACGTTTTACTCGTTTTTGTTAAACAACTATTCTTAGATTCTCAAAATTTGAAATTGTCCATTATTAACCTAGGTCAACAATAGAAAACATTATTAACCACTAATAGAGAAATTCAACTTTTCAGTTGGCTAGAAAACGCAATAATTGTCCACTTCACAGCTAGTAGTGGAAAAAAAGCAATTATAGGTACTACTCAATTTTTGAATCAAAATTAGAAAACAAGTTTGGATAATATCAACCTCAAATAATAATTCTTTAGTCTCCAAAATTTACACAAAGAATTTATTTTAAAGGTTTAATTTTGTAACACACGTCCAGAAACTGTTTTGCAGGTATTCGCACTTATAGGGCATCGGCACCACCTCGTCCCCACATTATTTTGCCCACACTACCAAAAACGCAATTAATTGACCTAGATACACAATATGTGCTTTACATTCATCGTAGTTTAAAGCGTTGAAGAAATTGTCTAAAAAGTCTATAATTTGATTTTTTTTAATGATCATTAAAGTAATAGCGTGTTTAAAAAAAATTGTGCTTTTAGTTGTTCTCCAATCCAAAAATATATCGTAAAAATGATTGCAAACGAATACGTTTTAACATACTTCAATTTTATAAATAATTGCAATTCGATTTAACGCTAAGCTGATAGTCATGGTAGGTAATTGATTTATCAATGTTTCATTAATGAAAAATACAATAAAGATTGTAGTGCTGACCAACTCAGCAACAAACAACTTATCAAGCTTTATATTCTTAACGGACAATTCATTGACACCTCAAAACATCAAAAAACCAACCCATTGACTAAAATTTATATCAAGATATTAGTAAACTATTTTAACCTTACAAAAGAATAAATTTATTTGAAATTAATCGGATAGTTTATGTCACTGTATTTATTTAAAAAAAAGTATATTTTAACATAAAGTCTAATAAACAAGTACCTAACAGAAAGCAGAAATCAACTTTCTGATAGTGTTCTCTATTCTGTAAAATAATTATAATTACAGTATTGTCCCCAAACGGCTACAAGATGGCAGTACATGTGCTCATTCTCGCACGGTATTGTAGAATTTAACTATTCCGTATTTGAAAATTATACGTGAAGGTTACTATTCCGGAATAGGAGTAGAATTGCTAGAACTATGATTCCATGGGCAAAACAATATGTAAAACATTTTACAATAAACAAATATTAAAGTTGAAGACAATTATTTTAGTAGGGATTCCTTAAAGTGAAGGGACGAAATTAAACCACTACCCTGGTTTCAATAAGTTGACGTTTCGCCCGACTTATGCTTGCTTTTATTATTTGTCCGTTTGTGTAATAGTGTGTCTTATTAATATTGGTATATTTATTTAGTTAATTAATAAGTCTCTTTTAATTCGTGACTACCTTTAACATAAGTGATTAATGTATTGTATAGTTTGTTGGTTTTTATTTAGTACGTTAGATGTGACTGTCATACACTAATTTCAAGAAGCCTTGAATAAGCCCGCATAGGTCTGGCAAAACGCGGCATATTGAAACCAGGGAAGTGGTTTAATTTCATCTCCACTTCAAGAAAACCCCACTAAGATAATTGTCTTCAACTTTAATATTTACATTATAAATAAATTTAATTCAATTAAAACAAATATTAAGTTATTTATTATTTATTAAACCACCCTATTTGTATATGATAAAACATTATTCAGCAGTATATTTTACATGTAAATAATTTGCGGTGTAAGTTCTAGAGTCAGTCACCTATTGTACAGTTACATTAAATTATAATCATTTAGTAGTGATTTGCATATTGCTTAGAATCAGTGATGCATAGCATACCTATAATTCACAATCAAGTTAGTTGTATTATTTTATTGTAGAATTAATTTAATTTAATTTATACTTAATATTTGTAAAAATAACTTTGCGTGAATTACAATTTAAAATTTTTAAAAGACTATATTGTCATTAAGCACACAAAATTCGCCGCTTTTACGAAATACATAATGCAATGCACAAAACTAAGTAAGTTGTAAAGAAACAGAGGCAAAGATAATGCTTCTCTGATGTAATTATATTCACTTAAAATTAGTTTATGTTTTCAGAATCAACTTTGTAATTTAATAGCAATTTTATTCAAAACTTTCTTCTATTTTACTGTTTATGACGTTTTAATTATGAATATGCATTTTAGCGAAATGGTATTAAGAATGTCTAACTAAAACGAATGCATTTAAGAGACTAATTAATGCATATTATCTGCAAGGAACAACTTTTTTTGTAAATGCATTAATTGGAAGTTTATAAACAGTTGGATTTTGTGACATTAGATGTGACAGAACCGGCTTAAGGGTACCGACTAACTGTTTTGGGATTCAAATACCTTTCCGAAAATTAGAAAACAAAATATCTCACAGATTTATTTTTTTACGATCTACAAAAATGTATTGCTATATATACATTGGGTCATTGCCTACTGAATCGATAAAATATCACACACTTGAGTAGAGAATGAAATGGTACTTTAAAATAAAGTGTTAGTATCACGCCCTTGCAATTTTAAAATTTATCGGTATAACACTTAGTAGTCCAGAAAACAATATGTTACGAGTCTTGTTGCGTAGCCGAGGCGCTAGCCGAGGCGCAGCAAGACAAGCACTCGCAAAACATTTTCTAGACGTGTGATCAACAAAATTTGTTATGACGACAAAATTAAATGAATTAAAAGTTTATTAGTTAATTCAATCAAAACAACTGGGAATTTAATTTTTTGAGGTTGGTACTTATTTTCTCTAGCGAATACCTACTTGATTATCAAATTTAAAATTATATTAGCATTTTACCTTCCAAAAATAATTTGTTACTAATTGTGCAATTTACATTAGAATTATGGAAACGCCAGTAATTATTGATATAAAAGAAGCTGCTGAAACAGTAGTTAATAATTTATTACCTGCAAATCAGCGCTTTGCTACTGGAAAATTTACCATCAGGATTTCAAAAAATGGTGTGGAACAGAAATCTATATAACGATTACAGTGAAAATGTTGTACCGGTTTATTTTCACGAGAAATCTCAAAAAAAACAATTCTGCGACTTTGTGGTCTACATTTTTTATGTTAAAATATACGTTAAATATTAAAGACTATGTTTACATTGAAACTTACTCAAGGTTAAATGCTTTTAAAAGGAAAAAATGATGGTTATTTGCCAAAAAATCTAAATGTTTAGAGATTGAAGACATTAAAATATGTAATAACGGCTCCTGATGAACACTAACTCCTAATGAAAATATCTACTTACATTTCTTACTTAACTGATTAGGTATTATTTATTCTGTAATTGCAATTTTAGATGGCATTAGTAATTGGTACAAGTGCAGCATCATCAAGTGCAAACACAAAAACAAAACACACTAGAAGTTAATGTGTTACTGAATCAGCGTGGTTAAACAGAATTAGGAAAAACAAGTCTTTAAATTTGTCTGATGTGCCCTTAAATATTTTTTTTCTTTCCACAAAAAAAACGTGCACAGAACAGCCTGTTGGCCTTCATACTTTTCGAGCCATACCTGCAAAAATAGCCACGTTTCTAGATTAGATAATCCGTTACAGTATACAAGGCATTGTTTTCGAAGAAGTAGTGCCACACCTTTGGTTGGCCATAAAGCCGATATTACTACAATTAAAAAGTTTGGCGGCTGGCAAAGTACTGCAGTAGCTGAATAATATATAGAAAACCCCTTAAAAAGAAGAATTGCTATTTTAAAGCAGTTGCAAGGCTGCAAAAAATTGAACATTCCATCTACATCAAATCAAATACCTACTGAATTTACATCTGATCTAGGTTTTATTAATGACCATATAATACTAATGTCCCCTCTACAATTAACCAAGATTCTATGGATACCACCAACGGAAACAATCCATCTACTTCAACCAATATCTACAATTTTGAAATAAATTCCAATAATTTAGCTACCATGCCAAGTATGAGGGTTTGGAACTTACATAATTGCACCATAAATGTTAACTTTAAATAAAGTTCCTTTTGTTGTTATTACAGTTCACTATCAGAGCTGCCATCTAGGAATTTTCTTACAAATATTGCTTTTGTAAGTAGGTACTATACCGGGAAATAAAGTTTTCCAGCAGATTTTTAATCTGAAAAAACATATGATAAGGGTTGGAGGCCTAAAAACCATTTTTTTTAAACTCGGAGTTTCTTACTTAATTTATATTTTGTTATTTAACTAATTTTTGTAAACTTGTAATAAATATTTAATTGCAAAAGTTTAATTTGGATATTTATATGATATTTCATATTACTACAGTCAATAAATTCCAAAGAAGCACAAGATTTATTTACATTGTGACGGTAATTTTTAATAGCGTAGTTGTGTTAGAACTAATATTTAGATTTTGGTTACGGTGCTCTTGACCCTTGACCAAACACACTTGCTAATGTTGGTACGCGTGATTAACTAAAACCTTTCATTTTACTTATAAAAATTAGCGTATACCGACGTGTGTGAAACAAACTCCTTTATGTAATTACATTGGTGTTTCTAATACTAAACCGCAAAATTTTTTTTTAATTAGGCGCAGGTATGTTCTTATGAGTTTCTATAACATATTTTGAGAGACTCGTTATTCCAACAACGTTTGGTAAACGCCGTAAGTTGAGTGTTATATAGGTGGTTATATCGCCATTTTGTAAACTTTTATATTTTTTTTTGGAAGTGTTACGGTTTAACTTTTTCGAACTAGAACGTATGTCTCAGACCTTCTTAATAACGTTTTTCGTGAGTAGCACGTTATGACAAAAGTCGAATTTTCCGCGCACGCTGCGCATTTTCCCATTGGTAGATTCTTTTAATTCACAAAAATTATCGAGACGACGAGCGGGTATTTTGCGATTTCCTTTTATTGAACGTTTTTGGCGTCCTTTGTGAAGCTAAAAGTTTACACTTAAAGTATTTGTGGTTTCAATAATTTCAAGTTAAATTGGTGTGTAAATGTAAATCCGACAGCATTCGTCTACGTGTCTTGACCTTATACTCTACTCGTGTATTACAATCTGGATAATTCCTAGAGACGCTGGAATAGCTAGTTAAGAATCCTTCGCTAAAAAACGTGACGACTACCACGGTTTCGACTACATTGAATCTGCCAACGGCCGATAAACTCAACCGGCTGACGGGTCGCTCACGCTGCGTGCCTGCTGTTTTAGGGAGCATATCTGCCTTCCGTGCTTCGTCGTCTAGTTCTCCTAAGAGAAATCCTGTGGCTACCTATCTTCTAAAGCTGTCAACTACTGTCGTTAGCAAGAACCTTCCTTATTGAAACTGCATGCTTCAGAACACAGTTAAGTTTACTGTTTAAGAAACCTATTTACTATTCATTGTGCATATGACATTAAACGGTTTAAATCCCTAGCATATAAGTAATTTTATATTCGGGGTAGACTCCATCACCGACTCACGGTTTTGTTGTTAACTAGCTCCATAAGTGATTGGGCGCTTTAGATAAATTGGCGGAAGCTATTTATTGTGCTAGTACGAGTTTAAGTTAGATTTATGTCACTGTGTGTAAATGACGTGTGTACGTCGAGTTTCCTTAATAACCAATCCTCAATTAGAACGTTAACTTCAATTTTGGGGTGTAACAAACAAAAGCTTAACTGAATTTTGACATTTTGATTGCGAGCTTTAATAAATTTGTTGTTGCTAACGCCCGTAAGTCTTATGCGACAGAATCTATCACTTCTCACATATTTTCCTAGTACTGTAATTTTATTTGTTACATTTAATTGTCTATTTGTTTTTCGGATTTTGAGTTCGTTTTAGCGTATTAGACCTTAAGTAAAACCTATTGAGTTCCAGTTGGTTGGTCTTATTTCTTTTTAGTACCCAGCAGGTGGCGCCTTGTTGGGCAACAGTTTATTTTTTTTAGTTCCTCAAGGACCTCCTTGATTCACCGACTAAGCCGGACATAGTGTGTTAACTATTACAAATACGGGATCTTTTATGAATATAGTGGGCTACTTTGAGCCAAATAGTATTGTTCTTCTCTAGGTTGTATCGCTAGAGCCGTCGCTTTTTTTATTATTATTTGTGAACTACAACTGTTACAGAAGATTTAACATATTTTTCTACTACCGAATTATGTACCTACTTTCTGTTAACGTCAACGTCAACGTTAGTAATTAAATTAAAATTCGCTGAGGTTTATGCTATATAGACCTTTAACCGGGTGCCCTCTTTGTCACCGATAACATCGTTATGAGAAGATTGTCCAATATCTCATATATTATCAGTCCAGTTTTATGTAGTGATGCTAAGTAACCGTTGTAAGTTGTTTGCATATCTTGTACTATATTGGTGGTTCTTGTCTAGTTGAAAGAAGTCACATATATTTTGTTTACAAATTTTAAAATTGTCAAGATATACTGGGTTTCATATTAGACTATACAATTTAAAAGTCAAATAAAAACTTTCTAATCAAAGTAAATTAACTTTTTAATCGACTAATATGTAGCTTATTCTGTGGGATTTATGACTAAAGTAAATAACAATTCCTGCAACAATTCTGAGCTGAAGGAGCAGATTCGAAATGAAATTGCAGGAATAAATGGAGATTTGCTTGCCGAGTGATGATACATTTTGAACTTAGAATTCAAAAATGCATTGAAGTCAAAAGAAGGCATTTGGAAGACATGATCAAAACTTGAATTGTTATTTACTTTAGTCATAAATCCCACAAAATAACCTACATATTAGTCGATTAAAAAGTTAATTTACTTTGATTAGAAAGTTTTTATTCGACTTTTAAATTGTATAGTCTAATATGGGGAAACCCAGTATAATGATGATAAGTTTGCTAACAAAGGTATATTTACAACTATCTCTGTATATACCTCTCGCGGGAGGTAATGGACCATTTTGCTTCCTCTATGTAATTAGTAAAAAAATATGTATATTCCGTATCATTTAAGAAATGTCAATCAATCAATTAATCAATCAACCTTTATTTGTTTTCATAAAAATTTTAAACAAATGATTCAATTAATTCCACTATATACATATCAAATAAAATTTATATAATGTAAACAAAAACCAAATCACCTCTATATCAAAAAGAAAACCAAAACCATTCTTTTCTCCTCTTTACTACTTCCCTTCATTCCTTACTCTTCCTCTCCCTAGATTTTTCTTCTCTTTAAAACTTCTCTCATCCATTCTGCTCCCTCTCCTTGCTCCCCCAATAGCTCTTTCCTTTGTCTTAATTCTTGCATTAGCTCCTGACATTTTTCTCTTATATGATCCACATTTTCCCACCCTTCTCCGCACAATCTACATTTTCTTTTCCCATCTTCCCACCAATACCTGTTTTCGTTTTCCTCATTTCCCATTCTAAACCTCGCTATCATTTTTTTCTCCATTAAGCCTATATATTTTGGCAATTCATTTGTTACTAATTCCTTGTACTTTTCATAGTACCTACTGCTTTTTTATCTTTTCCTCCTTTCCTGCATTTTCGTATCCTTGTCTCTCATTATTATGTCCCTTTAATTCACCTCTCACTTCTTCTATTTTGTTCCACCTCTCCCTTTGCGTACCCTACTCTTTCATAATACACTTTTCTTTTCTTCCTGTCCATATTTTAATTTCATGTCTCTCACCTGCTTCTATGACTCGTATAAAATTTCATTTTCTTTTTTTCCATCTATCCGTTCTTCATATTTCATCGTTCTCTACCCTGCTTGTATTCTTATTTTTTCCATTTTTGTTTCCTCTTCTACTATGTATCCCGGTGTCTCTTTATCTAGCCCCATCACCCATTTCCAATATTTTTCCTGCACGCTTTCCCGTATCTCCCACTCCTTCCATCCCACACTTCTACTCCATACATTATTACACTTTTCACCAGTTTCTCAAAAAATCACCTCCTCTTTTCCATGTCCCCTTCAAATACCTTTTCTCCCAACCTCCACGTCTGCCCTAGTATCATATGCCCTTCTTTGCTAAATTTTTCACTTGCCCCTCGTCCCTATTGTCATACCTTATTTTGTAGCCCAAATATTTTAATTCGTCTACACTTTCGATCTCTTCATCCTTCCACCACCATTTTTTTCTTTTACTTCTTCCTCTTCTTTTCTAGAAAACCATAGTTTTTGTTTTTTTGTATTTAAATTTAACATTTTTTTTCTAAATATAAACGTAACACCTTCATCATTTCCTTAATTTCTTTTTCATCTTTTGTTATTATCACCACATCATCCGCGTATGCCAACACCCATATTTTTTCCCGCCTAACACTATCTCACCTCTTTGACCCCTCTTCAACTCCTCCTCTAAATCCCCAATATACAAAACAAACATACTTGGACTCAAGGAACATCCCTCTCTTAAACTCTTCTTAGTTCAAAATGTATATCCCAACCCCCCTTTTACCCTTACCCTGCACCGCGTATCCACATATATCTCCCTTTAGCATTCACCAAGTCCTCACTTATCTTACTTTTTATCATATTTTCCCACATTATTTCCCTGTTCACATTATCAAAAGCTGAACTTATGTCTAAAAACATCCCATACACTTTCTTCCCCTTACTCTGAAATTCATTATTAACTATTTGCTTCAGAATATATCCACCGCCATTCTCCCCCATCTCCTTTTACAATCTACCTCTTATCATCTCCCCATATAATTTGTATCTTACGTTAGTTACACTCACACCCCTATAACTTTTCGTCTCCGTCCTTTCTCTTTCCTTATAAATTGGACAGATAATTGCTTCTCTCCATTTCACCGGAAAACCCTCTCCCTTCCATATCCTGTTCATTAACCCTTGTATTCTTTCTCTCAACTTTTCTTTTATGTATTTCCACTGTTCACCTTGCGTTCTATCCGTGCCTTTCGTTTCTCCTATTTTTATTTTTTTATTGCTTCATTCATCTCTTCTTTTTTATCTCTCCTTCTTTTCTTCTACTCTCTCTCCTACTCTTACTCTCTCTCTCATTTAAGAAATGTTATATTTTTATTTAAAATTAGTAAAAAGAAATATGTTGAAAAATATTCAGTAAATATTTATCTAAGCAATTATGAAAATATATTAAAAAAATATTTGGTAAACATTAAGTATATTCATTAGTCTTTCGTATTTTCACTAAAGCAGATATAATAATAAAAACGATTGTCTGGTGTTAGTCATAGTGCATAGCCGCGGGCTAGGAAATTTTAGTTTTTTATCAAGTCACAATAAAACGGCATATTGTTGAACTACTGGCAGACGCTAAAAATGCTTTTTACTGCCTAAACATTAAAAGCAACAGTTATTTGGTTTTCACAACTATTTAGAGGTTGATACCTCCGTTATGTTATATTATAAATGTAACGGTAAAGTACCAACTTGATTTGTCGAGAATAAAACGTCACTATAACACTTAAAAGTCTCAAAAATTTTAAAATACCACGTGAAAACTAGCAATAAACGCTTGAAGAAAAATAATATATTTCACTTGGAGTTAAAAAATATAATTATTTTACTTTTACGCTCAATAATTATATTGTTTATTTGCTCCTCATTTGTAAACATGAGCTTATCAACTCACTATAGTTACCTTGAAAATGCCTCTTAACTAGCTACTAACTTGTAAAATATAACTGGCTAGCCTGTAAAATTTTACACGCGTCCACATATTTTACCTTATTATAGGTAATTTGAAATGACAGACAAACTCTCTAACGTGATTTATTTGTTATTAACATTTAAAAATTGGGTTTTATTACTATCGTATACATTAAATATTATGGTGCAGTGGCGATTTCCAGTAATATTGAAGTTTCCAGGAGATGTTATGTCACTTGTACTTGCGCATATATTTTCTGTAGAAGTGGATGGCATGGATTCTTCAAGTGGAAACATTCTTTTGCCATTTTAATCTTATTATTAATCGAATCATCTACGTAGCTTTCTGCAATTTGTGTTGATTTCCATCCCCTGCACGCTTCAGAGCCAAAGTATCACCACCTGCATCAACCACCATCGTTGCTCCAGTTCGTCGAAATGAATGCCCTGTATAAAGTGTCGGTTCTTCTAATTCCAAATATTCAGCAATCTTCTTGGGTATTGCGCCTACAGCATGTTGACCTGCATTTAGGGCGACACATTTTCCACTGCGGTACGTCAAGAACAACCGCAGATCTTTACTTCTGGGAGGTTGTTATTGTAAACCTCCTTGTCGTTAAATTTTTGGTCTCTTGTAAGGTGACAACAATATATTTCTCCAAATCCTCCACGTCATTTACAGTGAGGGATAGAAGCTCATCGCACCGACAACATCCAAATATACCAAAAATGGTAATGATTTTGGCAAGTAACCACTTCTTGTCAGGAGCTTCAATGATAAACTTTTCCACTTGTTCTTTTGTCAGAACCTTGGCTTCCTTGGGGACGTAGCGTTCATTTCGTCTTTTCAAAAACGCAACCACTTTATGAAATCTAGAAAATGACATATGCAACTAAAAACCTGACAAATAAATATAAGAAAACAAACCTGCAAACTTCAATGTTTTCTCTAACTGCCAAACAACTCTTAACCATTGACCACTTCGACCATAATGAATTCGGGCTGAATTTGGCAGACAATTTATTGATATACGCTAATATATCGTCTTCCGTAACACCAGTTACGTTGTTTTCCTTTTGCTACTTTTTGAACTCCGCGTACTCGCATTCATACCTTGATGAAGATTTTTCGGGCAGTAATCTTGCAACTACACTTGCTGCTTCATCAATGATAGCTTGCGGGACACTCATTTCAGTAAATCTCACCAGCAAAACGTTCCGGAAACGTGAAATTGAAATAAAATAATTAATCAACAAAATAAGTGCCGTGCGTTTTCAAAGCAATACGTCTAAAGCTCACATTATTTTTTCTCCGATTTTCAAAATTTTTTGAATTTTTAATGGTTTATTGTTTATTTATAATAACTTTTTACAAATGAAGAACAAATAAAACATTCAACAGTACACGCAAAGTAACAGGTTTTACTGGCTCCAGAAGATGACAGACTCGTCTTCGACTCGTCAGTCATATCCTTCTGTCCGCCAGTAAAAACCGTTTTACCTTGCTAGTAATGTTAAATACTATTAACTCTTAGTAAAATAATCTACTATTATTATTTATTACTATTTTTGTTTTAATTGGTCATTACACCGTTTACCTATGACGTTGCATATGAAAACACCTAGTAACCACAAATTTTTATATTAACACAAATTTAAATTTTTGTTTTACAATTGTTACGTTTTTTTTACATTAATTATTAGTGCGCTCAAACTTACAACTAATAAAGAAGTTGCAACATTTACTAAAAATTGGGTTGGTATCTTTTACTTTGTATTCACACCACCACTCAAATGGTAGGTACTTAACCTCGTTACGTTTACCAGCGCAAAAACAAACTATTTTAACGTAATAACAAATAAACTTAGTCTGACCTTATTTCTTAAATAGTACGTTTGGTTGTTATAGTCGTTTTCCTTTTCTCACGTGAAGAACACAGGTAAGTTTTATTTTAAATTATTTTATTCTCCTTCACTAATATTTGTTTGTCCCTTAACTACTTTGCATCTTCTTATTATCTACTAAACTTTTTCTTTAACTATTTCACATGCACATAAATTAACTTTTAGATTCCCTTTTTGTAAGTTATAAATTACACTTGAATTTTATCAAACGTTACTACATTATTTGTTTTGAGGCGTAAATATTTTTTTTTTGTTAATTCTTCTTCAATTAATATTTACTTCAACATTGATATCTTATTATTATTTTTTTTTGTGAGATCCGTCGTTAATTCTGCAACGTATCTTTGGGATCTGCTCTTAATTTTTTGACCACTTCTATTTATAAGTTTTTTAAAGACCTATAATTCCCATAATGACCCATAATGCGACAAAATAAGTTTTTTTTTCATTTGTCGAAAATTAAATTTTTATAAATTATATTAAAATTAGTTGAAATTGGAGCTTAATTTATTTCAAACAAAAAAAAATTAATGTTTGAAAAAATTGGAATTTAAAACATCTCGCCATGTTGTGACGTCTTCAATAAAGAAATATTTTTAAAAACACGTTTTTCTTTATTTTCACAACTAAATTGGTAAATTTGACTTTGTTTTTGAGCTTCTTTACACTCGCAAACGTCCAATAAATGTGAGTTTGTCATTTCTTGCACTAAAACTTTTGTTGCACTAGGTTCATCAAAATGTCAAAAATTGAAATATTCCTAGTTTCCCAAGCATGCACAAAAATGTAACAAACTTAACTTAAGCCCATAAGTTCTTAGTAGTATAGATGGGGGCATTCAGCAGCAATAACTAGTGCATTTTGCAATTACTCTCTGTACATGCAAGTACACGGCGTGTACTTAACGTAATTGCGCGCGCTTGCGGGGTGTAGACGATGTACATGTAGTGCTTTTTCAATTACTCTCGGTGCTTGCTACTTTTTAATTACTCTCGGTACTTGTGGGGTGTAATTGGTGCAACCCTTTCACCGCCCCTTGATGAAGTAAGATGGCTGATGCATGTGCGCTTGCGGGTGTAGACGATGTACATGTAGTGCTTTTTCAATTACTCTCGATGCTTGCTACATTTTTAATTACTCTCGGTACTTGTGGGTGTAATTGGTGCAACCCTTTCACCGCCCCTTGATGAAGTAAGATGGCCGATGCATGTGCGCTTGTGGGGTGTAAACGATGTATATGTAGTGCTTTTTCGATTACTCTCAGTACTTGCTACATTTTTAATTACTCTCGGTACTTGTGGGGTGTAACTGTTGCATCCCTTTTCGCCGCCCCCTTGATGAAGTAAGATGGCTGATAGTGGGACTCGCCCCATTGAGGGTGGCCATCTTTTCGAGTACTTGTTCATATGAGTGCTATGATTGGATATTCGCCGCCCCCGGTAGGGGTGGAGCGCAGTTAAGGCGGCGATTTTGATTAGAATTGTGGGTGTGGTCGTCTTTTCGAGTACTTGTTGATATGAGTGCGATGATTGGATATTCGCCGCCCCGGTAGGGGTGGAGCGTTGTTAAGGTGGTGATTTTGATTAGAATTATGATATATTTGATAATGATATGCAAGATGGCCGTCTATAATTACAAATCGTCGACACCGCCCCGCGTCGCTGGTGGGTTTAATTAAGCCGCACTCGAGATTACCGAACAAGTTGGAACAGGGAATTATGTCCTTTTCTAACCAAGCTATCTCTCTCTCGATGTGCAGGTGTTGGTTAATTATAAATGCATAGATTGCAACGGGTGGATTTCATTAAGATGAACTAGACAGTTAAACAAGTTGGATCCTGAAATTGCGTCTTTTTCTAACCTGTTTATCTCTCTCTAGTTGTTTGAAAGCCCAGGTGTTCCTTAATTATATATGTGCGGGGTGTAAATTTCGGATCACGCTTGTGATAAAATAAAATGAAGCGGTCATTAGTTTCTTTCGAGTCTTCGTGGAGGTGATTTCGGTTGTTCTTAGTGTTATGAGCGATAAAATAAGTTGTGATATAAAAAATTTTATTCAGCGTGCAAAATCGCGCCCGTTCCATTAAATTTGGATTCCCCGGCTACGACGATTGGGTTTTGTGGTGGTGGTGTTGAACAGAAAAATCAATGGATACGTTAAACACAGGGAGTCAACAGCAGCAAAACGCTCCGGTGGATTCGAATTCGTCGTCGTCGTCTTCGTGGTCTTTTGCCACGGAATACGACATAGCCAACGAGTCGAGGCTTCTCAATTTCAACAACGCTTCGAACGAGAAGCTGGTGAACGCGACCTGCTATAAGCTAGACTATGACGATGAGGGAAAATATATAGAAATCGGGTACAGTACTTATCTGCAACTTACACCGGTAATTAGAATTTGGAACAGCCCAGAGTATAATGGTGTATGCAGCGCAAGTGGCCCACACAATGCGCATTACAACGATCGAGAAAAAACAATGTCCTGCTAACCATTGACGAATGGAAGAAGCTAATGGGGCTCCGCAATCATCTCATGAACGACTTTTTCTGCAACTCCGTCGGCGAAGAGTTTAGACAGGAGTTTGTAGATGTTAATGATGGGCCCATAGAGTGCATAAGTAAAACTTCTGACATATCTCGCGATGTGAAAATCGTTTACACTACAGAATATCATCCCGATTTGATTGGTTGGAACGCCTGTAGTGATAATGGTTTTGTAAACACAATCACTTTAACCCGTGATTATAAAAATTGCGTTCTAAACAAGTGGGATGTGGATTGCATGTTTGGTTTGAGAGAAATAATTAATTATCGGTTGGAGTTAATGCAATCACACAATCTGGAAGCGTTCTACAACCATGTAATCAAGCGTGTTGCAATCGAGCAGGGAAAGAAGAAAACATTGGATCAATCCAACTACGACGATGATGGCTGGAGTGTTTATGACGCGTATGAAAAACTGTTAAACATTGAATGTAATATTAATTCGCACAATGTATTATGTTTAATGGAAGTTTTATATCGCCGTCCTAGTTTTATTATGTCGTGTGTAGCGGAAAATATGCGCTAGAAACCAAGCATCGATGATGCTTTTTATGTATTTCTTTTCATGTATTGTTTTTAAATATATGCATATTTGTCTAGTAAATAATTTTTTAATCAAGCCTACAAGATAAAAAAAAATATTCTATGATGTCTGTATAAATATATTTGCATGCTAATTGTCAAGCAAAAGGCGTCATGCTGGCATCAAAGAAGGGTAAAAAAATGAAGTGCAAACAAGGAACTGGTGTTATAAACAGTCTAATTAACAAACTTCCTGTAGAATTACACCTGCCAGGGTATCAATATTGTGGACCGGGCACAAAGCTACAAAAACGGTTGGCCAGGGGCGATGCTGGTATTAATGCCCTAGATTCGCACTGCAAAGCACACGATATCAGCTACAATACCAGCCCTAACGATTTAGCTGCAAGACATCGGGCTGATCATTTGCTCCAACAAAAAGCTTGGGAGCGATTCAAGTCAAAAGACGCAAGTTTGGGTGAAAGAACAGCTGCTCTAGCAGTTAGTGCGGCTATGCGTGCTAAGCGGTCATTAGGCATGGGTTTGAATAAATCAAAAACTAGAACCATGAAGCGAAAAATAAAGAAACGAAGAGTGAGAGCGTCGTTCAACAAAGTTCACCGTATGATTAAGAATAATACGAAAACTAATTATGTAAACGGCGGCGGAGGCGGTAACCCTATCTCTATGATTAAAAAAGCCTACGATCAAGCGAAGCTGGCTGTTCGACATTTTGGTGGAAAACGAAACATAGTAATGCCTCGTATCATTCCAATCCCTAAAAGTGGTGGAATATTACCATTTCTAATACCACTATTTGCCGGACTTTCTGCAACTGGAGCGCTCGCTGGTGGTGCCGCTGGAATAGCTAGAGCCGTTAACGACGCGAAAAACGCAAAGCAGCGTGCTGAAGAAGCTACTCGACATAACCGCACGATGGAAGCTATAGCCCTGGGGAAGAAAGGTAGCGGCATATACTTGAAGCCATACGGAAAACGCGGCTCTGCATTATATCTAAAACCATACACAAAGACCGGTTCTGCACTATATCTGAAACCACATCGCGGTTCAAAAAACTAATAAAGCTTCCCGAAAGAGCGTTAACAGATGTCGATTTGCGAAAGTTAGCTAGAAATGCGCCATACTTTAGAGATGTATTTATGCGCGATAATTTACCAAAAGAGGGACCTGCTGTGAACGAGTCAGCGATTGTAAACCTAGATAGTGTTCGAGGACCAGGAACACATTGGGTGTGTTATAAGAAACGAGGATCGAGAGTATGGTATTATGACAGCTTCGGCAATGTAAAACCGCCATCTGAATTAATCAAGTACTTTCGGGGATGCGAGATCTACTACAACTACAAAAAGGACCAGGAGTTTAATAGTGTAATTTGCGGGCATTTATGTCTTAAATTTCTACATTCGTAAATGTATACAAATTTTGTATAAATAAATAAAATATCTATACACACGTATCATTAATCAGTTACAATGTCGATAACATTCAGTTTGGAAGGTGTTGGTAATACAGCTTCGCATGATTTTATCCACCGATTGAATTAGACGAAAAATACAATCATGTGATTGGTCTGGTCGGATTTTTTGGGTGTAATTCTATTCGAAATATTAACGATGGCAACGATAAATTATACTATATAGATAGTGATACAGCTAAAAATCTGCTAAAGTCCTCCATATCCCGCATGGATCATACGAAATAGATGAACTTAACAATTATTTAACAAAACAACTGGTTGCTGATTATCGTACAAAAAACAAATTAAGCAAAGAAGAGGGGGGATTGGACGACTCCTCTATATTTAAACTGCGGGCAAACAATAATACTCTGAAATGCGAACTTCAGAGTGTTTATGCGATTGACTTTACGCAGCCGGGAAATATTGGTCGTATGCTCGGTTTCGAAACCAAAATACTCAGTCGTAATATTAGCCATAAATCTAGCTTGGATATTCAAATAATAAAACACACCAACATACACGTCGAGTGTAATATTATAAAAGGAGCGTACAGAAACGGGAGAATTGCAAAGACCTTGTACGAAGTGGACATTTCAGTACCACCAGGATATCGTTTGGATAAAATACCGAGCAATACCCAATATTTGGAGCTAAACACCCGCATTATAAGCAATATTAGCATCAGATTAGTCAATCAAAAAGGCGAACCGATAGATTTTGGCGGCGACGAGCCTTTCACTGTGAGATTGGAATTGAAGAAAGAATTATGGGGTTAAAATTTAGTAAAAACACTTTTTCTGTTGTAAACTGCGGCGGCCAGATCTGCGGCTCTAATAAAAAACGCCGATTTCTATAAAAAACAAATCATTCGCTGGAGAATCCATTAATAAACAAGCCAACAACAACACATCATCACAGATATTTCGTGCATTATCAAGTAAGAAGAGGAAGAAAAATAAGAGTGCCAGCAATCATTTGACTGTAAAAGAAAAACTTTTCTTAAAATCAATCGGTGTTAAGGTGAAACAATAACAGAAAAAGGAAAAAAAGATGAGCGAACAATTAAATATTTTCGACGATGCTCATTTCGACGATTCAATCGTTAGATCTGATATTCACACGTACTTGCCTTATGGGTCCAATAGTTATGCGCCATCAGACGAAATCAGAATTGCAATTCAAAGCCAGGATTTGATTACGGCCACCCACGATAGTTTTCTATACATCGAGGGTTATATTACCCGAAAGCAAGCAGACGTCGCAAAAACGTGTGATTTAACAAACAATTTTGCTTGTTTCTTGTTTGAAGAGATTCGATATGAATTGGGCGGACATCGCGTGGATGTTAGCAGAAATCCAGGTATCGGGTCGGCAATGAAGGGCTATGCATCGTATGGTGCTGCAGACAAGAAAGCGCTGGCCCACATTGGATGGTCTCCATTGAATGAGAACACTCTACAAGTGCAATTCAGCGCAAACGATGCTGATTTGGCCAAAAATTCGGGGTTTGTCTGCCTCTGAAGCACATATTCGGATTCGCCGAACATTATAGACAGGTTATCGTGAATATGAAGCAGGAGCTTGTTTTGATCAGATCGAGAACTGATTTGGATTGTTATTATGGGGAGGCCGATGCGACCATAACGCTTTCCAAAATTCAATGGAAAGTGCCGCACTTAACACTCAGCGATAGAGCAAAGCTGAAACTGTTCGAGAAGATTAATAGAAACCCTGTAATCACCATACCGTTTCGACAATGGGAATTATATGAATACCCCGCTTTAAAGCAGGTTAAAACTGATACATGGCCGATAAAGACGTCTTCGCAATTAGAGAAACCCCGATGGGTTATTGTGGCTTTTCAGAAAAACCAAAGGAGACGCTCAAAAAATGGCAAGGCGAGTGTTTTTGATAGCGGTAATATTACAGATATTAGATTACATCTTAATTCTGAGAGATATCCGTATGAATCCATGAATTTGGATTTTGGCACAAACAAGTATGCATTGGCGTATAGGAATTACATTAACTTTCAACGAGACTATTACGATCGAAACGAATGCAATATTGTTGGAGGGTGCGCCGGTTCGAATGTCACATCAACAATCTCCATTCCCACATTCGACTATCAGCAATTTAAAATTGCCCTGTCTTTATAATCGACTGTGCCAACCAGAACGAGAACTTGAAGAATTCTACCGTGGACGTTAAACTGGAATTAGAATCCGCAGCAAACTTTGAAAACAATATGGGCGCATACTGTCTAATAATCCACGATGCCCTTATCCAATACAACCCGATAACCGGTGAAGTCAAAAGGATGTAATACGGTCAATATGCAAGAGAAAACGAAAAGAAGACAAAAATATTCATATACACTCGATGTAATTTTTGATAAATAAATAAAGTGCATGTACTTCTAAAATAACTTTAGTATGATTTAAATAACCCACTCGATAAGGTCGAATCGAGAAAAATGAAAATTGTGACTCAAAAGTATAGATTACCAGTGCATAATAATGAATTAATGATGTTATGCAATAGCGACGTCAAACAAAGTAAACATGGTGTCTTACTACCGAATACAGTAAGAGCAATCATCGCGGGGCCGTCAAATTCGGGAAAAACTAACGCGATGTTCAGTCTTTTAACTGAAGCAAACGGTCTGAAATTTAAAAACGTTTACGTCTACTCCAAATCGCTAAACCAAGATAAATACAAGCTGTTGTATGAGATTTTAACTGCGATTCCCGAAATAGGTTATTATACGTTCAGTGATAATGAAAATATTATGCCTCCTAACGACGCAAAACCCGACTCCGTATTTATTTTTGACGATATCGCGCTAGAGAAGCAGGATAATATTAGGGCATACTTCAGCATGGGGCGTCATAACTCGATAGACTGTTTTTATTTGGGGCAAACGTATAGCAGGATTCCCAAACAACTGATACGAGATAACGCAAATGTTGTTATCCTTTTCCAGCAGGATGAGATGAATCTGAAACACGTGTACGATGATCATGTTAGCCCTACAATTAGCATGCAGGTTTTAAAGAAATGTGTGGTGAGTGCTGGACTGTGCCGCATGGTTTTCTAATGATTAACAAAGACGCAGTTGATATAAACGGAGGACGTTATCGAAAGGGTTTCGACGAGTTTATATTACCTTAAGAACCGCAAGAATCTGTTTAGTTTCCCATCATATGCTCGCGGGTAAAATGGGTCAGATATATAGCAAGCAATTATGCGGAGTTATAGATAAAAAAAAAAAGTGCGATTTTCTACAATTGTAACTATCGAACATGTTCACATGTCATTGGAACATAAACAGGCTCGTAAAGGACACTGGCATTTTTATGCAATCGATCGAGCGAGGTTTGAAAAAAGAATAAATCAGTGCGATGTTATACTAGCTCCAATTCTCGATATAAAACACCGCGAAAAACATATGAATCAGAACCATCGTAGTTGTGCAAAATTAGAAACATCTTAATATATATTGGTATTATGTGCTGGATTTGATTAGTCATCATAGTTAACAAACACGCGTCACACAGTGTGAGTTAGAACAATGGATTCCAAAGAAATAAATTTAAAAAATAAGATACAGCAAGTTCGAGAATCGATTAGAAAAAATACAACGCTCTTAAACGTCAACGTTTGGACGCAGGAAAAGCATTTGTGGATACATATAAACCGATAATAACACCACTAACTAATATAGAGTCGACAATTAATTCGAAAAATGCTGACGGAAAGACCAAAACTTGAATGGCGAAGCAGACATCAAAGAAATCGAAACAGTTGCGGGCGCGTCGGATTCTTCTTCGAATGTCGAGTTACCCGCGTCGCGTTATGAATTAGAGAGATCGTATACGAATTTACTAGAACGACAGCACCATCCATTACCACAAAAATATATGGAAATGTTAATGAGCGATACGCGAGGTGATAAAGTTGACTTTATGTATGGGGTTCATTACGACGCCGATAACAATAAATGGGTTATTGGAGATTCTGTTGTCAATATTCGCGATAAGGATCTTATTATTAATGGGCGTTTGTATAAAGGCACACCTGGCTTGTACGAGCTGATATTTATGAAAAAACCAGATAGAAAGCTGATTCACAAATCAGATGAACTTAAGTATGTAAGCATTCTTTATGATACAAATGTTTATAGAAGAGCGTATAACCCCGACGCTCCGATTAGAGCAAACAGAAGCATAAAATATACTGACACAATCAAGCCATTATTACGTAATCAACAAACACAAAAAAGCAGTCTCGTCGTGTGCGAAATGATAAAGATAGCAGCGACGGTGATAGTGACGAATCTTTATCGTATCATTCATCGTCAAGTGGTGCGGCGGGGCGAGGTTTGTTTAAGAAATTCAGAAATAAACCCGTAGAGTATAGATACTGGAACAACATCCATGAGTTACTGGACGAATTACAAGTTTTGTGGGAGAGAAGACTGCCGGGAACAGCGGTGTTAGAAACGAAATAATATCAATTTTAGAAGAATTATATGAAGACGGCCACATCGAAAACATGCCTTATACTATATAACAACGCTCGTGCTGTGTTTTATAATTAATACTCGAGTGATACCCGAAACAATAATGACGTCTATAGACAAATTTGGCCGCTTGCATAGCAATGCAGACAATTGCTCAAACACATTAATCGAGCCTCTAATAGCAAAATTAATGCTATACAAAAACAGTGAACGGAGAAATCGCTACTTTTTTAACTGCGCTACCGGGCTATGTCAAAGCGAAAATGGATGCTGCATTCAAAGAGTTGTTTAATGAAAATCCTCTTCTGAGAAAAGCTAATCTATCAAATCGTTTGCTACACATACACGAACGCATAGAGGAACTTGCGACATCAACATCAGCTTCACCCATCTTGCGGGCAATGGAGAAGCTCAACAATCGTATTGTAGAACTTGATTTGACGGTGTCGGTGATAGGGCAAATTCTGGTGTATTTAATGGAACATCTTAAACAAAAAAATTGTTACAATCAACACCTACCCTAGAGACGTTTATAAAGACGTCTGAGGAGATACAAACTAAACATAAAGCGTCGCTTTAACATGTCTGTTGATAAATTTGGACGCCCGTTATCGGCCTCGATGACGCCGTCGAGTGTGACATCTCTACGAGGTCCTCCAGGTGTTGGTTTTAAAATAACGCCAGACAACAACTACGACATGGAAAATAGAAGACTAATTAACATCGCAGACCCTCTCGATTTACATAACGCAATCAATTTAAAAACTTATTTGGAAGATAAATATTTTTTAACGAAATGCAACTGAAAAACGTCGGATATCCGCAAATCGAAACCGATGGCGCAAATAAGGTGTTACGTATTTTCGTAAACACTTTGTATAGTTCCAAGGTAAATTCTTTTAGACATTATCTTCCCCCACAACATTGCCCGGAGATAAGGCAATGCGAAGGTAACGGCCATCTAATAAACCGTTCTTTCGCGTACGATTTCTCTATGCGTGTAATTTAAGTTTTAGATAAATTAGCACGAGTAAGTAAACTTATATTTAATTGTGTTTTATAATTCATATTTAACATTAACATTCATTACGGCGCCGTTTTACAAATTAGTGGCGTTATTTATTCTAATTATTAAAGACCACTATTTGATAAGGCGACGATGGTGAATTGCATGGCCGCTTGATAAGAATAATTTATTTCTTTCTTCATTTAGTATTCGCGCATTGCATTTCACCATCCACCTACGTTTATGCTCGATTGTAATTTCTCCCTTGTTTCTACCCATGTATTTATATTTTTTAGGAGAAACTACCATTGGGTTTCTTTCCTCCAATTTGGGTTACTTTCCATTATATTTATTATTATGGCGATGCGTACAAGAACATGAAAGGGCTTGACTTTCTGCTGTAAATAGAACTTCATTAAATTATGATAAATTATTGGTGTCCTATACCTGGAGTGAATTATTATTATTATCACGTCTCCCCTTAACGTATTGCTGAAGACACCTTTAATCAGCTCCGAGGTGACGTCTGCGATAAGGCGCTAATCATTACATTTCCATGCCGACAAACGAAGACGTCTTCGAGCGGGCCCAGATTCTCCTTTCTCATCGGCGACGTCCCGCTCCATGTCCTCGCGCTGGCATTCCGGTCCTTAAACGTCGACCTACAGCAGCAGGAACTCCCTTCGAAGATCTTCGCGTATTATGCTTAAGTATAACTAATATTAGGTTTAAGTTTAATTTGTGTAATACTTACTCGGGCGATAGTTTTAGCAGGCCGTTTTCTACCTTAGCAAGTCTTATCTCCGGGTACTTGCCAAATTGCTTCATCATAATAATTTTGCAATCAATAATCCGATTTTTAGTAATCATTACGGGTTCATTGCATTTCCCTAAGCCCGTAAATTTAATCAAGGTTACAAATGGTAGCAGAACGTGGTTGTGTTACGTACTTACGTGCACTTTAATCGAATCATTTAATTTCCATTGATTGCTATATTATAATTTTAATATTAATTATTATTACGAATTTATAGATTCATTACCCTATTAGTTATGTCTATAACTTTGCGAAGTGGAAAAACTATGTTGAACGTACCCTCTAATTTAGAGGACCCCAATCCAGGTGTTTCCGATGTTGAGGCGTCTGCTTCCGAATCTGAAAGGAAGGCCTCATTACCTGGCGGTTCAAAAATTATAAGGGTGCCTGCAGTAAAGGGTCGAACAGCTACTAAACCCTCGCTTGCTTCTTTAGCACAAGACATAAAAATCGCTCATAATAATCAAACCGCTATTTTAAATTTAAGTAAGAGCATAGCTCACATTACCCAAAGACTTGAAAAGACTTCATTAATTAAATTTAAGGTTAGTTCGGATGAACTTCAAGCTTCTGTACCTAAATTGGTTCACAGTTCACCCGAGAGTATTATTTTATTTATCGAGTCTGTTGAAAAAATTTTGAAGATACCCAATGTTGATATTCCGAGTTTACTCACAGCTCTCGCAGTTAAGGTTGATTCACATATTCTTTCTCATTGGTTTTCACCAAATAGTCAATCTTGGCCAGAAATTAAACGTTATTTGTTAGCTAATTATATCAATGCATCTGACCGTGTATTGCTTGCGGACAGATTTATTAATCGTTTGCAAAAACCTGACGAAGGTTTCGAACCATTTGCGAATGATATTTTATCTAAAGCTTCTGCATTATATGTTTCGCATTCCGAAACCAATTTAATTTCAATCATTTGGGCACACATGAACCGTACCACCTTCGAATTAATCAAACACATTCCGGAACCCGAATCCCTTGCCGAGTTGGAAAATGTTTATCGGTTAGCGGCTTCTATTGAAAGACGTAGCAAGTCTTTAGCTGTAGATTCATTGACGGTGAATACTCACTTTTCTAATTCAAAGGAATGTGATACGCAGATTTTAACACCTGTTGCTTCTGGTGACAGTAGCAGTGACAATAAACCGCTACCAACCTTTAAAAATAAAACTTTTAAATTCTGTAACTATTGCAAACGTTATGGCCATAATATTACTGTTTGTCAAAAACGTTTAAACAAGGAAGCATCATATCCAAAAACTAATTTACCCTCTTAATCATGTCGTTTCAAGCTACAAGAATTATCTCCCGTTCATTAATGTCGCTATAGCGAACAACAGTTTTCAAGCATTATGCGATACCGGAGCATCTCATAATTTCATTTCGCTTAAATGCGCTAATGTTATAAATAAATTGCTCAATAAAGGGTTCGCCTCTTGTAACAGGGTAGTTCGGTTAGCTGACGCTTCATTGATTAAGGTATCTAAACAATCCTCCTTTTTGTTAAGATTAATAAATTTTCCTGGCCATTAAAATTTTTGGTCGTGCCAAGGTCCGATTTTCAAATTATAATTGGTATAAATTCTCTTCGCAAGATGAATGCTATTTTAAATTTTACAGAAAACTGTTTAAGTTTTAGGTTTAATACCGAAGTGAAGATTCCATTTTTAAAACATTCGCAGTTACTCTCACAATCTGCATTAAACGCAATTTGTGAAATTCAATATGCTTTGGATGAAATTCAATCGCATCGTCTCAATAGTATAATTGCCAATTATTCTGATGTGTTGTCAGATAAAATGGGATCTGCAAAAAATTTCAGTTATAGCATTAAGTTAAATTCCTTTAACCCTGTCTACCGCCCTCCCTTTATGGTCAACCCTATTCGACAGGCGGAAATTAATAGTCACGTAACCGATCTATTAAATAAAGGAATCATTAGATTAAGCAATTCTAATTACGCTTCTCCTGTTTTCTTAATCAGTAAGAAAAATTCAGAGAAGAAACGCATGGTCATTGACTACCGCGCTGTTAATAAGGTGATTCATTTTGATCCCTTTCCAGGTGTGACTACCTGTTCTATTTTTAATTGTTTGCACGGATCTTCGATATTTACCTTATTTGATATGAATGCGGCATATCATCAAATCCCACTTGACGAAAAATCGAAACCGATAACAGCTTTCGTGACTCAGGAAGGACATTTTGAGTTCAATTTTTTACCGTTTGGTTTAAAAACATCCGCCACTGGTTTAGGACGATTAATCGCTCGTGATTTCTCCGACTTAAGGGGCAAGTGTCTCCTTACGTACTTCGATGATTTTATCGTATTTTCTAAAAATCCAGACGAACATTTAGAACATTTAAAACTAGTTTTGGATCGTTTTCGACAAAAGGGGCTTACTATAAACCCCGAGAAAGCGCGTTTTGCCATGCGACAACTAAGAATCC